>VZRU01009340.1:9293-62050 GCA_013398155.1 Pedionomus torquatus
TCCAAATATTCCCCAGTTTATTAAAGGATTATGGTTTTAAATACGTAAAACATGAAATAGAAACACATTATTGGAAAGAGAACTATATTTATGAGTCTAGAGGGAGTTGGCAAGAAACTCACTTTGCAAGCAGAATTTGGGTCATGGCACCTTAAAGCTTCGGTAGCTGTCTGGGATCTGGATTTGTGGCAGCCTGGATTATTGTTTCTGTTCAGATGGAGCTATGCAGGCACAAAAGGATGTACAGCTCCAGAGAGCTTGCACTTCAGACACAAAGCAGGAATAGGCAGTGATTTGGCTGAGTTTACTTATGCTTTTAGGGGGCAGGAGGGGAATCCTAAACGTAGTTTATAGCACCCTCTCGATGTTAAAATGACTGAAGGACCTGGAGTTCTGTCTGTGGCTGTTCTGAGCCCTCAGCTCTTCCTCTTGTGGAAGGTGCAAGGCTCCTGTATTGCCCCCAGAAGAGTGATGCTAAACACATCATTTTCTTGCTAGTCTTGCAATAATTGCTCATTTTGACTTTGGGGTTTTTTCTTTGACTTTAGACTACAGTCTTAAAAAAAAATGATAATATCAGCTTTTAGAATGTCATATTATGATTTTAATTCTCAATGTTACAAAAGAAAATTATGATTATAGGAAGATTGTATCACACAAATATTGTTTTGTCAATATGCAAAACCTTTCGCAATTTTAGGCTTGTTAGATAGGATATATGAGTGTTGAAAGCTGATGGCAGCATAGCATAGAAGATAATTTAAACACAATTTTTTTTGTTTGTTTTTTTTTTTTTTTTTTGTGTTGTGTATGTTAGAAAAATTACCTTGGCAAATATATTGCAATGCAGACACACTCAAAATAGTTCAAGTGCAAGAAGCCCTAAGGCTGTGTCAGTACAGCAGCCTCCCTGTATTGGCACCTTTCACAGCAGGACCACTAAATTTCTGTGCTGAGCCAGCGACAGTATTTCCCATATCTGAGCTATCGCTGTACGATGATGTTCGTAATGCAGGCACATAACTTCACAGAAGGGCAAGCACATGGGAACAAACATCCCCAGCGGAGATCCCAGGCTCTGAGTCAATATGCTAAATCTTTTTAAAGATACAGCATTCATGATAGCTTCAATATACGTCAGGGTATTCATTATAAATAATGGTAGCCCAGAGCCAGCTGCCTGTATTTGGAAGGTGGTTTCTCTAACAAGCAAATATTACAGAATCACAGAATCACCTAGGTTGGAAGGGACCTTTTAAGATCATCTAGTCCAACCAATGGGGAAAAAAACCCAACCAAACAAAAAAAAAAAACCAACGACCATAAACAACACACCACACCACCCAACACTAAGCCATATCCTTGAGCACCAAGTCAACTTCTCTCTTGAATACCTCCAGGGATGATGCTTCAACCACCAGATGGACAGATGGCAGTCAAATGGTCGGTCATGCCACCATCTACAGCAAGTTCAAGGGCTGTGGGGGAAAAGGCAGTGAGTGGAACATAGTTCTTGTTTCTGTGGGAGCCTGGTGCTTTTTTTACAGGTATACAAAGGCTCACAGAAATATATAGGTTGCAGGTTAAAAATCACGGAGCTGCTGATGGCTGACTCCAGCAAGTTAGCAAAGCTTCACCGTAATGTGCTTGTCACCCTTGGGTGACTGTAAATCCTAGAACGGAACTCTCTGAAGGTGATCAGACTTGTGCTAACTAGAGCTTTGCAGAAGCCTTTTTTGAACTAGAACTCTTCTTTCTTCTCTTTTTATTCCTTTTCCTTGAAAACCTGTGTATGTTTTTTTTTCAGTCTGCTTTCCCATGGAAGCTCTCTATGCTGTTAGGTTGTGTGTCAACGGCATTGGAAGAAGAGTATCCCTTCAACTGAAAACTGCTGTTGAATATTCTGTTGCGACTCAGGTACTCAAAGCAAGTACGGCTGCCTGTGAAGGCAGTGGCTCGTAGCATAGTCCAGGATTTAACAGGGCTTACAGAAGGTAGCGTCCAGTCTTTATCATCTTTGTTCAGCGTGGGAACTAGAATTGTATTTCCTGCATAAGCCTTTCCTAAGACATAATTCTGACCATGAATTCATAATAGCGCTGATTTTAATGTATCTTAGTTGTTGCTAAACACATTTGTTGAATTGAAATTACAGGAGGCATGCTATGCAAACAGAATATGGTACTTAATTGTTTTACGTGGTATGTCCAATTTGTGTCACCACAGGAGAGGTTCTTTTTGGGTTTGGGCAGAACTTTTGCAAAGGCTCAAGACTGCTCCATTAAATGAAATCTTTGGTTTTCATTGCCCTTTAATCAAACGCAAACCAGAGCTTCCAGGGATTGTAAGGGATTGTAATAATGTCTCAAGTTGAATTTGGCTCTTTTGCAGTCCATCAAAAGAAGTTGTCCTTGACAAAAACAATATTTTAAATATCTGCTCACAAGCACTGGAGCCAAAAGGTTGCTATTTCATTTGGCAAAATACCTTCCCAAGAACAAGACTGAGATCTGACGCTGAGCCAAAATAAGCTCTAACAGATGCTTAGCCTAGAAAGCACTAGACTGAATGGCTAAAATTGTTGAAAGCAAATACAGGAAAAGGGAAGGGCAGCTTTGGTTCTGCTTCTGACCCACTGTGGGGGCAAGCTGCATCCCTCTGTCCCAGCGCTCTGCCAACTAGAGGACCTGTCTCACTTGTTTGCTGTCTTGCTTTGGTTTCTGGGGCTTAATCCGTTTCTTGGTGTGAGTACTGCTGTAGTCAACATCAGACCTTCTTCTGCTTGTAATAGCTGAGGAGTCTAATCTTGTCCTTTCCTAATGGATGCTGTTTACCATGAATAGAGAAAACTCTTTGGATCAAGAGGCTCTGCTGTGGTCTTCCATTCATGCTTTCCATACCATATCTAATACTTGAGCTTGCAAAAAAAAAAAAAAAGTTTCAGATGCTAGTGAGATTTGAGAACTGCAAAAGTTGTGCTCCTGGGATAACTGAGGTCGATCTAATTGGCCACATGGCACTCTTTTCCTTCTTGATGCTGGTTCTGGCCTTTATCTGTCCTCATAGAATGCTGCCTTTCCTCTCAGATCTGCTGAGAAAATTACTAACTTTCTTAATGCCTTTTCTGTTAGTGCAAAGAAGAGGTGTGAGACTCAGGCAAGGACAGAGCAGGACTGTGGCAGCCAGCAGCTGGGTTGGTCCAGGTTGTAAAAATGCAGCCTGATGGTATTCTGTGACAGTGTCTGTGAGACTGCAGCTTAAGTACTTGGTCATTCTCCAGATCCTGGCAGGCAGAGGAGGTGAGGACAAACAAGCTGAACAGCTTTCCTGTGGTGTAGAGATGTCTGATCCATAACCAGAACTGAAATCCTGGGTTCCTAAATCAGACTGTAATCACAGATCACCAGGATACAGGCAGCCCATTGCTGCTCTTCTGGAAACAGTCAGTCTATGTGGCTTTGTTCAAGTTCAAAAATACCAAGTGTNGGTTGTAAAAATGCAGCCTGATGGTATTCTGTGACAGTGTCTGTGAGACTGCAGCTTAAGTACTTGGTCATTCTCCAGATCCTGGCAGGCAGAGGAGGTGAGGACAAACAAGCTGAACAGCTTTCCTGGGGTGTAGAGATGTCTGATCCATAACCAGAAATGAAATCCTGGGTTCCTAAATCAGACTGTAATCACAGATCACCAGGATGCAGGCAGCCAATTGCTGCTCTTCTGGAAACAGCCTACATGGCTTTGTTCAAGTTCAAAAATACCAAGTGTCAGTGCTCAAGAGAAAAGCTAAATAAATCCTGGTTGTGCTGCAGTAGAGGTTGGAACAGATTCTTCTCTCATTGACTGTGATGTGTGCCTGGGGCAAGCCTTATGTCTGGTGTAACTGATATCAGGGTGTCTCGTGAAACTAAAATTTTCTAGAGCTTGAGGTGGAGAGAAGACCAAGTGGCAGGGATACCGACCCTGTTCATACATCTCTAAATTCAAAGCAGCAGGTGTTTGTGTATGTGGCTTTGTTTATTTAGACTGGCTTTGACACTGTGTTTCTTCCCTAGGCAAAATTCAGAAGGAGCTTTGCCTCAACTGCTCCCGTGAAGCCTGTACCCATGGAAATAACACAGTCTGACCGACGTTCCTTTGCATAAAATCCAACATAGGTGAAGCCAAGGCACAGGTAATATTCCATAACCAGCTCCTAATACCTGAAGTCTGGGATCACAGTGGAGAATAGTGGTGGGAGGAGGATAGATTGCTTTAAAAAAAAAAAAGTAATTACACTTAAAAATAGCCAGCATATGCTTTCTCAGAAGCACACTGTGATGTGATATTTAACAAGCTGATGTAACGTTAGTGGCCAAAAGGTACTCATAATGAACAGGAGAATTATCCTTTGGAAGGTGTTGGTTCACATTGATTTCAGTATCTATTATTGGACAATGGGGGTTCCAAAAGCACTGGGCTTGGGCTTGTCACAATCCTGGTAAATTATTAGCCTGATATTCTCTAATGAGGTGGTATGAGGATGGTGATAGCAGGCAAAGCTCTTGGGAAGTTAGGACCTCAGGGAAGCCATTGAAAAGCTCAACTTGACTAAAAGCGTTTGACTTTACCTAGAAGTGTGGTTTTGTACTAAATTCGTGGCAGCGCTGTGTTACCAAGGGCACATCTCTGGAAATAGCACTGCTGGAAAAATGTCTCTCCCTGTATTTCAGAGGAGTCAGCCTGGTTACCTCTTGAACAAGATCTCTGCACTGCAAACTCCTTGTTTTATATGGCTTGGCTAGAACAACTTTTGGGGGACATTTGAGTTTTGATTTGCTCACTGGTCCAGACCTTGTGAGGTCTAGTAGAAGAGGCTTTTTCCATGCTTTATTTAAAGAAGCTTTAGTGGGTTGCTCTAAAGAACTGGGATACTGGCTTCAGCTTCCAGTTAATGAAACCATAGCAACGTGCTGTGGGATGCAGCAGTTGACAGAACTGTTCAGTCTCTGTGGAACTGGGAATAAACCTCCACTACCTGATTTTAAAGAACTCCTACAAGTTTGGCTAAAGCTCTGCATTTAACAGTGAGGGGTCCAGGGCAGAAACAAGCTGTTCAGGTTCCATCTAGCAGAAGCTGGATGTGCTGGCTTTAATGTAGCTGTAAAAAACTGTATCTTCACTAAGCATAATCTGAAACCAGTTGTCTCTCTAAAAGCATAGACAAAGTCACAGGGAGAAAGACATCATTGGATAGAATTGTCATGGAAAGGTTTGGTGGCTCCAGGAGCACACATGTTATACTCTGCAATGGCAGGAAATATTTTTTTCTCCGACTGGTTCAATGTCAGGTGCTATTCATTCTGTTATCAGAATTGGTGATCTGTGAGCCCAGGACACTGTCTTTTAAATGATGCTTATATTATTTATCGTGGTTCTTCTCTCCAGTTCATCTCTGACATCATCAATCTCCTCATTTCAACAAAACCTAAATTGCTGAGGTTAACTCCTTTTGCATGTGTGTGGGGGTTTCAAGTGCTACCCTTAAGAAGCCATTTGCAATGCTGTAAACACTTATAGATGCTCTACAATACTGTTTATGCTGGAGTTTTATAAACTTGCAGTATTTCTGGCTTGTAGGAAATCTTAGCTCAAGTTTATCCCAACTCAGAATAAAAACACTGCTTGCAGTAATCTGCAAATCAGAAATTTTTACATACCCCCTTGGAAATGGCAGTTGCTGATTGAAATCACCTGTTTGCTTGTTACACAATGAAGTGTTGAGCGAGGCAGAACAGCTGATTAGAATCTGGAAGCTTTGAGGTTTCCAGCCCAGAGCTTCTGTTTTGAGAGAAGGAATACTGGAAGCCCAGAAACTTTGTGCTTTGCCTTTTGTTCTTTTAGGTCATCTTGGAAAAGAAGCCTGGAAGCCCTTGCTGTCAGTAATCCTGGTCAGTGCACTAGATTACTAGACTAGAAATCAGAGTAGACAGGGCTTGAATGAATTTAATTTGTTTTTAATTTTTGATCAGATCTACCAGTGAGGTCCTACTTGCTGTGTGGTCTTCTAGCAATTGGTGAAACAGAAGTATTGTGTGTACATAGAAGTAGAACAGGATGTGTTGTGCCGAGAAGGTAATAAAAACCTGCTGTTTTGTTTTTCTTGCTAAATTCAGATATTTCAGATATTTGAGGCTTCTTTTTAAAATCTGATCTGTACTCCAGCTGGCACTTTCTGTGTCCCTGTATGTGTTTTTACTTTAGGAGGTGCTTTGGTTTCTCGGTCCTGAGGCTGGGTTGAAATTTAGCACAGACAAGCACACTGGGAACTCAACAAGAATTACATACAGCAATGCCCCTGACTTGGGATGCGTGTTTGTATTGGGGATCTCTAGTTTTGATGTGTGGGTTGGGAGTGAGGAGGGTGAGGACAGTGATGCATAAGCAAATACAAGGGTTGCTTTGCTGTTGCAGCTCATAGCAAGGCAGAGTGTGCTTACAAATCTAGTATGACACAAATTAAATTCATTTGTTTCTCAGTTAAAGAGAAGCTAATCAGAAATGTGCCTATAAGCATTTTTTTTTCTTACTACCTTCATGCAGTTTGTGGCTGTAAGTGGGAGGAGGTACCTACATAATCTTATCAATTGTGTTGTGAGTAGGTTTAGGGTAGTGAAGTTCTTAGTTCACTGCCAGCTGATCTTGGCCCAACCAATAGCAGAGTTTCAACTGCTTTTTGTTCATCAACTTGCCCCTTGTATCGAAACTAGTTGTGCTTGGAAGCCTCCAAAACCTTACTTCTGAAGTATTCAATGTAAGGATTTTTGAAGGCCTGGGCTTACTGACTGGAATCTTCTAAAGCATTGGTCAGACCCTTCAACATGTTCTTTGAGCTGTAGCTTAGGCAAAGTGTACAAGCATTCTCTATATAGAACTGGAAATGTGTTTCCATTAAAAGCTCCATACCTCCACATGGTTATGTGAATACATCAGGGTAAGTCAGCTGGTGGCATTGCATTGAATAAAAAAAGCTGTTTCTTATTTAGGAGGAACTTATCTTGAGGTTTCCGTACCTTTTTTTTTGTTTTCTAAGTGACATTGTTCATGTTTTATTCTCTGTTTCAGCTGACATTTCCTGTCTTCAGTTTTGTTGATGGACTTCAGTGGTATTTCTGTCCTACAATGATCCATTAAGGAGTTTACCTTCCTTTATATTGTAAGTAAATAGCCTCATGTGGTGGGAATTTAAATGACTATTAATTGTAGCAGGAAAATAATGAGGGTTATATATCGGCTCTCTGTCTGTCTATATGACTGATTTAGATGAAAGGTGATGTCTTTGTATTATAGCCATTTTGATAACTTTATTTGAGTAAGTGACCTTCTTTGTTGCGAATCACAACTGTATGCAGAGCAAGCACGTGAATAGGAACCACCATATTTGCTTGGTTTGGGTTTACAGGTCAGCACTCCTGCCTCCAGTAAGACAGACTTGTAATTCTCCCTTGGCTGTTGCAAGGGATTGGAAGGTACTCTGCACCAGGAAGGTTTCTTCCCAAAGGAATAAAATACATGTTACTTAAAGCACCAAAACTAATTGGAACTAAGAGGTTCTTCTGTATGTCATCTGTTTTCTTGTCAAACTGAGGGGTGCAGCTTGAGGACTGCTCCATGAACACCTCCATAATTGATAGATCCAGCCTCAATCCAAACACCTCCGGGTGGTTGGTTGTTCTGTGTTCAGAGGGAGGGAACTAATTCCAGGAGCACGCTCCTTAGTCTGTTATTCCACCTGAGCATACAGGCATTCAGAGCATTTCCCATTGATGTTTTCAGCTCCCTAAAAAGACCAAACTTTTTGCCTCCACTTCAATGAACTCTGGCTGCCTTCTCTACTTCTCTACATGTCAGGGAGGGCAACAGGAGTGGCTTCTAATGTCTTCTGCAAGCGCACATAGTGTGTGACACTGGTAACGTCCCACAAGAAGGGATACTTGCAGCAAGGCAGAGCTGGCAGATGTAATAATGAGCCAGAGGCACCAAGAGGCTCATTCTGCAGCACGTGAAGAACTTGTAAGTTGTGCTTTACATCTGCAAGGTTAAGCTGTTTATCCAAATCTTGTGGGGCTTGTCTCTAGCTACAGCAGACACTGTTAGAAATATTTAGACTGATCATCAAAGCATCACCAGATGTTTGAGACCAATAGTCAGTGCAGTGGGCCTCAGTTTTGTTGAGATGGTGTTTGATACTAGTAAAAATCAATCCATTGGGGCATTTAGAGTAGAGGACACAACTACGACAGTAGAAAGGTATGGTTTTGCAGTCTGTCAGCTTTGTATGGCCATACTATTGATTTGAAGATGTATATGGTAATTTTGCTTCCTAGTAGGCCACTTCTCTTCTTGGGATAGAGAAGGGACAAAAGAGTTTCCTGGAGTGCTGGGGGTTTGGAGCAAGCTGAGAATTGAAGGAAGTGTGTTCAGTCTCATGGAGAACTGAGGTAACAGTGGCAGTGCTAGTGTTAAGGCAGTAAAATGAAGCATTTTGTAGATTTGTTTGTGGAAGGTCTAAATATAACTGGTAAAAGAACTTTCTTCTTAGTTTCAGTGGAGACTCAGGTGCTGAGAAAAAAGCAGAAGAGCAAGAAAAGAGATGAAAGGGCTTGTAACCAAGATTGCTTGTGTCAGGTTCTGGATGAACACCAAGGTCCTGTTTCCATTGCTGTTGGGAATCTCTTAACAGCAAGAAGATGAATCTGTAAGGAAGGAAACCTACAAAGCTGCAAGATGGAGGTATGCAAGAATCCTTGTTATAGCTAAGAAATGCGAAGCTTGTCTTTGTGTATCTGTTTGCTAAATCTTCTTTGAGAAATTTTGCTGCTCCTCAGAAAATTCTGCCTCTGTCAAACCACTTCTGTATGCAGGAAAGTGTTTGTGTTTACAGCTCTGTGGAGAATTATCTTGGACTCTTTACTTCCTTCAGTCTTAATCTTATGCTTGTAAGAAAAAGTGTTTGGGAGCTTGAAGTTAGCTTGAATTGTCTATAATTTGTCCCACAAACTGTGGTCACAGAAGCTAGTTCTGATGCTGATTACTAGTTCACTGTAGAATCCTAACTGCTAAGTTTGTACCCGTTACCCATACAGACGGTCTGCTCTGTTAAGAGGTACTGTTAGACTGGAGAAGGGATGGGTCTGGCAAAATAAATCAAACAACTCTGTTGATTTAAATATTTAAATCTAACCACAAACTTCTCGTGATTATGTTGTAACTGTGGGGTTTTATTTCCTGTCTATAAAATGGGACAAATAGTTTCTTCTTCCCATCATATATAAAACCATAAGCCTTTTAGGATAGTGATTTCACAGTTCATAGGGCTCAGAGGGACCCCTTGGTGACCCTTAAGCACACCAAAGCTGTCACCATTTAAATGATCTTAAGTCTTCAGCCACTGGGTCGTTATCCAAGCCAAGCAGTGTGGTCGTTCTCAACATTTTTCTCAACAACTTATGTGGTTTTGGAAGTGCAATTTCTACTGGTATGAAGTAACAGGCTTCCAAAAAAATAATGGATTATTACATCGAATATACAGTTCTGTTTTGATATTGCATATATCTAGCATTATATATTTTTCTAAAAGATAACCGATTAAATTAAAGTAGCTTAATACTGTCGCCAGCTGAAAAAACACAGCTTGTATACAGTGTAGCCCTTGGGAAGCTTGGATTTGTGTCTTTTTGGATCAAATTATTTCTCAAAGTTGGAGACCGCTTTGGAATTTTGGAGTTAAACATACAATCAAAAGGGAAAATTTGGCATGTAGGCTCCCTGTGTCTACTGGTTCCAAACTCATTATTAGAGGTTTTGCTAAGAATCAGTTCAGTATAATTTTTGGAAAATAATCTGATGTTAATAGAATATTATACAATGAGTATATACATTAGTGGTTTTGTATTAGAGCCCTCTGTGTCCCCAGAGATGAGTTTCTAGGCAATTGTCAATTGTCTGTGCACTAAAACAACTGCCTGGAGAGGAAATTGAATGTTTTTTGTCATGAGACCTGGCTTAAGGAGGTCTGAGCCAGTATTGGTGGGCTGTGGAATATCTTCCATGTAAATACCAGTAATCACTGCAAGGCTCGTTGAGCTTTCCTGAGCTGACAGGAGCTGCACAGTGAGGTGTGTACTGCTGAACACAAAATTCTTCAGAAAACCAAAGTAGCAGCTATAAAATGGAAGATGGAAAATTAAGTGCACACTAGAAGACTCAAAGGGTATAAACTTAGTATCTAGTCCCTCCCTTCTTTCCTCATTTAATCTTCCCTTAGGGGGAGTACCAGTAAAATTCAGTTTGTCGCAAGTCAAAACTACTTGAATATTTGAACAGTAAATATAGGTCACCTGGAAGATAGAGAAGATGGTTTCTGATGGGCAAGTGAGAGATCATACTGTGTAATACTGTAATGCAGTTCGTGGTATTTGAGGTTGACCTTTCTCTTTTGGCAGTGCAGAATATTTTCCAAAATAGCCACAAGACAAAAGCTCCAACTCGAGAGCTCTCTGAGCTGTGAATCCACTCCTAACACGGGTTCAGATTTAAAGTATCCGTCTTTAAGTTGTCTTGAGATGCAACTCCTTACTTGTTCCTCATAAGGAGTGGTGTTATCCTCTTGTAGTGAATTAAAATGACCTGGGAAGAAGGCTTTTTAAAATATATATTTTTAGAGTTATGAAGCTTATAAAATCATAGAATAGTTTGGTTTGGAAGGGACCTTAAAGATCATTGAGCTCCAACTCCCCTACCATGGGCAGGGACGCCTCCCACTAGGCCAGGGAGATAAATTGTCTTACTCATTCCTCCCCAGTCACCATCTCATTTCCCCCCCCACAAACATTCAGGTTTTATTTTAATCACTATTTGCTTAAAACCTATCTCGCTGTGACCCTGGAAAGACTAAATATAACTGATTATACTGCCAAACTCTGTAATAATTCTTCCTCCCATCCCATTTAAGATTAGAACATGCATCACACTGGCAACGTGGGATATCTTGCACGTCTGAGAATTACAGAATGGTGGTTTTGGTACACTGGCTTACAGCAGGACCAGGAGTTAACTCTGTTGCAATAACTGACAACTAGTGGGGCCAGAGATCCACTTGGTGGCAATCTCTGTGTTTCTGATGAAAGTTAGAAGGTCTTGTATGCTGCATTTGCAGAAAAGGTAACTGTGCTCAGATAGGCAGCAGTTTGATGCTTCCTACCACCTGGAAGACCTGTGCACAGACTAAATCCATGAGAAAACATACAAGCAGAAATAAGATGGTTTTCATTTTTCATTCACCTTTCAAAAGCACCTACTACCTTTAAGCTCAAGGGAGTTGTATATGATGGCTCTTAGAAAACACAGAAAGCTTTGTTAGTGTAAGAAATCAGAGGACAACAGAGAAGAGAGCCCTCTCCTGTTAGCCAAGTTCAGTCTGTTTCTGACTGCGTGTGTTTAATCCTTGTCCCTGTCTTTTTTGCCCTGCAGTTGCAGGGGACAGCATGCCATAAATGCCAATCTGAATACATAGTTCACAGCCTAATGTTCCTGTAAATCCATTAAGTCCGTTAATCACTGCATAATGGGATTTTTGATCCAGGGCTAGAGACTATGGCTGATACAAAAAATATCCTTTCTCTTGATAGCTGGTAGTTAGTATTAAACGATGACAAAGGTACTCACCTGCTTGTCAAAAAAATTAATTGGTGTTGGGGGCCTTTACCATGTATAAATGGAGAGTGTCTAGCTTGGTTCATATGATCCATGGTTGTTCTATAAACCCTGAAGACTGCTTATTGTTAGAGAAGTAATGAGTATGGCAATTACCCTCTAACAGGCTCTGTTAATAAAAAACCAGATTTCTCTCCCAAATAGGTACTTAACGAGCAAATAAAAATGAGCAAGTTTGAAGTTACAGGACTGCATTTACAGCAAATAGTAGCAGAAGGAAGCTTCTACAGTGGGAATCAAATTTTGTTGCCAGTGTCAGGAGTGGTGTGAGGGAACACGGCCGTGCCAAGCGAAACCTCAGTAGGCGACACGCTCTGTGAGCTTCTGTGTGTGTCGGTATCATTCTGTCATTCACATTATGCAATGGACAATGTAGAAAACTGCCCAGGGTCAGCAGAACCTGAAGTCTCGGGTTCCTCATGTGGCCTCATCTCTGCTGTTTGCTTCTCTTGGTCGCTAACTGGTTTATTCTGGTAGCACAGTGTGTTACAAGGCACAGAACCAGAAGGTTCTCTGCTGCTTCCTGGAAACCTGATGGTCTATACTATTAATTTTCTAGGGTTTGATTCCTTCTTTTCTATCCAGACTTTTCTAAACCGTTAGTTCACTTACATTCTGCCAGAAGAAGATATGTTCTTCCAGTCAGTTGAGAGAATAATATCTAAATATTGTGGCTTTGGCTCATGTACCAGAAATGTTGGTTCAGGCCAGGCTGCGCAGATGGGCATTCCTGGGACTGCAGACTAGTCCCACAGGAATATTAAGAGTAAATCAAAAGGCAAAGGGCAGTAGCTGGAGGTCTAGAAGTGTCTCGCCTCAATGGATTTTTGAGGTAGTGTCCATGCAGAGAATAAGAGACTCCAGTTTCCTGTGAGTTGATTTTTGTTTTATAGAAATATGTGTTTGTGTAGGAGATGGAGCTCTATGGAAATGGGTGAAGAAGGGCTTTTACAGAAAGCTTCGGGATCCATCACAGCAAACCCAGAGTAGCACGTTGAGTAAAGTCATCACCATATATATATTTTTTTAAGGTCTTCCTGGAAGACTGTTTTAGCGATCTTCATGTTCTACTGAAAGGAGCTGGAAACCAGTCCAGCAGCAGGACATATCTGTGCTGCCCTTCTGCAGGCCCAGTGTGAAGGAGAAGGTTATCTGGGGTGGCTGGTAGTGGCATCAGTTAAGAAAGATCTTGAGTTTCCTGAACTCACAATGTGAGTGAAAAACATACTCCAAAAGTAGCTGAAGTGGTAATTTGTTTTTGTTTTTCCTTCTGTTTTCGTTTACCTTCAAGCTTCCCCTCATCAGCCTTATCCTAAGAGGGCAGCGAGAAAGGAACTAAGAAATAAAGGTTGAGCATTGAATGCTCAATAGTATTGTTTTAGTGATGTCTCTGCTTGCTTAGCAGAGGCTGAAATTTGGGAGGGTGCTGTCTTCTTCGTAGTTTGTTGTATTTTTTTTTTCTTTCTTTTCTATCATGCCTTACATAACATTTTACATA
This sequence comes from Pedionomus torquatus, assembly GCA_013398155.1. Classification (NCBI taxonomy): domain Eukaryota; kingdom Metazoa; phylum Chordata; class Aves; order Charadriiformes; family Pedionomidae; genus Pedionomus; species Pedionomus torquatus. The sequence continues at coordinate 22,543 of VZRU01009340.1, forward strand.
AAACGTAACATTATTATGTGCTGCAGTTTAAGGAATCTCCAGTAGAGTGATCACTTATGGGCTATAGGGATCCTACATGTTTGGGGTTTTTCCTGTTTAGCACTTTCTCAAATCTATTGAATTCTATTAGAAAAACTCATACCACTTGTGGTTTCTTCCCCCCATCCCTTTCCCTTTTCAGAGGGAAAAAGCAGCTGAGACCATCAACTACAGCTAGAGATTCAAAAGCTACTCCCATTCTCAGAAATGATACTTCCATACTCATCATGCAGCATGAATTCCATCTCTTGCTGGTGAGCACAAAATTGCCTGTTTCCTCTGTCACAGAGACACCCTTCTGTTTAGTGATTTCTACAGTTACGATGCTCTCAAGTATTTTTCTCAGGTTGAGGAGAGACTCTACTGAGTCCTAAATTGCCAGTTTTCTTTTTTATTCCAGGATCAAAAACTTGTCCTTAATGGGTAGTTATATGTAGAGAAGAAAATTGAAGGGGAGAGGGAATATCAACTGAAAATATTTGCTGTGAATTAAACATCCAAAATTATCCTAAGTAATCCACTGTCCTTTTTAAATGATGAATGACATTTTTTTTCTAATGCAATCGATCAGGTGGTAAAGCATTGTCTTGCTAAATTTGCTGGCAACTGCAGAATGGTATCACAGTAGAAAAGCACAAATTAGTAGCTGGCACAACAAAATTGATTTGCAAATTGTGTAGCTGTGTTGAAAAGCTTTATGAGGAATCCTTTTCTCCCCACCCCTCCATCCTGGAGTTCTGCAGAGCAATTTTTCCATTTCTGCAGTGTGATTTAAGTTCTTAGGTTTGGGTATTTAAAGGACTGATGCTGCGTGCAAAAATCTGGGCACAGAAATGTTGGTTTTGGAAGGATGTTGTAGCTGAAATTGGAGAGGTGCTGCACTAAAGGAGCTATGGCAGACTAGGAAGGAACAAAAGTACTAAACCTTGGATTTGTTAATGCAGTTTCCACTCTGTGAAAATAAGAGCTGTCCCAGAAACTTAACTACTGTTCTGAACAGACTTCACAATGGATCCCCGCAGCTTTAAGCTGGCCTGCACGCAAAGCCTTGTATTTTAAGGGACATCTTTTATTCATATGCTAACTGAATGAGTTAGCTGTTCAGTAGCATGAACTCTGCAGAAAAACACGAAGAAATATAGTTTGTGAACACGCTCTCTTCTCAGTGTGGATTTCAGCCTGAAAAAGCCTTATGTTTGAGCTTAACAAAACTAACTATACTGGCTTCAAGTATTCCTTTTATATTATCTGAAGACTGCTCTTAAAAGAGTAGGAACTGTGTGATAGTAAATTATGGATGTATTTAAGATTTTGCTGTTGAAATTACAGGTCAAAGTAATACCATGTTTTCCACTTGTGACCCAGGCAAAGCAATGGCATAATTTCTGGAAAAGCTCTTTAATGAGTATGTAAACAGCAGGTAGACACTGATATGTCTTAAATCTTTCAGCTGATAGTATGTCCAGACTAGGGCTTGTTGGAGGCATGGTTTTGCAATAGCTCACCTGACTGGGCCGTAGTTTCTATGTAGAGGCCTTCCGTCTGGGTTCAGAAGCTAACACAGAGCAAAACTTCACCCTTTGGGGAGGTAATACCAGTAAGTATTGTTTCGGTGCTGATAATAAGTGGCCTGAGAAAAAGGTTCAGCGTTAAGTGACAGAACTGGAAGACAAAATTATTTCTACTGCTGAGCTGAGCCGAGCCAGGGGATAATCAAGGAAGCGGTCTATATGGAAGTTTTGGAAAGATGGAAGTGCTGAATGCTTAATATTCTAAATAACTGCTAAATGACAGAGTCTCTCTGAAGGCACTTGACTCTGATCTCAAATTATACTTTGTTCTCCAGGCTTTGGATATCTGGAAATGATGTTCTGTGTGTGTTGTCTTTGCCCCTCTTCATTTCCCTCCCCACCCATGGGGATCTCTTATACTCTGTAGTTAAAGGGATTTTGAGTGTTTTGCACTGGTTAGAAACATTCTTGTACATTGTATAAGGACTCTATTTGCAGGCAAGCTCTTTAAGGACTACTAAAATGACAGGCAAACTATAATTATGCTACAAATGCTAATTATTGGGAAAATGCGACAAGTTCTAATTTTAAGACTGCTAAATATTTAAAACTGCTAAATATTGTTTTTTCAAGACTGAGCTTCAAATTAATTTCACTTTTAATTTAAGCAGTCTTATGAAATTGATTACAATATTTTGGGATGTTATAACTGGTGTGCTTTAATATTTGAATATAATTCATAGTTGGAAGCTGAATGGGGAGAAATAACCATAATTCCTTAAAGGCAGGGATACTCCAGGCACTCAGTGTCACAAATGCTCGACCTGTTTGCTGCTTTTAAATTGGACTTCAATGCACTACCAAAGTTCTGCTTAAAATATGTGGGTTTTCATCTTTGTAATTAGAAGAAGCTGCTTGTGAAAATACAAAACCCATTTAATCCCTGCGAGCCAGCAAATGATGCTTTATATCCCCAAACAAGGAATGAATTAGACGTAAATTGACAGCTTATGAGGTTTGTCAAATGTGATCTGTGGCATGAATTGGAATATAAACCACATGGATTAACAATTCAGTTGCCATAGAAACTTATTCTCAAATTGGAACTGAAACTTGCTGAAGAACTCAGCCTGTGATATTTTGTTAGCTCTAAGTCTTTATATGTAATTTTAGCTGTAACAATCGCTATGTGATGTGACTTCCTTTTTTTTTTTTCCTTTGTCCTCCTAACTTCAATTAATATCACTCCTTACAGGTGATCATTCCAAATCCTGATGTTGCAGGTGTTACGTAGGATTTAGTGTTTGCATCCAAATGGCTTTGGCAGTCACAGGCCAGCTTCAAGAAGGTGCATGTACCAACTGGTTATACTCCTATATATATATACACTGCTTGCTCTGTAAAAGCTATGGAAAGCTGAATTCACCAGCTTCCACAACTCGGCTCCTAAACTGGATTTAGACTGATGGTCTGTGCAGTAACAATGAGCTGATTCAAGTGGTGGATGGCAGCACGTGGACCTTCCGTTTCTAGAAGCGTATTTTAAATTTTGATGTCTTCTCATTGCTCTCACTCCTGGGTTTGTTCAGCTCAGTGCATCCGCAAATTGGACAGCTATAGCTCTTGAGAGAGACTGCCATTCTAGCAGTACATTATAGTGTGCAGAGAGACGTTGCTGAAGCTGAAGTCCCCATTTATATCAAGTCCACATTTATATCCACCAGCTGGATCACAGGTAGGGGAATGAAGGGTTTTTCTGCTCCTATCCTGTGTTGTGTGCTCTCTGTAGCCAGGTCTTTTATCTCCAGAGCTGATAGCCCAATACTTCTTGTGTTAAAATCACTTGAAATAGAGATTTTTACCAAGCTGTGAGTATATAAAACTAAAACAACTTTGAAGTGACTTGCTACAAGAGAGAATGCCAAAGTTTTGTTCAACTGCAGGTGAAGGGATAGAAGACACGAGTTTTGATCCAGCCTTTAAGCAGGTTTTAAGTCAAGCAACAAACATTCTTAGCCGTAACTTTATTTGAAGTTGCTGTTTTCAGCAGTTTTGTTCTGGAGAAATCTGAGACTTGGCATGAAAAGAGACAGCAAAATCTTTAAATGATGACTAGACAGCCAGACCTGGCTAATCCAGATAGCTTTTAAAGCCCCTCTTAGATTAATAGAAAAGCCTACATAGTTGACCTATTGGTTTGCTTACACTTTAAGCCTTTGGCTATCTAGACATCTGGATGGAGGCATCCATGGATTAATGAGGTCTGCGTAGTAACAGCTAACAGAATTCCTCTTGAAACTTTAGCTTGCTGTTTAACATATATTTACAAGTGCTCAGTGCTTTGTGCTTGACCAAAATATTCTTCATAGCCGAGCTCATTGCTGTTAATCAGTGCAGAGGCATATTCCAAACTGTACTGTCCTGTGCACCCTGACTCCTCAGTCCAACTAAGTCTGATTCCCCCATTTTCAGCATTTTTCCAAGTTTTAAGTTCTAGCTTCTTGCTGGTGTTTTCAATTTGTTCTTCTTTTGCATGGTAACTAGCTTTTAGGACCGTTGTTTAGATTTTAACTGTTTATAAGAGCTCTTTGATGTGCATTTTGGCTGTTCTTACCTCTTACTGGAAACCGAGACTGGGGTATTATAAAAACATAACTGGTGCATGCAGTCTCAGGCTGTGTGCCAAAATAAAGAAGGGACTAGGGGGCAGGGGAAGGTAGGAATAACTGGAATGGAAAAGGTCATGTTCTCAGAACAAGTGGCTGCAACTTGGCATAAGATTGGGAATTGCATCTGTTTATGCTAGTGATGACTTTGGCATAAAGTAGTTGCCAGTTCTCTTCAGTCTAGAATTTAGGTCCTTCTGAATATTGTGTGGAATTATAATCTTGACCCTGTGAGTCTTGTTTCTTTTATTTCTCTTCAGATGACGGATTAATAAGGGGGGGCTGGCTGGTCAGAAGATTTGGAAAACTATTTGCACATTTAAAAGGGCTGAAATCCTAAAAGACTGCTAAAGTGAATGGAGTTATAGCAAGAGCCTCTAATAACAACTTTGTAAAATAATAATAACAGAAAAAATAATTAAAGCTGTAGTTAATGGATGTAGTAGACAGAGATATCAGTGTCTTTTAAGGTCTTATTTACTCCTAGGACATGAATCCAGGGAAAAAATGGCTCTTCTGTATAAACAATTAATGCAATTACATCTTTGATTCTTTATGGAGCCTTGCAGAAGATGAGCAGTTTGCAGGGGGGGGGATGTTGACTTCTTAGTGGATGAAATTGTTGTGGGAAATATCCTTTCAGCATATTGCATCTTAACTGTTTTCCTGGATCTGCTTGGCAGTAACGGTGAGCACTGGCGCTACTGGAGTTAGCAAGTGTGGACTCCTCCGTGGTGTTGAAACATCAACAGGGAGAAGATTCAAGAAAGATTCAAAATTATTGATTTGTCTGCTGTTAGCTCTCTTTTTAATATTTTTTTTTTTCTCTTGAAGGTGTTCAATTGACAGCCCAACTAGTTACCCGCAATAGAAAGGAATAGAATTCCTTAATGCCTAAAATCTAGAGAATTGTTTCTAGAGCTTATTTATAATTGAATCTTTAGTAGTAGTGGAGTCAGGGTGTGGGGAGGGTGTGGGGAATTGTATAACTGTAAAAACAAATATAATTGGAGTGACTTTTCATTAAAATTATGAACCAGACTAATGGAAAACTACAGATAAAGAATGGCAGGAAGCGTACGCAAAACCTGATTCTGTGGGAATTGTACATTTACAGCCTGTGAAGGGCCTGATCCTCAGTTGGTGTTAGTTATCCCTCAAAAGACCTGCAGTGATTCCTGGCTTAGGCTCTGACACAGCCCAGCTGACTTCCAGCTTGCACTTGTGCATATCATAATACTTTAATTGGTGTTGGATATAAACACATGCATGGCAGAAATACAAAAATGCCACTTTTTTTTTTTTTTTTCTGCAAGAATAAGGGCTGGGAAACACTTGCAATTCCCCCCTCTGCAAACAAAAAAGCAACTCCTTGAGAACCCTGAAATCTCACTTTATTTTCTATCAGTGTTTATCTATGCAAACTTTTGCTTAAAGGAACATTCCTAGAACGAGGAGAGTAAAATCTTGGCAAAAAGTGCTAGTGTGAGTGCTTGTGGATGATTTTGTGTAGTCACCGTGATTTGAGTCACACACTGAACCACAGATCAATCCCCTGTAGGATAGGGGAAAGGGATGTGAATGGTGGGTGATTGATGTAAAACAGCCTGGAGCTGGCTGGCATAAAACTGTCGATTTACTCGTGCTATTAGGAGTTCCAACAGTGATTAAGGAGCATACTTCTAAATTGAAAGTCTGTTCAAATGTTTTTCTATCAAAAAATAGAGTAAATGTTTGCTGAAGATCTCTGTTGTCGCAAGTAATTGTTGACATCAGTTTTCATCCCTGTTTTGCAAAATTTATTATAAGTGGCTTCAGAAAAAGAGCGCGCTTAAAAACCTGAATCGAACCGACTTTTGCAAATAGGTTTTCACTCTGTTATTGTTCCCAACGCTGTTGACCACTTCTCAGGAACAGTTCCACGGAATTCAACAGGATCATTTACGGAATATGCTAAGACTTCAGCAAGAAAATGTTTAAAATGCTGTAGCTAAACACAGGTGTGCAACGTCAGGTTGAGACAAGTGTCGCAGACATGAGGGGGCGTGGATCTGCTGTGATCGTTGCATCCTCTATACTTACTGTGATTTATTATAAATTCTTTTTGTTCTGTTCATGCTTTTCACATAAAGCACCTTGTACCAGTGACATTACAGACTTGCTGCTACTTTGCCACAGGATGTTGCTTCCCAACTTTAAGAACTGGCCATGCTAGCTTACTCTAAAGCTGAATCTTAAGGAGCACAGATGTCGGTCTTTACCTGATCATAAAACATGTGTGCCCAAGAGTGATGCAGAAGTTCTGGGAAAAAAAAATCTTCTAATCTGCTTCACTGAGATTCCCTGAATCTCATTTGGTAGCACCTTTTTGCAGCTATGAATAAGAAGCCTAAAGAGTGGGTCACGTTGAACTCGACTGCAGAGGCAAAAATGATTTTGCAAGTGACAGCCTGGGGAAAAGTCAGTATTTTTTGTACAAGTAAGAAGAAAGGGTGTGGGAGACTAAAAAGTTTCCTATAGTACTACTAACACACGAACTGGCAGTCACATAACGCTTTTACAGTCACGTTGCTGCATCACTCCAGCACCTTCACTGTCTGGATCCAGCTCTGCCTACGGTTTTGCAGCGTCCTCCCTCTCAAGCAAGATCTCTTGTGTGATCTTGCACAAGTATGGCCAGCTGCGTACGATGATATGAGTGTTGCCTGGTAACCCCCATGCACAAAATGACTATCAGAATAGTCTCTGTAAGGAATTACTTGCTTAAGACCTACTAAACTCAGGGAGCACTTAAAATGCGTATTTTAAAAATACGTGACTACATGAATATGCTTACTCATTCCTGAAATATTAATGTGAAGTAACACTGAGGTGCTGATAACATTAAAATTGGCCTCATTATCTCCAGTATGTCACTCAGGCTCAGTGCTAATAGTCCCTATATCGTTATTTGTGGTAAGGGTAGAATGATGGCCGTTTTTAATTTTCCTCTTATTTGCAAAGAGTATTCAGTCAGCGCTGTTGACGTGTGTGTGCCCCTGCTGTCTTGTAGAATTTGCACAATGCAATAAAGGAAAACTTTCTTCTTACCTTTTGTAATGTTTCAAATAGCAACTCCTTTGTCTGCTAAATGTGTTTCTGAGCATTTAAAGCATTGAAATATGATTCAAGAGTAAAAATCTAAATACACACTGCCTTAGATCATCAGGTTCCTTTTGTCTTGTAAGCCAGGATAATCACCATGTACCTCAGGATTATCTCTCAAGAAGAAAATTGTCTTAAACATTTTGCCTTTGCTGAGTTAAGACCTGGCAAGTCACGTGTAATTGTGTTAAACCACAATTTGGGTAAAGCTTCTGAGCTGACCACAGTGACTAGTTTTAATTTTTTTTTTAAAAGTGCAAACTGACTGAAAACCTCTTACTGGTCTGGTGAAGGCACGACTGACAATTCAAAAGCTCAAGGAGAAGTTTGAAAGGCTAGTGATGACTAGACAAGGCTACTGTATTGAAAAAACCAAGGTACATCTCTAACACTACTCTGTGCATGGGGATATGCAATCAGTAACGTTTTATAATCTAACGCTGTTATCAGTGACTGAATTTGTCCTGTTTGTGGCCATCCCATATCCTGCGGGGGGAATTACGGAGGTGGAGTCTGAAATAAACCAGAATTTAGTTTCTATCTCGCTCAAGCAGCTGAATTTACCTCCTGATAAAAAACCCCCAAAACCAGTTGCTCTTCACCTATCTGTCAGGGTTCTTAGTAACTGCTATTAAAAAATACAATGAACTGAACACGACATTCTCAGTAAAGTTCTGAAATTTTCTACGTTGGGTACAAATCTTATCCAGTTTGAATAATGAAATATGCTTGGGGTCCATGGTTTTAGCTGAAGCTGGCAGAGTGAAATATCTCACAAAGGAAAAGCAATCTAGGTAGCTGAGACTAAAGCAGAGATAGTCATGGTAAGTGGAAGTCAGCAAATTTAAGTAGAAATGATGGGTAAGCTGTTAATGCTGGGGATAAACGAACAATTGTGAAATGTGCCAAGAGTGCAGTGGACTTTATGTAGTTTGACATCCTTATGTCAAGACTGGCTTTCACTCTAAAAGGTTTTGAATAGTTTTTGAACGGTCTTCCTACTTCTTAACAGGGAGTGCGTGGTATCTTGCATTGCGGTCGTGGAACACTGACCCCCTGGCAAATAGCCTAACTATCAGCATCAAAGCAGCGGGCAAAGATGAACCCCTGAAAGATTAAATATTAGAATCATAGAATGGTTGGAGTTGGAAAGGACCTTAAAGATCATCCAGTTCCAACCCCCCTGCCCTGGGCAGGGACACCTCCCACCACACCAGGTTGCTCCAAGCCCCCTCCAGCCTGGCCTTGAACCCCTCCAGGGATGGGGCAGCCACAGCTCCTCTGGGCAACCTGTTCCAGTGCCTCACCAGCCTTAGAATGAAAAATTTCTTCCTAAAAGCTAATCTAAATTTCCCTTCTTTCAGTTTAAAACTGTTACCTCTTGTCCTATCACTCCACGCCCTGATCAAGAGTCCCTCCCCAGCTTTTCTGGAGCCACTTTAGGGACTGGAAGGGGCTCTAAGGTTTCCCTGGAGTTTTCTTTTTTCTAGGCTGAACACCCCCAACTCTCTCAGCCTGTCCTCACAGCAGAGGTGCTCCAACCCTCTTTTGTGACCTCTGGACTCAATCCAACAGGTCTGTGTCTTTTATGTGCTGAGGGTTCCAGAACTGGATGCAAGTAATAGAGAAGCTGAGCTGACTTTTAGTCCTCTCAGGGAATGGATTCTGACTCTCACCTTCTCTCAGACCCTTTGGAAAAGTTCAGCTTGTTGGAACGGGAGATTGTGTTTAAGCTACTGGATGCAAGGACTTTGTCTGCTGTCACTATGTTTTGCCTGCAGTGAATCACAATCCTGCATAGAGCACAAACCCATTTTTGTCTTGCCTTCTCTCAAACAAGATTGCCTTTGTTGCACCCCAGAGTGAAGAACCTGTCCCTTTTAAATACCTGACGGTACCACGGACTGTTTCCCTCACCAGTAGTTCCAGCATCTTAGCACTGTGTACCATTTTCCAAATGCCACACATATGGATTTATTAATGTACCAAAGATGATAAATTTACTCGGGGAACTATTTTCAGCCCAAATCACAGTGCTGCTTTTATTTGCTGATGGGCCTCTCTAATTCTTTGCCAACATTCCTGCATGTTTCTGGTTCTTATTTATTTTTCTAATGCTAGTTTCCTCTCATTAATCACTCTAAACCTATACAAAAGTGATTTTCTCATATTACAAGAAATCTCTTACAGGGCATGGACCTTATGTTACTTCCTGAATATCTTATAATATCTTAATTAGGCTACATATTAAATAGCAAAATACTTGATTAGATCACTTACTATTTCTGTCTATGGCAAACTGGTGTCTGCAAGCTTAACCCTAGAGACTGATTCTGGCTAATCATATAGTGCATAAATCACAAGAGGCCTCAATGTAAGCAGCTTTGTAATACCTCAGTCTCTCAGCCCTGACAGGACTCGTCCCTAGAGGACAATTCGACACCTGGTTATTAAGTATGTAAGGTAGATACATTTGTCTCCTTACCCAGCATAAAATGAGCTGGCTGATTTTTGGGAACCTGGTCTGGGACTAGAATAACATTGGGCTTTTTTTAGCATTTGGTGACTGAAATACATAAAGCAATCCCTGCAGCAGAAATGTGTATCAGTTATAAATAAGCATCATCATCTATATGTGCGTGGGGGGAAGAGGACTGAAATGGGTGATTTAAGAGCAAGTTCCTCCCACGCTGCATCACCTGGTGCACTGCAGTGGTTTTTACATCTCTTTGGTTTTGGAGGACCCAAAAACTCGTTAGGAAACAAGTCAGTGTCTAAAAGGAGGGGGATTATAGGGAAAGAATCTATGGTGTGCTTAACCCACTTGGTAAATCTGTGTCAGTCTGTAAGGTCTGGAACAACTGTGTGTTGGGAGGACCATCACCAGAATTTGAGGAACCAGCCCTTGTTGAAGAGGAAAGTGAGTCCTTGTGCCAAATTGCATTTTCTGGTTATTACTCATTCATCCCTGTTTGAGGTTCGTGCAAGCAATTTTGGGGGCTTAACACTACATTACTTTTAAAATGCATCTTCTTATGGTGGGAAAAAAAGGTATTTTGGAAGGAGAAATATCAAGGGAAGGATCCAACTAATTCCCTGCACAAAGCTTCAGTACTGGGTTGGTTGTACCTGCTGAGCTCCGTGCACAGCTATTGAGTGTGCTCAGAATAGCTTTCTGGAGCAGAGAATAAACACTTCCAGCAAATTTACTCAGGAGGAGCCTGCCTGCCAAGTGGAGCCACCTCCCTCCTTGGTTGTGTTTATGAAAACGTTGTTTAAATGGAGAAAACAAGAAAAGAGCAAATAGATTCCTGGACCCACCCAGCGCTTCCCTCTGTGGCACAGCCCCTCCTGCTGTGTGGGATCCGTCACATGATGGGGAGATGCTTCTGGGAGCTGTTATTTTAAAATATTGGCAGCACATCATCGGGTGGGACTGTTCTATCTTGTGTCTTCTCACATTCCCCTACCAGCTACTTTTCCTCTTTTATACCTCTTCTTGCTCTGGCTGTATCAGCTATAACGACATCCTCCTTGTTTGTCCTTATATGCTGCCAACTGAGGGTTGTTCTGTGGATGATGCGCCAAAGACCAGTCACCAAACCTGACACTTGTGAGTCTCTGGACCCCCAGTGAGGAAATGGTTAGTCCCCTCAAAATGGCACGGATGGCTTTTGACAGTGTAGTAACACACCTGTGCGGGCTAGAGTCTGTCTGTCTGTCTGTCTGTGTACAGAGGCAGTGTGATTCCAAAGGCAGATCATCTGTGCGAGGCGTGATAAATGTCATTGTGTGTCCTTGCTCCCTGGCACAGTGGTGTAGCCAGAACTTCAGTCTGACTGCAGGCTCCTGTTGCGCGGTTTACAGCAGCTCTCACTTGACTCTGAACCTGGCTCCAGGAGGTCCTGCCTTACAATATCCTGTTCCATTCACTGGACAGCAACCTCCTTCCCTTTCATTGTTTGGGGGACAGTGGTTGTGCGTAGGGAGAGGGAACGGCAGAGAAGCGATAAAACATATGTAAGCCCCTTGGAGTGGGGTTTTTTCACTGTCTCGCTGTTTTGAATAGTAGCTAATGATATTTACAAAGCTTCGTGTTGTTACACAGGGTTGTTCCGTTGCGGTGAGGGAGACCCTTTGCTTCTTGCTGGGTGTTCAGGAACAATGGACCAGTCACAAAAGGATTTTGCTTTGACCGTTGTTTCTGTTGGCTGCCCTGCTCCCGATAACATCTCCTCCTGCTGCGTACAAAGAGTGCTTGAGCTAAGGGCTTTAATATCTTGCATGGTCAAGGTTTTGTTTTAAAGGGTGTTGTAGTTTATTTTTGGAAGAACCCGAGGAGCAGCCACATAGCATTGAACTCTCCTATCCTGTTTATCACCTCCAAGCCCAGCCCTTCTCCCAAAATGGGTTTTCAAGATGCAGCTCTGTGCTTAACTACAAGGTGAGATTTGGCGGTCAGTTTTCTGCTTTTGGCAAAGTATCATAAAGTATCAGGAGTTTGAAAATGGGAATTGCTTCGGAGTAAACTACTTAGGCTGTTTCACACCTAGAATAATATCAAACACAAGTGGAGTTCCTTTACAACTGAATTTGTTCTCTTTTCTCCATCTGTTGTCTTAAATCTGCTGGGGTGTGACTGCCATAGCCACCATGGAAAGGCTAATTAAGTCAAAGAAGGGCTAATCCACACCTTAGCCTAAAACACTTTTTAAAAAAGTAAAATTCTTGAATTTTCTTGTCTCGTGTACACTTTTCTTTCTAGTGTTTTGCTTGTTCTCTTGACAAAATCCTGCACAGGGCTTTTTCTGCATTGCAGGCAATATAAGAGAAGAAAGTAGAAGAAAAATTACTACTTAAGAGAGCTCTATAAGCTAGATGGATGGATACCAGCAATCCTAATTTGCAGTGTTTTGGAGTTCTGAATAATCTAATTTACCTGTCTGAGAAGTATAATTTTGCTAGACTTCCAGTTGTGTGCTCCAGGAGCATGACTAGAATGCTGCATCAGGAACTCTGGTCTGCCTAAATGTGTCGCTTGTATAGTTTCTTGAGTGAATGCTGATAAGCAAAGCTGCAGCAGCCCAGGTACTTAGATCTGTTGACTTCAATGAGACTTAAGCCCCTTCTTTTCAAGTGCCCTTCTTGAATTGGTGTCTGACTGCTCCAGCACATCCTAAGCAGTTGGATCCAAGTCAAGAAAACCCAAATTGAGCAAAGCCCCGCGACCTGCCTCGGTCAAGAGCAGGTGTTGAATATTCATATTGGAGCGATGGGCAGGAGATAAGGAGTTCAGTAGAGCGTAGCGTGTTCCGTATTGCTGTAAATGCATCTTTAAAAACATTACCAAAACCCCCTACCTGCCACTTTGACTAATTAATAGAAATAGGGCAAGCCTTTTTGTTCTGAGTGTCCTCCAGCGCAAGGTACCAGGGTTCCTCTTTGTACAGACCTATCTCCAAAAAAATGCTTATCTACAGGGTTTGAAGCAGTTCTTCCAATTTGAGAAAAAATTCATGAGAGTTTTAATCATGTTCTGCTTCCCTTCTGCAGAAGATCTTGGCATATGCATTTGAAATGGTAGTCGAGCACCGAGCTCTGTGCCAGCCACTGCAACAGCGAACAGATGTTATCTAGTGAGGTTCTGAATTAATTGGAAACACCAGCTCCCTGAAAGACTTGCATCGTGCAAGCCTGTTGTCTCAAATGTAATGAAGCGCTGAATGCAGATGGGAATAAGGTTGGGGACAAGGTTAGGAGTGCAGAGAACATGGTACTTTCCCAGTTCTGTGGCGAACTGTGCTAAACTTGCCCCAGCAGAATTTATCAGTTTGTACCTTCCTCCAAAAGTTACGTGAATGGTTGCTGTTTCATTATTCCAGAAGCTGGGAACAGAGGAATTGCTGCTGTCCAAGCCTTGCTGACTTTCCCAGCTGCATTTCCTATAGCAGAAGCTGAGGAAGGAACAGCTGCAATTGTCTTATACAACAAAAGGATTCCCTTTCACAGGAGAAATCCCCTCCTGAGTAGATTCACCAGCTTTTAAGGCTGCATAAAGTGCAGAGTGTCAGACACAGGGCAGCTGTAGCAGCTCCAGAACTAGGTCTTTCAAAGATAACACTAGATACAGACCAGCTGATTTCTGAGAAGTGGTGTTAGGATGCTTTTTGGGATGTTCCCCTCTCGTGGATTTCAGTGCTGAGTTGTTGTGGGTCCTGTTAGGCACTATGTAGGCGGCTTGCAGTTTTCTCTAGTCAGCACAGTTAATCCATTATCCTGAGGTTCCTGGCCCTGTGAGTAACACCATCTCTGACAGCAATGCTCTACTGTCCCCCAGAAATTATTTATCCTGATGAGTTCTGAGTAACATATGAAACTATAACCTATTCCTGAAACTATTCATCTAACTGTAAACGGTCTCTTTCAATAACTTAATGTATTACTTCTGTCTTCTTAAATTCTGTGTGACTGTTTTATTCCTAACAGTGACATAAGTCACTATCCACGTGCACTGCATAGGTATTTGACCCTAGTCTCTCCTTCAATCAATCCCAGTGATCTCTTCTTTATGAAATAATATTGACTGGCTCTGTTTCACAAAGAATTAGAGAGATTAGTGGCAGGAACTAAATGCAGGAGCAGTTGCTGTCTCTTCAAGAAGTCAGTTTGGCTTGTTAGAAGTGAGAAGCCTCTAGCAGTACCCCTATGTCCTTGCTCTTTGGGCTTAGAAATGTTTAGCAGAGGCTTGGCACGAAGCTAACAACAACCATAATGAAAATAGAATATTTATGTGTATTGGAAAATGCTTTAACAAGTCCTCAGATTCTAGAAGACTGGTCAGAGCAGCTGAAACGGGTGGTGCTAAGCGTTCCCATTCTGTTGTGTGCACAAGTAGCATTTTAATGGGTTTTTGAATACATATCATGTGGATAAAAATTATCACTTTCCGTTTGTTTTAATAAAAGAAAATACTGTGGTATCTTTCCCAGCCAATACTGCAGTAGTTCCTTTTCCTGCTGGAGATTGTCTGGTTCCTTGAACAGTATTTACTTAAGCACAGAGAATTCCTTCATGTTTCCTTTTAGTTTGCTTGGAAAGCAGTAGTAAAACCTCAGTGCAAGCCACATAATTACTGTGGTAGTAAACTGCAATATGATGCCCACACATTTACTGGTATTTTAATTCCTGTCAGCTTTTGTTATGAAACACTTTGTGATGCAGATCAGCACATGTGAGATCAGAGGCTTCTGAGCAGACTTGTGCTGTGACAGCATGTCTGGCCAAAGAAAGTGCACGAGTCCTGATGACAGCAGTGGTAGCGACTTCAAACTGTGCTGGCCTCGAACACTGCTTCTGGTGGCTTCATTTCAGAGATGCTGTGCCTGTCCTGGTCCAAGCTGAAGGTCTTTAGGGCAGTAATTTTCATTCTTAACCCCCCCTCCCTGTGAACTATGGAAAAGAAGGGACTTTCCTAAAACCAGACTGCAAGCCAGTGACAACAAGGGAAATACAATACACGATGCTGAGGAGACCGCAGTGAATCACCTCTCCTGACGGCTTATCTGCAAGATTCCTCGTGGAGGGAGCAGATCGGATTGCTACAAAAGCACTGCCTGCCCCATTACCCCAGCCAGAGAGCTGAAACAGAATGGGGAAAGTTTGGCTAGCACTGCTTCAGAAGCACATAGGAACAGTATAGGCAAGCTCCCAGCACACTCGGTGAAGAAAGAAAGGCTTTATTTTGGGCTGTATCTGTGCTAGCAAAATAGAAAGCCATGTTTCTCTTTTAAAATAGCCCAGCCAGGACTCCAGGTGTTCTTATCGCCGTGGTATTTAACATTATTGTGGTATCAGTGTTGCTAAAGGCAACACAGGAAAGATTGCCTGTGGTTTGAACTCTTACCGTTGTTGAGCAGACCCTGGGTCATCTTTGCTGGGGAAAGCCATTCTCCACAGCCTCCCGGGACACGCTGCAATAGGAAGAGATTGGGTCTCTGGAATTCCCATAAAAGAGACTTGGCTGACACTTCTTCATCAAGGCAGACAGTCTCCTGCTGCAGTGGTTTACTGCTTTGAAAGCCCTGGATTATTTTAAGCTGAGATTGGACGTGCTCATTGGCAAAATTATATAAACTGTAGTGGCAAACTTCATGCCATCTAATGCTATGGCTTTCATTACAGCTGAAGTTGCTTATGTATGTGCAGATTCCTAGACTATCTATAAATAGGACAGCTTTCTATGGGGTAGAGCTGATTTATACTCCCTAAGGATTTGCTGCTTTTTGTGTGGAAGACGTTGAGTGATCGCGTTCCTCTCAGAGAGGAGGTCTTTGTGGCAGCTGAGTTGGCTGGAGCACTAGAAGCTTAGTAGTCACCTAATAGGCTCTTGAGTAGCTGCAAGAAGCATTCATTAAGAGGAAAACCTTTAATTTGCCAGACCAGTAGCATCCACTGAGACACACTGTGAGCTTTGCTGTACAGTCCCCCCTCTGGAGCTGATGCTGCAGCATCATCATCACACCGGTGATGCGCTGACCTGGGAGATGACTTTCTTCCCTCTGCTGGTTCTGAAACAGATTGGGAGAGTTCATTCAAGTATTACTGCTCTCACTCAGGCTGTGAAATTCACAGAAACTTGTAACAAATGTAAATTTGTAAAGTGCATTTTCTTTCTCTTTCCGTAACCAGCAGCTGGGAGAACAAGTTTTCTTGTTGGGTGCTGTGCTACGTGTGGACGGGCACAAAGCAAAACAGATCGGTGCTTGATCTGCTCTTCCTTGCCATTACTTCTAAAGGAAGTTTGTGCTTATTGCGAGAAGCCATGTGAAAGATACGACAGCTAAAACCCATTAATTACTCTTTCATCTGTACAGTCCAGTCTTCAGGTGGTGTATGGAATATAAAGCCATGTGCGTAACAACCCCCTTCCCCCAAAATAAGACTTTATTTTAGGTATTTATCCTTTTTACTCCTATTGTATTTGAGATGCTTTTGGTCTTTATGGAGCAATTATCTGAGTGAAAACAGGTGTGCATCTGGAAGATAGGGCTGCGGTAATAGGTTACTGGATGACTTTGCCTGTGATACCGAACTGTAACGTTAATTTTAAACATGAGCAGATGAAAATAGGTTAGCACTGGAGCTCTCTAGATTTTCTCAGCTCTCGCCATCAAGAGATGGCTCTGTGAGACATCCCCTCTGCTTTGTGATCAAACAGCATTTCTGGGGAAACATCAATATTCTCCTGATGCTACAGCTTTGTGTGATGTGACCTGAAGGCAGTGACAAGGAAATCCTGCACTTTGGCATCACCAGCCAGGGCTCTTGATGCTGCTTTCAGCAAAAATGCTTACAGAAATTATTTCCTGAAGTATGTTTTAGCAACTGCCTTGAAACAGAGGAATGTGTGAACAGAAATCTGAGTAAGATCAAGCTCTATTCATAGAGGGATGAGGAAAAGACAAAAATAAAGGGAGGAATAAATCTCCGCCAGCGCTATGCAGAGGCAGAGCCAGGGAAGGGCCTTTTCTGTTGTCACCCAAAAGGCAGTGGCAGCTCAGCTTCATTTCCCCATTCCATGCTAGTTGTGCTGAACCCAACCTTGGTTTGTTTAATGGCTATTTAGTTACAGAACCAGGGATATTGTTGAGTAATTCCTCTTGGTCAGAGAAACTAAATAAGAAAAATGCTGAAGATGGCTCCATTGATGTTAGAGTTGGAAAAAAAGAAAGCCAATGTTTGAGTGAATCCTCACCCGTGATATATTCAAATTTAAATACTTAAAAGCTCTTTTCAAAACTACTGCATACTGCACACGCTCAGCACTTGTTCATGAAAAAAGTACAGGCCCAAGAAAATTCAAATTGGGCACCTGCAATCAACAATCACTTAAAACTTTTTTTACTGTTTGCTGCTCTGCTCTCTACTCTTTTTCCTTCTCCTAACATACTACAGCGCTGCTCCTAACTTCCATGCTACTGCATTCCTAATGTCATGAAAAAAACATTACAGGACATGTTTCTAACTCACCATATTTAATTTTTTTGACATTCGTGTCACTGAGATACTTGACTTGTGTGTTTGGACTGTCAACTTTAAATAAACATCTCTCCTTTTAATACTTTATAGAAAGATTGGAGTGTTATAAAAGACCTCACTCGACACCACTGATTTTTGGGAACTACAGCTACAGAATTAGCCTCATATGCAATTGTTGAAAGAGACACCACTATGTTTTTTTGCAAAACAAAAAAGCTATAATCACATGTGGTGACAGTTTGCACTCTGCCTGTGGATGCTGACCTGCAGCACAGACTGACCAGAGCCCGCATATTTTAAGGTTCAAGATCCAGAGGTTGGGAGACACCTTGTTGCACCTCTGCTAATTGCAGACTAGCTCCTCTTTAAGGGCTTCCTCGTTTGTCTACAAGGATGATTAACAGAATCTTACCTTATCTGTGATGACAAGAAGGTTGAAACGCTATAGATGCTCTAAGTTTTGAGGTGCAGAACTAAGAAGCCTTGCGTTTATATTTTGGTGACGGGGATCTACGGCATTGGCAACTTCTGAGACAGATCTGATAACAGAACATAAAGAGAAGCCAACATGTGATAGATCACTCGCTTCTTGTGCATTTGACCCTTCACCGTGTGAGACTTTATTGCCTTTTCCCTCTAAAGCAGAAAGACCTATTGATGTGAGAAAGAAAAACTTCTCGGCAAGTGGCAAAGCCGTCCCTCTGAGCCGAGCACTTCAGAGATGCTTTGATAAAATTGTGAGAGTACGTAGAAGTGTTTGGCAGAAACGTGAATGCGACTGTATTGCAGTGATCTCATTTTTACAGAAATAATAATTGCATGGAGCCAGCAGTGAGACTATTCCATTTAGGAGAGTTTGCAGGTAGAATGCAAATTGTTTATTCTGATAGAAACAAAGTGCTGTTACGTAGAGAAGCACCATGAAAAAGCTAATTTAAGAAGACCAGGCAGTGGAGGAAAGCAAACATGCCTTTTGGTATGGAAGGAAACAGGGTAAAAGAAAGATGAAAGAAAAGAGTCAGAACATGTAATTTATATAAAAGCACTTAAGAAGCTAGCCGTTATTTGGCAATTATATGGCTGGGAGTGAAAAGTGAGCTTTCGCTGTTTGAACTTTTCTTTTGGGATTTGCTAGGTCATTCTTACTTAGGTTCTTAGGACTTATACTTTCAGACCCTGAAGATCTGATCACCTACAAGATCTGCCCTCACTGGAGCAGGAGGAACCAAATAGTGTATGTGCTCCCAGGCTGCAAAAACTTGACGTTATTCTGATTACTACACAAGTGCTGACTGTACAGGGTCCCAACAGAGTCTCAGTATTCCCTTATTTCCACCCCAATAAGGTACTTAAATCAATGTTTCCCTTGTAGCAGCAGATCAATTAGTAAGGGAAAAAAGGAATATGACACAGGAAAATGAGACATTCTGTCAAACAGAAATGGCAACAGCTTCTCCTAAACAAGTAAACCAAGATTGCAAAAATCTAGTCACATAAAAACAAGAGCAAACCCCACAGCGTGTGACAGACAGAGCAGAGAGAAATTGAAGACTAGGAAGGGCTTGCAGAGCTTTGAAGGAAAACATCCGTTTCATCTGGCTTCTAGCCTCTTACAGATTCTCCTCCACAGTGCTCCAGCGCTGCGCTAGACGTGGTCTGCTCTATGCTGGGCCATTGGTTCATGCTGTGAAGTCTGGTATAGAAGTGAAGTTTGATGTAGAAGATGAGGCCAAGGCACATATTGCAAGAGTTGAGAAAAAAATACAGATGCTGGGAGACTTGAGTTATACCATGGCATGTTCACAGACGTGTAAATAGTGTAGCATTCAGCTTGCAGCATTTTGGGGTACGTTAAACTTAACGAGCTGACAAAAAGGAGGATGCACACTAAAACTCCAATCAGTGTTGTCAACGTTGACCAAAACTACCTCAGCTGTCCCAGCATTTTTGCACCAGCAAGGTGCAAAATAACCAGCAAGGTAATTTTCACGTCTTTACAGAAAATCATGGAAAAGAGGAGACTGAGTAATTTTGATTTGTTTTCAGGCCACTGATATATCCTTTGGTGTACTAATTTGGATGCAGAGAAAGACAAAACCTGGTGAGCCAGAAGGTAGAGTACATTTAGTGTTCTGATTCAGGGGAGTTTGAAAATTGTCTTTGTACACAACTATTTCATTAGTGGACAATTCCATTTCATTTCAATTTCCACTGGTTAATAAATGTAGTGTGTAAATATGATGATGTACAGACAACTTGGTTTAAAAATACGGATTTTAGGAGATAAAGCAGCAAAACTTTCATGATAATTTTCTGATTAACTGATGGGCATTAGCAGAATAAGAGAGAGCAGAAATATGAATTATTAGTGTAGTCTTCTCTGTTGTTAAAACATGAAATAGGGCATAAATGATACTGTCGTTATGCTGCGTAACACCTCCCACTGACTGTAGCTGTGCTAGAGACAGCCCCACCTTTCCACAGCCTGGCAGTTGGGATAAACACACACTCCCAGCTCTGTCCTGACCTTTTCATGAAGTAACAGAACTGGTTTGCCAAGACTCTTCGTGTTGGCTTTAGTTTCCCCTTCTCTGTCAGAGGTAGACCAAGAAAATGGCATTTGAATTTTGTAAGCTTTTGACAAGATTTGGATCAGGATCTTGTAGACATTATAAGCTATGACTTTAGTGGCTTTTTGGTCCCAGAAAGAGAAACTTGCTCTCAAATGATTCCTGGATTTTGTAGTTGACAACTGGGAAAAGTATCAGCCACGTCCAAACTCCCATCAGATGCAAATCTGAAATAGCCAAGGGAGGGGAAAGAGCAGCTCATGTTTAGATTTATTCCATGCATAGCATTAGAAGTTTTGGCCTTGTTCCAGCTTGCATATGGACCTTGCATGGAATTTCTGAAGTGCTCAGCACCAGTTTGGACACACCAAGTGGAAGGGGGACCTCCTGCGTTCTCCCACCTTCCTGCTCTGTCCCCTGAACGTGAAAGAGCAGCCTCTGGGATCCCTCCTGGGGAGCTCCTGCTTCCTCTCACACACACCAGACCAACGTGATCTCTAACTCATCTCCCCCATTAAAAGTGCTGAAGTTGATTGTTACGATACGTGCTAGTGGAAAAATCCTTCTTACCCAGTCACTACTGGTGACTCTTCCTCTCCTTTGATTTTGTTTGTGTTGGTTGGTTGTTTTTTTCAGGTAGCGGTGTACAGTGTATATATTTCAAGCACAGTGAGCTCGTTTGAAGTGTCTCTTTGAACAGTAACACTCCACTCTGGCTCTAAACAATCACTTTCTGTAGTCAGATACATGCCCAGAAGCAGAGTCTTTGTCTTGCAGAGAAAGAGCTGGTTCTGTAGGTTAGCATAATACTGAGACAGTCAATGAGTCAGTAATGTTTTATGCTTGGATAACAGCCCTCAGCACATGGTACTAAGGCAGGTGTGAAATTTCTGTTTGCCTTTCTAAAAATCTAAGGACATCCATTAATTTATTTTTTTTCCTTGCCTTCTCTTTCTCCATAGATATGCAGAAAAACTGAGTAATGGTTTGCTTGATCTTCAATAATACTTGAATGGTCTTTGCAAGTGCTCCCTCCTCTTCATCATTCCCAGGTGCAAATGAAATGCGTGGTCTCTGTCAGGACCTAAGCAGGCTGAGATCCAGGCTCACATATTTGTCCTAGAATGATGCTTATTGGGAACCTCGGATGCAGACTCCTCAAACAGTAGGTCCTTGGGAACAAACCTTTTTAGTGAACAGCTCCTACCAAGAACAAATTTGATGCAGAAGTACAGTAGGTAGTCTGAACATGTCCGTGTCTTACCCAAGACTGTATTATTCCCTGTAGTTATGTTACTAGTAAGTTAAATGGCACATTGAAAGGTTTATGTCAGAGAGTCAGAGAAGGCAAATCTACTGGGAACGATGGAGTATTACTGTCAAAGACTTAGGAAGCAGACATCACCAGAAGCTTGCCTGCTTTTTCTCAACTTTATCAGTTAATTTAGGATGAGATATTACCCTTGCCTACCAAACTTGTCCCAAAGGATTTTAACTGCTACCTGGGATTCGGTAAGAAATCCCCAAATACGGTATTACTGAAAGATACTATCAGTTTAAGCAAGGATATAAAGTATTGTATCTGATCTCCTGTGCACCTCGTTTCTTAACAACATACTAATATACTTGGGTCTGCGCCACTCTTCCGGTGAAAGTTCTTACTGTTTTCAGAATGTGGGTGTTCGTTATTTCTCCTCTTTATTTCTCTCACTGGACAAGATGAGTCACAGGATGGTGCCTTGTGCCCCCACCCCAGAGAAAATTGTTGAATCAACAGGAAATTACCCAGTGTTTTGTACTTGGTATGATCAGGCATAAGAAAGGAGAGATATTTTATTTTATTATTTCTCTATTTTTGATGGAAGAAACCCAACAAGCTTGTTAAGGTAGTATAAGCCAGATGCTTTAAACCAAAAATCATGTTCCATTAGAAAAAATACCAGCTTTGGTACCAAAAAGCCAAAGGGGCAGTTTCTTTTTCATTGCTAAGACTTCATCCACTGTTTAATGCGATACCTGATTTCCTGTGCCTCTGTTTTATTCCACCAGTATTTATCTCCTTATTTGTCTGCATTTTTCCACTCCAGCACCTCCTCTTGTGAATGGAAGGAGCTCCTCTGTCAAACTTCAGCTACCCCCTAACTGTCCTCCAAAAGCCTCATGGAGGACTGTGCTTGCTGCAGTGCCTACAAATCACTGTCACCTGGCAGTCTTGGAGCTGGAGGGCATCTGTGACCATGGTGACTGCTGATTTATGTGAGCACACCCATCTTCATTGTTATTCATGCTACTTTCACATGGTTTTTTTCCCTTAGTCACTCAAATCCTTGTCTTGGGTACATGGAGAGCAAAGAGTCTGGGGTGGGAACTACCTAAAATAATGAATATAAGGTGCAAAAACAATGTAGAGCGTTGTGAAAAATAGGTTGAGAAATAATACTATGTTCAGAGTGCATATTTGTCAAAACAAAATTGTATCAAATGTAATTACAGAGGAGGATGTATCTACCAAAATACGAAGGCCAGAATCACTGATTCAGCTAAAGAGCAGAAGAACGTTGGTGTCTTCAATCGCATACTTCAAAGTTAGACAAGCCTCTGGCTAATTCAGGGTAACCTGGAAGCTTTTCTGAATTCTCTTGTCTCTCGTAGTTCTCGAGGTGCACCAGAGCTTTGACTTTTTTGGGATGTACTCCCTTTCACATGGCTAAAACCCCGGCACTGGTGGTTGAGATAGGGAGGGCATGGTGTGACAGATTTTTCTGGTAGATCTGTCCCATGTTGGGACTTCTCAAAGGACATGTTAGGAAAGCTTTATGGTTGCCATGTGTCTCTGGGAAGGGGCCAAACATTTATAAAACTATATTAGGGCAAGATAGGAATATATGTAAGTTGGAAGCATGTAAATCTGTGTAAAGAAAACTTGTTATTTCAGTCAGAAAATACAATGGTTTGGAAAACTTGTGAAAGTCTGTGACTAGTAAGCATAAAAGTAATTCAGTGGTAGCTCCAACATTTTGGAGGAACATGATATACTCAACAACAGGGACCCAGTCCTTCCATCTCTGAAGCAATAGTAGTGCTGACGTAGTTAGGACAGAATTCCCAAGCTGTTAAGTAAAGATTATTTCTTTTTGATGGCTGTAGATGACATAACCTCTACAGTGCCCCTGTCCTGCCTTCCGACGTTTTCACATGCCGTAGTGGCCATCCCAGCTGACTTTGGGCAAAGCTGGCTTATCTATGCACAGAGCTGTGTTGCAGAATCAGCCTCGCCTTTTTGATTTATTTTTCAAAGCTCTTCTGCATGGTTTCTGTCCTGATTTTCTTGTCAACATGATTTAGTGCAAATCTCTGGAGGTGCCTTGTGCATTATACGAAGCTGGTGTTATTGTTGTCAGAGCAGTTTCAAGCAAAGAGCTTCTGTTTGTGGAACTGTTTTGTGTTACGTGCATTAATAATGTCAAACTTTGGAGGGAAAATCTCCCAGAACAATCTAAAGCTGCCTTTGCGGAGCCATCTCTTCCCTCTGCCCTATCATCTTAATTTTTCTCCATTCCTTGCTTCCCTTGATGAACTGTTTTTTGGTTTGAGACTTCGCTGGTTAATAGCTTCGTGTCAGCATTCTAATTTGAGCCTGATTTTTCAGCAAGGTGCTGAGCAGTCGGTGAGTCAGTGGGAGTGGTTGGTATTCAGCACTTTTGCAAACCAGGACGCTTACTTCAATGCCTCAGTACGGGGCCAGGAGCCCGATTTAGACTCCTATTTTTTAAACCAGAATCATGACATAACTGAGGTGTTCTTTGAATAATTACAGCTAGTATTTTTAAAGAAGGTGAAGTCACTTAACCAACCTTTAATGGGGTTTGAGTGTCCAGCACCCTGAGCTTCTCCAAAAATCCCATCCCTTTTGTTCAGCAGAACTCTGGGCCGGGAGGAATTTCTTTCTTCTATGTATCACCTTTGCCGAGTATGTGTTTGGTTCTTCTGCTTGATTGAAAATGCTGTGCCAGTATAACCGGGACGTGGAGAATGCCGTAACGTGAGGACGGCCAGGATGCATAGATTGCTGTAACTCTGATTGACAGTGTTTGGGGCTGTAATGGGCAAAAAAGGAGGTAACAAGAAGATTCTCCATGTTAAGAAATTTCCCAAAAGCTCCTGTGAATCTTTGCTCCTACTGAATCTCTCCTGTTGCATAAATTGACCCAAACTTAGCAAGCTTTTGCAGGTGGTGTCTGAAGTGAGCTACAAAACAAGACAGCCTTTGATAGGTGTTTGAATTTGGATAAGTGTATGAGGAATTGCTCACATAAATCTGCCACGGAGATTTATTACATGTGCAAACCTCAGAACATCCAAATGGAACCGTAGCTGTGCTGGCTAACAGCTGGACCTGGAATGAATTAATACAGTATCATAATTCACCGAAGGAGCTCTGCTCGTGTCACAGAACCAGAGGGCAGCGTCTGAGTGTTTTATCACCCGAGCGGTGACCTGAGAGAGTATAAACACGTATGTTGTACATACTGCTGTTCTATCCATTGCCATATGCATTAAGCCATTGTTTCTGTGGCATCATAACTCAGGTTTAACTAATAAACGCAACCCAGATAGTACTTGGATGAGAGAGATTTAGTCGTACTAATTAATGCTTTAACAAGATAAGTCTTTCAAAAACAATGTATGGGAGTTTTTAAAATTACCCCTCCAGAGCTCTGCACTGTGGATAAGTCAGTAAATAAATGCAGCTATTTCCACTGGGCTTCAGCTTCTGATAGTGCTTTTTGCCACGTTGCCCAGAGCTTTCCATGTTTTTTCTCTGTCACTTGGAACACTTCCCTTGTCAAATCAGACCAAACCTGCCCTGTGCCCCAGAAGCCGAGGTGAGTCTGTTCTGCCCGTAACGAGGGAGACTGATGGGTCTCAGCCTCTTTTCTCAGAACACCCTGTCCCATGCTTATATCTGGGCACTGCTCTCCTGAAACCCTTTCAGTCAGTATGAAAGTAATACCGTTCCACAGAGAAGCAGGCAGCACTCAAACTAATGAAAATATGACCCCTGCACAGCACTGTTCCCCACCGGTTACAATCCCAGAGTGGTCTTTCACTAGAGTGTATTTCACTGGAGTGATTGCAAGCTGCCCTGGCTGAGAGGCAATGAATAACGTCTACTTGGACAAGGAGCAGCTTTTGCCTCTTACCTCAAAAACTGGCAAATGAAATACCACAACTGTTTGAATACGTTGAAGGAGCCAAAGAGATAAAATCATACAGCTAATTGCAAATGTTAGTAGTAAAAAAAATAATTAAAAGGCAGGTATTACTTTTGCGATTTCCTTTTACTGGTTTGTTTGGGGGGTTTTATTTATTTATTTTTTTTTTATAATCTCCTATCGTCTTCCCTGTCTGAATTGACCGATGCACACAGCCGGATGAATCAAAGCCTTTTTCTCAGCTAAGCATTAGCTGCACAAGGTGGATGAAATGCCCTCACATGCTGGAACTGGATGCCTCAAGCTCTAGGACCGGATAGCCTCAGTCTCCCTATCCACCAGCAGAGACAGTGAGGTGGAATAGGCTGTGATGTATTGAGAAGCTCACTTGGAATATATATTACTTGTACATGTTGCTGTGATGGATAGAGATTTTCAGGCAGAAAAAAAAGGTGGAAACCCAAGTTGTGTGAAAGCTTTCTTGCTTGTTTCAGAGTAGTTGTGGTTTTGCCCCTTAAGAAGTCAGCCTGCTTTCTCACCTGAAACCTATCTGTCACCGAATGGTGCCTTGTGCCCCCATCCCCGAGAAAATTGTGGGATCAACAGAAAATTACCCAGTGTTTTGTACTTGGTCCCATCAGACATGAGGAAGGAGAGATACTTCAAGAACATTTCTTTAGCCTAGAGAAAAGGAGGCTGAGGGGAAACCTGCTGGCTGTCTACAACTCCCTGAAAGGAAGGTGTAGAGAAGTGGGGGTTGGTCTCTTCTCCCAAATAAGAAGTGATAGGATGACAGGAAATGATCTCAGGTTGCGCTGGGGGATGGTTAGATTGGATATTAGGAAAAATCTCTTCACCAAAAGGGTTGTCAAATGTTGGAACAGGTTGTCCAGGGAACTGGTAGAGTTGCCATCTCTGCTGGTATTTAAAAGATGGGTAGGCATGGTGCTTAGGGATATGGTTTAATGGTGGTTTTTGTTGGTGTTAGGTTGATGGAGTAGATGATCTGAAAGGTCCTTTCCAACTTCGGCAATTCTGTGATTCTATTTTGAGGGAGCCCAGAGACTGGTCAGCAACACTTAACAGACCAATAAATGGAAAAGGGGCATGGCAGGACGAAAAAGGCCGTGGTCAAGACAACTTGAAGACTGCTGATCCCTTTTGGCCTGGGCTAATATATTCTTTTGTCCTATATTTTGCTCGTAAGGGTGCTGGCATCTTGAGCAACTTCAGATCCTAGGTTTAACTGTGGAGAAAGGGCTAGTTCTCAAGATTTAACAGAAAAGGAAGTTTGAATCCTACTTATCTGGTCAGCTGTGGCATTCGTATCACAGCACATAATTCTGTGCACAGCTCTGTGTTCTTGTACATGGATCTCACGTACATTTTGCAGATACTTGGAGGTGAAAGATGCAATCTGCAAAGTAACATCACAGAACTCTGTAGGTTAACATAAGGAATACTATTTTTCTTACTGTTTCCTTGCTTCTTTATTAACTGCTGTTTGAATCTCTCTGTAAAAGTCTAGTAGCCATGCTGCTAGTTTGAGAAATGCCAGGAAGCTGATGCTTTCATGATGATCTTTCCAGATATGATATTCTTCATTTTTATTGCATTATAAATCCTGGTCATAATATGTTTGTCTAATTTGTTTTCTCTTGCTTCTAGGAGTAGGCACTCTTTCTTAATTTACAGCTGGTCATGAAAGCATTATCAAACTCGAGGGATGCTTTGTTCTCCTCCATCCTGTACCCCTTTCATAGCTCCCCCCGTGATTTTGGCAGTTCATTTACTTCTCAGCCCCCACTGATCATTGCCGTGTGAGCCTCATTTTGCAGCCGAAGCTCTGGGCCACTCGTGGCTGCTGAGGAAATGTGGCACACACACACAGGAGTCGCTGGTCACACTTCACAGAGTGAACAGACCACACACAGACACAACCTCCGAAGGCTGAGAAGTCAAAGGCCCCCATTAATTTAATATGGAGCAGCTTTTTAGTCAGAAAGAGATGGGAGGGAACGCTTCTGTTTTTGCACAGCAACTGATAGCATGGTGATTTATTTTAAAGGGAGATCAAGGCAGAGCTCTGTTGACAATACATCTCTAGGAATCTATTTTATTATGTATCCAGCTTGAGGTTAACCTCATCAGTTTAACTGGAATTTCACAAGACAGGGATTTGGACTATTGTTCTTTAAATAAAATATGCTTCACATAGGTGATATAAATCTTTTTGTATATATCTATTCCATGTGTATAAATACCATGTAGTTGCTTTGAGCTGTTCAGTTGGTTCCAACATCCCAGTTGCCTAACTGAATGGTTCTTCAAGGTTTGTAATGTGTCTGGCTGCTGCAGCAAAGACAGAACAACGATAACAACAACATAACACAAAGAAATGTGCTGATGTAGCAATAAAGGAAATATTTTCTCACACAACATGTAATTAAGGAGTCGAACTTACTGTTGATGGATGTCATTGAGGCCAAGGGTTTACCAAGATTCAAAGTGACACTAGAGTTTTATAGGCCCCTACTATAATTACTGTGCCTAAGCACAATGAAGAAAAAGCCCAGCACTTCTGAAAGTTCTAAGTTTCATGATCTGGCTTTCTGAAGTTTGTGACAGTTTTAGGTTGTCAGCTAGTTAAACACATTAAAATCTGAAGTTTCTGCTAGACCTTTCCATGGTGCCAGTGGCGTCTTGCCTAAAATCTGAGTTTTGGTGTTTTCCCAGTACTGATTATTTATTCTGTTAACACATCCCAGTTACTTTTTATTTTCGTATGCTTGTATTCCGGCCTGAGGGGTTCCTAAAAGCTAAAGCAATGAATTGTAGTCGATTAAGTTTGTGTAAAAACACTAGAATTAACACATTGTCTAGCATGTCACTGATGCAATTTTGCTACACAAGGATAAGTTGACTTTTCTTTCTCTTTCCTAATAGCAGTAACCCAGATTGGTGTTTCTGTGATAGGACATTTTTGTGTTTCAGGAGTACACACAAGGTTGTAAATATTTAGAAATTACAGAAAAATAAATTTACAGAAGTGTGCAGTGTAAAATAAAGAAGGAAACAAAAAAAGTCTGTCCCAATCTTCAGTGTATGCCATTCGGGCCACCAGGGGAGTGCAATTCATCATTGCCAAATGCTTGCTTTCGGAGGGGCCGTTCTCAGTGAGCTCTCAATCCATCCGTGTGCTGAGGGTGAAGGAATCTCAGGTGCTCGGATCATGTACATAAACCCATCAGGGCACCAGCCAGCACGTGATCTATTGGTCCAGAGCTGTTGTAGCTTGGTGCCAGAGGTTTGGAAAACCTTTTGACTCTCTTCTCTCCTGCTTCTAGGCTGAGCCTGGAGACTTTTGGCAGCAGAGAGAGCTCAGCCTACGATCCTGCTGCTGGGACTGAAAGGTATGACAAAACATTTCAGAGCATAATCATTAAGTGTGTCACTGGCATCAGGTTTCAACATAGAATCAATCATAGAATGGTTAGAGGTGGAAGGGAACTTGAAGAGTTCCAACCCCTAGGTTGCTCAAAGCCCCATCAAGCCTGGCCTTAAATACTTCCAGGGATGGGGCATCCACAACTTCTCTGGGCAACCTGTTCCAGTGCCTCACCACCCTCACAGTAAAGAATTTTTTCCTAATATCCAATCTAAACCTCCCCTCTTCCAGTTTAAAACCATTACCCCTTGTCCTATCACTACATTTCCTGACAAAGAGTCCCTCTCCTGCTCTCCTCTAGCTTCCTTCAGATCCTGGAAGGCTGCTAGAAGGTCTCCCTGGAGTTTTCTCCAGGGTGAACAGCCCCAGCTCATAGGAGAGGTGCTCCATCTGTCTAATCATCTTCGTGGCCCTCCGCTGTTCACAAATATTGCTCCATCCGAAATACTGCCATCACCAGCAGGAGTTGTACCTTGAAGTTGAAAGTTGCTCTCCAGAGCAGCCATCAGATCACCATTCCTTTTGCCAAGGTGATCTTATGCATCGCATTTTCTTCTAAGAACTTTTGAGGGTTAATCTCATAAACCCTAATGTAGCAGGGTTTGTGTCACTGACAATAGCCCTTTTACAATGTCTTTCTCTAGGCCATTGCCATCTAGTAGAGTAATTTCTATTTGCATGAAAAGTGCATTCAGATTAAGGTAACTTCTGACGTTTTCTGCACACTGAATGCAGTATGACCTCTTTGGGATTCTGCTGCAGTAGTCTCTGTTGCACTGTTGTCCTGCCAAAGACTGTCTTTGCCTTGTCAAATGAAGGCACGGGATGACTGTGTTGATGTACCCAGCTCATGGAGGGATGTGTATCTCCAATTTTTTAAGCACCAGGAAATGAATGATAGTCTTTCTCTACTCTCTGCAGTTAATTTTCCATAGCCAATGAGCACTTTTTACAAACTGCAATGAAATAACAGAGAAATGGATTACATTTTCTAAGACAACATTCCTTACAATCTGTTTATCACAACAGCAAACATTCAGGCAAATTAAATGCTCATTGGAAGGCAGAGCAATTTCTTTAATCTGTGTAGCTTCAAGCATCACCAGAAGATGATGTTCACAAAGTATAATGTTTTTCCTATTATGTGGCATGGGAACAGGAATATATATGTACTTATGAGGGTTTTCAAACAAAAATATGCCTGGAATTTGTCCATCCCTTGGACTGTGATGGTGTCTGACTATCAAAGTTGCTGGTGAATGTGTTCTTATATCAATAAAAGTAAAGTTCTCATTGCAGAATAAAACAGAATTGGGCGACAAAATGGCACAGGGCTATGTTCTTAAAACGGTTAGTACAGCCTTTAAAGCAGGAGTGGGATGGATGCCATAGCCAGATTTATTTATTAAGGCAAGCTGTATGACAAATGGTTTTAATGCTTGTTACATTTGCATATATTCCCTTAGTTAATATGCAGAGGACAAGGTCTGTCCCCAAGCTTCTGGGTAATAACAGCAATCAGACTGACTTGGCGCAGGAGATTCATCTTTGTAGCCCAGCATGGAAATCAGGAGCCCCAGGCTTCACCCAGTAGCTGATGTAGTTATCCTCTCATCGCTTGTGCAGCATATGTGCTAAATGATACTCAGGCTCTTTTTCTTAGTCCGTCCCAGCAGGGTCAGTCAAGCCAGGTGACAGCTAAATAAGGAAGCTACTTAGTTGTGAGGAATGATCTCGAAATGGTCTAAGCACAAAGACAATATTCCAAAGACACCACTGACATACCCCAGTAGGAGCAATCTTGTCCCTATTCCACCCAATGAGGTTTCATAGTCGTAATCTGCAGGTGGAAGCTCTGTATCTCTCTCCTTCAGACCCACCATATTACATGTTTAAATGTTATTGATTTATTTGTCATACGTATGGTTCCTGTTGATCAACATTCTCAGACAAAGGCTTTTGTACAGATAGGTTTCCTAAAATACTGTGCAATTCCAAAGGAAAGCACTAGGTTTAGCAATTAATGGAAGTGCTGGGATTGCAGAACAAAACTGTGATTATTTTAATGCCTTGAGGTAACAAAGGGAGTTTTCAGGATAATTCATAGGTATGAAAGGACAGATTTCTATTCTGGAATACAAAAAAGGTCTTAATTTATGTTAAGAGAAATGATTACACCTTGCAGTTAGTGTCCTGCGATGGAGCGTTTGGGGCATGGGACTTCACGCCGGGAGGCAGAACAGTGGGATTTCTGTCTCGGATCCATGACGTGGCGTTAGACTGTGTGACAGTCATTTAATTTGCTCAGTCTCACAAATAAGCAGCTTTGCTTTCCATCTCAAACCGCTCTGAAAGCTACAGAGGAAAGTTGACTCCCAGCTTTGTCATTAAGAGTATCCCGAATACTCAGCAGAAGTATTTCTAGATGCTTATAAAGTACATGTCATAACGATGTGGCTCTTTGATCCTCTGTGTAGGATACAGCAGGCTGACACTCCCAGAGCAAGCAGTTCATTCCGTAAACAAATACCAGTGAAAGCCCAGTGACTCAGGGTATGTCTTTCAGTAATTCTCTGCAATTTGTATGTTTATTTCCAACAAATGCTAGCACAATGACTTGATATTGTCTAAACACTTCAGCACATTAGGGATTCACTCATCACTTTGAAGCCTCAGACAGACACAGACTACGTAGCAGAGCACAAATGCAAGGACTCAATAGTTTCTCTTGACTGGTTGTGGTACCTTTTAAAGCAGTACTGCCCCCATTTTTCCTTAATTGGAATTAAACACTCTGTAAAAAGGGTGGCAGAGCAGGATGATTGCTCTCTCCAAGGATTTTAATACTGCTATCTTTGACTTAGCTGCTTGGTAGATCAGCTGTTGGGAAGCAAGTCCACGTCTAAGGTTTTGTGGATAGCACTTATCTACCTCAGTGGACTGGCAGCTGCTTAGAAGACCAGAAAATCCTGATTCTCAGAGTGCGGATTGCATTGATAGTTTTGGGAACTGAAAGAGAAAGAGGATGAGTCAAGAAGGCTTTTTATCTGCCAGGAAAAATACAAAGGCCTAGAAGTAAAGTGGGTACGGAAAGCAAGCTCCCTGTGACAGGCTGGGACTCAGCAGGAGTGAATGTTCCCAGCTTCAATTAGATTGGTCCAAGGACAAATACCTGGAGTTCCTCCTTCCCTTTGTCCCTGGCATGATGCAGGTTTCCTGTTAAATGTTCACCCATTAGGCTGCCCTGGTGGGAAAAGGAGCATTTTGGGAGCTTGGGAATGGAGAAAGACAAGAGGAAGTTTTGAGCTGGGCTTTTGAGGGAAGCTTTCCAGGTTATTATAATTTAAATGTTAAGGTGGAGAGGGGGAGTACTCACACCATATTACTTTCTTCTTTGATAAAAAAAAAAAGAAATTAGAAAAAAAATCTGTGCAATAGCTGGACTGTGAATGCTAGTTCAGTGAAGGTCCTGAAATGCCTTTAGAGCCTTTAATGGAAAGAAGGTGATGATGATTATTATTTCATCATTTGAGTCTTAAGTTTACCACTATTTATTATGACTCTTTATGCAAGATAGATCTGAACTTAGATCTAATGTTCTGTGCAAGCTTAAAACTGAAGTAGAGATGAAGGAATCTGATTTTTCTAATGCAACTTTTTTTTCAACCTTAGCTTTGTTTCTGTTGGTTTTTTGGATTTGGTGGGGGTTTTGGGGTGTTTTCCCGCCCCATTTCTCTGTTTCTGTTTAATGTTGCTCTGGTTGGTTCCTTCATACTGCTAATACTTTAGGCTTGCTGTGGAAACAAAAAGATTCCTTTGTGGCTGACACAAATACAGACAGAAAGCAAATTAAATCCCAGCAGAGAATAAGTGCTTTCCTCCTCTCCCAAGTTGCTTTCGAGACTTGAGCTTTACAAATGAAAATATTGAGAAATAAACCTGGATGCCAGTGAGATTTGTTGTGGGGCTTTGTTCTAAAGTGTTAAAAGGTTCTCTTGCTTCATTAATTTCCAAAGATGTTTAGATTAAGCACATTTCTCAGGTTGTCTGTTTACCTATCTTTTGGTTAAAAACAGGTATAAAGAAATGCAAAGACAGATATCCTTAAAGAAATGTCAGAACTTTTCCCGACCTGTGCAGTTCAATTTGTATTTAAAATTAAAAACTAGGCTACAGATGCTAGGTATTTCATCCAAAGCAAATGGCCTTAAATATTTCCGAAAGAAGGAAAAAAATCTATCATAACCTGTACTTTTGCTCTTCCATTTGTCCATGTAAACAGTGAAATCTGTCTCTAAACCTATGTTCTTTCAGCAATTTCGCTTTTAAATTCTGTCCCCGAGAACACAGCTCACCTTCTTCTACAGGTTTTTAAAGTTTTTTCATTTCTTCCTTATCCTTGCCCAGGGTGGATGGGACAAGAATGGGCAGAAGACCCCTCTCCGTTTCTCCATGAGTGGAAGGGAAGAAATTGTCCTGAGCCACAGACTATTTCTTCTTTTTTAAGGTAGGAATAATATCAAATTTGTAAAGGGGGGATCACAGCAAAGGCAGCCAATCTAGGGAAGATGTTTTTACAGCTCTTCATGGACATTGCACAGTATTATTGATTGCTTAGAGTTTTCCTCACTGTTTACTTTTGAGATCTGGCACACTTCATGTACTGTGCTGGCTTAAGTTTCCAGCTAGATAAAGGTATTTTGCTACCTCTAGAGAAATGGGAAAAGTCCCCCTACTAATGAACATTATTCCTGAGATCAGATCTGATCCTTCTTTAGGATGGGATGTCCCTATGGATTTTGAGTAGAGATGAGAACATATCAGTGAAAGAAAAAAATATGTTTAGAATTGCTCAGTCCAAAACCTGAAATGCACATGGACTCTGTACCCTTTTAGTGCTGTTGTTATTGTCATTATTATTTGCTCATAAACATTCTAGTCTGTTGACATAAGATTCTTCACAACGAGAAGTTGAAATAACCATTATAATGCACTTACAGAAAGCATTCCAGGCTCATAAATTATTACTATTTGTATGGAAAACCTTATTCTAAGCATTATCTATATCTTACCAGGGAATACAAAGTTACCTCTTAAAATGATGAGCTGTGTTTAACAAACAAAGATGGCTTAATGTTCTCTGTCTGCACATCCGTATATGTGCGTCTGTATCATCATAGATATGAATGACCCTCCATAACCTGTTGAAGAGGAATCAGTTGTTGAAATAGTTTAATGATTAATTAGGCCAGACAGAAACATGCACACTCACCCTGTCACAACTGCACAGCACAACACTCTCTTTGAGGAAACACGGAATTCTTGCACGTATGGACTGCGATAGCCTCAGATGAATGAAAAACTTTCTTGAGTTTCCATATTAGGGACAGGGAAGAGAATGTCTGTGGATGCTGGTATGTGTGTGGCAGCCCCTGCTTGAACTGAAGGGGCTGGAAACGTGGCGATGTGATGGAGTGGACGAGAGTTTTGTACAGGGCTGCACACTGTAGCTGCAGAGCTGGAAACAGAGCCAGGTCTGTGAATGATTACATCTATGCCTCCTCCTCCATACCGCCCTGTCTACCAGACAGAAGGAATAGGCTGTAATGGTGGAAGATGGATAAGGAAAAGTCAAACTTTATCTCTCCTCAGAAGAAAACTTAGTTTGCAGAGCCTGGTTGTTCCCTTTACATAGATCCCAGCAACAGAAGTGTTAAACCGGCATTC
Organism: Pedionomus torquatus; assembly: GCA_013398155.1. NCBI lineage: Eukaryota > Metazoa > Chordata > Aves > Charadriiformes > Pedionomidae > Pedionomus > Pedionomus torquatus. Next base: position 56,902 of record VZRU01009340.1, read on the forward strand.
AGAGCCCTCATTCCTCCTGGGATTCAAAATATAACAACAGATGCTAAGGTTATCTTTGTCCTGTCTCTCCAGTGAGTCTCTAGAGCAAGCACAAACAGAATGCTGCTTTCTTCCCTTTTTACTGTCAATACCAGCAAGAATTGTAGTTCTTTACAGTATATTACGAAGAATAAAGGTAGTGGGACTCTCTAGAGACTCTAAAATGGTTTGAAAGTAAATCAGAATCTTTTGAGGGCAAATAAAGGCTGCTCAATGAACGACTGCAGATCTTTTTTTTCTGAAGGATTTCCAGAAGACAATTCTGTCTTGACCCCTCCCATATCAGCTGGGATCCTGCAGCATTCACCAGAGCCATGGCACCAGATCTCTGAGCTGTTTGAGGTCGCCTCACAGCTGAACCCTTCCATGGTGTAGTTTCTCTGCTTCCCTTGTTTGTGTGATTCCTGGTTTAATCATTTGTCGTGATTCTGATGCAAAACCAAGGCAGTGCTGCCTAATGGGTGCATGATGAAGTTAGGACTAAGAAAGGCTGGGATCTCTGCTCTGCCACTGGTTTTTGGGGTGACCATGGTCATATTGCCATCTTCTGCCTCAGTTTCTCCATAGGCAATTTGTTCACTTTGCATTTGCTCACCGTGGTACAAGTGGTGGTCTGTGAGATAAATAAGGTGGATTCTGGCTTTTAATTTTTTTTGCTGTGTTGCCCTCCTCCTTGCCAGCTTTGTACTTCATTCCATCATTTCACACAAGGCTAAATAGGAGAGGACTCCTTCCTTAATGGTGGCCTCTGTGCTTTAGCCAAGACACAACGTCGACAGAAATGCAGGGCGGTGAAGATCCAGGCTGTTCATCCTGACAGCAGAAACAAATGAGTCTCACTTTTGCCCTACTGTTTACTCAAGCAGAAAACAAAACAATAGAGATGGGAAAAGATCTGAAAGAGCTGTCACAGGGCAAGTGCACCATGCCAATAATTTGAAGGATTAAGGACCCCAAGCCCCGTGTAGCGACACAATAGCTGGGGCCATCCTGTTCACTGGGTTCATGGATTAGAGGGATGTTTCATACGATTCTGGTTTTCTTTTCAACTCGGGTTGAACAAACATAGCCTGTGTGCTTGCAAATCCCCCGTTAGCGATGCAAAAAGTCAATACAATTTCTCTTTCACTACACTGTATGATTTTGCCTTTGGAAAATGTTGCAGTTGTTCTGTCTGGATGCCTTCACAGAATCAGCATGACTGCGTCTGGCTGGAATAGCGTGCTGGGGAATGGTGGGAGCCCAGAAGAGGGACCTGCATTCAGTAGGTACCTGCATTGAGGCTGTGACACTGAGAGACTGACCTGAGTTACGTTTGATTTCCTTGTCTAAGCTGCTGCCTTATGAAGTGGGGTAGTTCCCTCTCAAAGTGTGCTTTTGCTCAGACTATGGTTATGGAAAAGGCAGGCTTTGGGATCAGCGGCCTCCTAGATTTTATTTTATAAAAACCACTTTGCAAATATAACAATGGAGTTGCTTTAGTCTTGTGGAAAGTTTATCTGGGTTTGAGTTGATCAAGGATTTTTCATCCTCTCACATCACTGCCAGTGTGGAGGCAGCAAGGCCCGTCCCATCCCATTCCTGTGCCGCCTTATGCAGGGGATCCCCATTCCAGCTCTAAATGGCATCAGGGATCCTATTTGTGCAAAGACTTAATGTGTGCCTCCTCTGACATCATGTAGAGGCATAGTTTGGGAATTTCATGGGCACTGTGATAACTCTGATCCTCATGAGAGGTGATCGGGAACTCCGGGAAGTTCAGAGTATTTGTGTCTGTGTATTTATTACATATGAACATTTATCATTAAGAATCTATGGAGTAACGTGGTTTGTGGGAGCTGAGAAACATTTGAAGGGAGGTACTGCAGCTCCTGGAGCCAGCATGTGGACTCAAATACCAGCTGTCTAGTGAAGGGTCACTTTTTTTTTTTTAAAAAAAAAAGTCACAGTTCAGTATTTCAGTGGGAAAGGGGTGGGTGGAAGAAATGTGTAGTGTAGCCAGAGTCTTCCTACTAAGAAGGGTTCTGATTTACTTTTGAGTGCTTTTTGTCTCTGTTGCCCCATAATCCGTTTATCTCTGTTTTCTCATATCAGTTATTTAGCCATTACATTTATCTCGTTTCAGCGAGGGTATTTAGATTAGCATTAAAATTCCAAAGCACCTGGGTAATGTCTCAGGGTTTAGATTTGCACGCAGGACAAGCCCTTTAAAGAGAAGGCTGCCTATCAATTGATAGTACTGGGAAGACTATTAAACTACGAGTTCTTATGGGTCTCTACTTGAAGTACTGGCAGTGTTAGTTTCCTCCTGCACTTGTCTTCAAGAGACACCGTTGAAGAGAAAAGCAGAGTCCAGTCCTTGCTCTGTGGGGCCGTTTGCTGAGGGTGCCACCGCAGGGTGTGGGGGGGGGAATATCCATTCATTCAGCCTGAGCTGCCTCCGGGTTGGATTCAAACCTATAACTTGGTGAAGAAAGATTTGCTCCCTCTGGTAAAGCAGCTCCCAGCAGGAAGGGCCGAGTTCACTTCCTAACGAACTGCCCGGCTCCTCTACGCGCTTGTGTTCCTGCTCTCGTGTCCGTGTGTTCCTGCTCTCGTGTCCGTGTGTCGTCTCAGACCGACCGTTGGGTTGCTGCCCCGGCTGCCGGTAACACACCAGTCGATTACACGCCTTTTTGTTTAATCCAGCAGGGGCAGAGGCAGGAAGGCAGGCTTCCTGCTTTTGAGTGGAGCAGGAAGATGGGGCATTTTGGGAGACAAATGTTTGCTATTTACGAAACGCAGATGGGCATCTGTAAAGTCACCTGCTGACAGCAGTAAGGTACAAAGCCCTCTCCCCTTACAGAGGAAATGCTGGCTTCTCCCAGATAGCCCAAGTACAGTTCGATGGCTTTTTTATCTGTATGAACTAGATGGGCCAGTCTTGTTTTTTGAAAGGTATCTGCTCTTATTTAGGTGGATGTTCAGAAAAGATTTTGAAAACGGGGTCATGTATCTAAGTATGCTTTCACTTAAAATCAGTTTCTCCGTGGCTTGACTGGCAGTTGCTTGCTGCTGTGTCTGGCATTAGTTTGGTGGCCATGTCAACACTAAGCTTCTGTCATAACAAACCTGACTCCTCTGTTGCAAGCAGAAAAGACCTTTGTTTGGGCATTCCCTGTGACCCCGTCAACCCCTTTGCAGTGCTGCACGGGGACCATAAGCAACTGTATAATCTTTCCAAGGATAGCAGGAGTGGTGCTTTAACAGTCCAGATAAAAAATATGGTCTGGGACTTCTTGCACTGAGGGGTGCTAATGCAGTGGAAGGGGACAGCCAGCTTTGCTTTGTGCTGCTGGTGGATCTGCCTGATGGATGAACCTGGCCCACTAAGCTCCTCTCTGCCTTTCCCATGCAAGAGCCTGGAACAGAACAGCTATTCCAGATTGGAAGATTGACGCTCCTGGGTCTGGGGATGAGCCAGCAAATGCCCAGTCTACTTAAATTAAAGGTACTTGAGCTGCCCCCGAAAAGCACTGTTTCAAGAGCCGAGACGGGCAAATAACCCTTACAGAGCCTGAACGGGTCAGGGGAGATGGAGGCCACAATGATTGAGGGCCTGTCTATCTACAGGGATGCTGAGCTCTGCCCCGTTTGCATGGAGATGCGTATACACAGTTGCACACATTTTGCACTTCAGTAAGTGTCTAAATAGAGTTTGAGCATTTTGGCTCTTAGGTCAACCCCAGGTATTGCTCTCAGTTGTTCTCACAGAATGCTATTCTTATGATCACAGAATGGCTAGAGTTGGAAGGGACCTTAAAGATCGAGTTCCCACCCCCCCCCACCATGGTGCAAGGAGTTTTGGGGTTTTTTTGGGGGGGTGGGAATATCAGTGAATAAAATCTCAACTTCCCCCTCCCCCCCACCTTGATGATATTCAGCCTGGCTAACACGAGGTTTTGTACCTAAGTGGGTTCCATGGTTTTGGTGGGATGCCACACATTTTATCACCCTTCTCCCCGTTGGATGAGAGAGGAACAGACAGGTGTGTGTGTGCAGGCGCGCTCCCCACTCCGTTTATTTTCTGCGCCAGCGGGATTTCAGAGTTGAGATTTCCTGGCCGTCCCGTTCTGCTCTGAGATGACGGTCACGTTCCTCTCTCCTGGGGATTGCAAGAAGCGGAGGGCTGCTCGGCATCACCGCCGCGAGCTTCCGCTCCCCATCTGGAAGGCAGCTAGCCTGCCTTTTGTATGCATTCATCTCTCTGAAATGACGGAGGTTTTTCCAGCTGCCGTTGAGAGGTTAGTGCTCTTTCAGAGGGAGCAAAGTTTGGTGCTAAACTTCCTTTGCCTCTTCTGGCAATTGTGGCCAAACCGTGTTTGATCTTTTCTCAAACTAATTTTCAGACCGAGATCTAAGTAATTTCTTTTGTCGATCGGTTTGCACTATTTGGTGGTATTTTTGATTCATAGATAGTATTCACATAAAGACAAATAAACTAGAGGCCTGTGGCTGTCATTATACTAAAGACAAAAAGAACTTTGAAGGTGAAAAAAGAAAGAAAATAGAACTGTAACTGCTGATGATGAATAAATGAACACAATGTCACGACAGCCTGAGAAGGATGAAATTCCCTCTATGTCCACTGCGTTTCCTCCTCACACAAAGGCAGCACAGTCGGGCCTTCTGTGGGCTGGTACCTTTATGTGCTTTGTGCATGTGCTCTTGAGCTTGGACTGGCTTTCCCTGCCTTTTGCTGAGCACCGAACCTGATCCAGGAGCAGTGTCCTTAGCATCACTGAAACCTAAACGGCCATAGTAATCACATGCAACGCAGGGTCATCGGAACAGGGATTTGTTAGGGGTTCCCCCCTCCTCTATTTGATCTTTTTTTTTTCCCAGATCAAGCGATTCATCAAATGATGAAGCACTCGGTGATTGATCAGAGTCACCTCTTCCCCCTTCCTTCATCTCTTCCTCCCTTTCCCCCCCCCAGTGCTGTGTATTACACACCACCAACGCAACGATGGCTACACCGAAAATCCCTTCGTTTCCCGCTCGCTAAGCCTTACACCCATCCCCACCGACCAAGGGCTTTCCCAGCCCTCAACCCTCCGCCAATTTCACC
>VZRU01009343.1:0-16532 GCA_013398155.1 Pedionomus torquatus
GAAGTCCTCTGCTAAAACTGTGGGGAAGGCGGTGCAGTATCAATATTAATCAAAGTGAGTTGTCCCGTGCACTGCCAGTGAGACAAAAATATGTTGTGCCAGGACAGGCAGCACTGCCTGGTCCTGGATGTCCTGGGGTGAGGAAGGGGCTGCAAGTGGGTAGTGAGTGCTCGACTGTACCCCCACCCATCCTGCTGCCAGGAGTTTGGCTGGCCAGAGCTACCATCCCAGAGCCACCACCCCAGCTGGCACTGGGATGTGGCATGGCACTGTGCCACCAGCCAAAATGGCAACAAGAGGCAGGAAAGAGGGTGAGGTTGGAATTGGGGGTCCCCTCTACAGGGAGCCCCCGGATGGCACAAACCCATCCCAGTCCCAAGTGGCATCACCAGCATCACTTGGGCCATGAGCCACAATGCGCCCCTCTGCCTTCTTGCACTGTTTGGGTGCTTTTCCTTAATCTTTTCAAGGAAGCTTTTCCTTCCCGTCACCACCTAGCCAACAACTCTAAAACACACCTGTTTTTAAAACTAAAAAGAAAAAAACAAAACAAAAACCCCAAAGTAACAGCAAGACCAGCCACTCCATGGAAGGGGCTAGCACTTCCAGCAGCCGATTCGCACACAAACAGCTCTTGCTGTAGCAAGTGCACCCTAAGGACGCCCGGGGTTGTTGTTCAGTCACCTTGCGTTGACAACTACTTGCCCGGTCAAAGTCTTTTTAATATGGAGAGTGAGAAATCAGCCTTTACTCTCTTCACTTAACCACCGTCCAGGCCTCCTTGTCACACTGTGACATGGGGGATTCAGACTTTCCTTGTCTGGACTGACATTCATACCCTGCCAGGAGGGAGCGATCTGGCTGCTTGCGCACTGTGAATGCTAAAGCGAGTGGAATAAAGAGGAGAACAACTACCTTGAGAAAGTGGTCACCTGCAGTCAGCTGAAATAAGGGGTTTAATTCAGTTTATATTTTTTCCTTTTTTTTTTGTTTTGTTTAGTTGCATGGATCGGGAAGCCTGGGGCTCAGGAGCTCTTCTTTCTTGTTTCTAAGCACACAAACACCTTGCCTTGGCTTGGTCACTTAATCTGCTCCATTCCCAAGCTCTGCCTTCATCAGACAGCACTTGCCCATCTCCGCAAAGTCCTGTGACATCTCTAGGTGAAAGGAAATACTGAGCCCTTCTTAATTTTCCTCGTCCCTTCCCCTAAGTTGTCTCTACAAATGGGAAAAGCAGCAGATGTGGGCATGGACCAGACGTACCCAAACTGATGCATCCTGGCACTAAAACCTGCCTGGACCCCGTTTTGCAGAGCTGACCCTCTTTTCTTCCAAGCAAAGTCTATCATCTCCCTTCTCTGCCTTGTCTCCTGGGCCCAAATCCATTCCAGAGCAGGAGAGAAATTCTTAGCACTTGCTGTGAAAAAGCTCTTTCAGCTCTCTATTCACTTCGTTCCCTTCTGTTATCTGCTCTTTCTGAGTGTTTAATTGCAGCAACAGGCTTCTGTAGGTTGAAACAATCACCCCATAAAAGTGGTCCAACCAAGGAGCAGAAACCTCTCTGCTAGAGCCAGGACTGCTCTGGGGACTGTCACAGGGGTCCAGTTCTCTTGCACTTTCCCTTCTCACACTGGTGGGTTATTTTTACATTTTCTCTTAGGTAACCACCATCCACGTGACATGGGGGATTCGGACTTTCCTTGAGCCTTGTCAGGCTCTGTTCTGGTTTCCACTTCTGTCGAAAGCCAAAGGGAAAAAGCCCATGAATTCAAATAATGGACTTCCAAGTAATCGCCTTCCCAAGTGTCACCCCAGGTCTTTGCCATGGCACCTGGGTATACAAAGCTCCAGCTTCTGAGAAGCTCTGGGAATTCCACCCCTGGGGAATAACCGCTCTGCCCTGAGCAGCACAGCATGGCAACCCCAAGCTGCTGGCTTTAGCCAGGCTCCAGTCGCACCATTTCTTCATACACCAAGTTTCTGACCTTTTTTCTGTGCTATCAACCAAAATTCGCTGGTGGTGCTACAACATAGAATCATAGAATGGTTAGAGTTGGAAGGGACTGTAAAGATCATCCAGTTCCAACCCCCCTGCCATGGGCAGGGACACCTCCCACCACACCAGGTTGCTCCAAGCCCCATCCAGCCTGGCCTTGAACCCCTCCAGGGATGGGGCAGCCACAGCTTCTCTGGGCAACCTGTTCCAGTGTCTCACCACCCCCAACCTGTTCCAGTGTCTCACCACCCCCAAGTAAAGAATTTCTTCCTAATATCCAATCTAAATCTCCCCTTTTCTAACTTAAAACCATCACCCCTTGTCCTATCAACCATGCCACCACCAAACCCCAGGCTCAGGCAGGGCACGGGCTGTGCTCAGCAGGTGGTGATCCCTGCCGAGCATCTTCCCGTCCACCCATAAACTTTCTCCCTCTAATTTCACTGCCTTTCTGGAACGGAGATAATCACCTTCTTCAGCCAGTGGCTCAGCCCAGTATCAGGCCCCTTGTGCTGCAAAAAGCAGGCTGGCCGCAGCAGGGCTGTAAATATCAATTGTTCTAACCCCGTTAGAGCCTAATAGGCTCAGCAATATCTACTGAGGAAAGGGCCTGACCCCACTCGTCAGCAGTCATGACATGGAACAGCTATAGCATGTTCAGGGTATGCAAAAGGCTTAAATGCACATTTAATGGTTGTCAGGCAGCAGTTCCTATTAATATAAAGACAGTCACATCCCAGGGCTATGGAAAAGAGCTGAAAAGCACAGAAGAAAAATGAATTTATCTCAATGGATGTTTGCATGATCAAGAAAGGATTCAAATAGCTAAAGCTGTTCCTGGAAGAGAAGTTGTGAGAGTGAAAGTTGGATAATTAGTACAAAAGTTTCCCTACCCGCGTGACTCAGATCTTCAATTATTGACATTTTAGTTCATTTTGATTTATGCACTTCCTTTATTTGTGTTTTGCCCAGGAAAAAGCAGCGCGACTCAGATAATTTGTTGCTGCTTTGCATATCTGTTTTCCATCATGAAATTTTTATATCTTCTCTGTCAAAACCAACTGAGCTCACAGCCCTCTCAGCACCCTAATACCGTAATAGAAATAACAACCTCCTCCACAAAAGATTAATATCCTACTACCTCCAGAAGTCCCCCTTCCCACAAATTTAAAAAGAGGAACCTGAAAGTATTTACCACCATTTTAAGACTTCAGCCAAAATCTCTCTCATTTCATTGTGTAAAATGCAAGTTTCACATAAAGCCCAAACTGTCATTATCTTTTTTTTTTTTTTTTTTTTTTTTTTTTTTTTTTTTTTTTTTTGCCACTAAACTCCTTTGTCCAGGGCTGGCAGTTCATTCTCTCTCCTTTCATGACCAGGGCAGATCTTTTTTTAAATCTTTGTAATGTGCCCATTTGCCTTTCCTTGCAGACTGCACAATTTCACTGATCCCTAAATTGATAAATTATGTGAGGGCAGAGTAAAACCCTTCACACGGACACGAGAAATTATTTCCATGTCACGTGAAGTTTTCTGTTTCCTTTTTTCCTTTTCCTTGTTCTTTTTTTTTTTTGTTGTTGTTGTTGTTGCTTGTTTTTTTGCTTTCTCTTTTGCGTTTCCATCCTCATTTGAACAAGACTTGAAAAGGTCAGTGCCCTCACGCTTGGGCTTTAGGATTAAAGGGGACAAGCTGTGTTGAAAGCCATCACTGAGCCTGGGCAACTCCAGAGTCTTCAGCCTGCCCAGGGTCCCTGGCACCTCTGCCCCTTTGAAGGTTCTCAAAGGTGCTCACGATGGGGATGATGCTAGAATTTCAAAAAGCTGCGGGCTAGCTCAAAAGGTAATTAATATAGTCTAATTGGCCTCAAGGTCCTTGATAGTGTCTATGTATGCTGTCCTCAGTGCCTACAATTTTTCTTCATCCTTCTGAGGACCCTGCATTTGTCTTGGTGGCAGTTGCAACATGCAGTTGCCCACCGTTGCAGCCAAAGCTGGAGACAAAAGGCTGCAAATCTGCGTGGCTGCCTAGTGGGGAGCCCTGCTGTCAGCACAAATGCAAGGCTGATGCAAAAAAAACTCTATCGGAGCCCGAGCATCAAATCCCTCCACCACCCTGGGGACATCTGGGCCCTGGTGACCCAGCTGGGTTTCCCCATGGTCTCGCTTTGCTCATCACCAAGTTCAGGAACAGTTTTTATGTCAGTTAGGAGAATAAACTCGGCTGATTTCTGCCTTAGTTACATGTTTCTTTCCCTAATGCTGCAAAGCATACACGTTACTTTCCCCACAGCAATATTATCCTTTTTCTTCTATTTTTTTCTGCATTAAAAGCCCTTTCTCATAAGGTGCCAGTGGGCAATGTCCCTGCCTGGAGCAGCCTCTCCCAGCTGCGGTCTGCAAAACCTCAAGAGAGCAACCCAAGAAATAACTGCATAGAACAAACGGCCATTTAACAGCCAGGTGTCTGCCTTCTCATACTTGAGGCTCAGAAAAAAAAATAAAATGAGGGGAAACCGCAAAAATAAACAAGTATTGTGGTTCAGGCTGATATTCTGTTCAGCAGAGGAAAACCCTTGCAGCAGCACAGCTCAAAGCAGCTGGCAGCAGGCATTTGGGTGGCTGGTCATTAGGGGAAGGAGAATGGGAAGCACCAAGTCCCAAAGCTCAGTTTTTAGTGTCACCGAGAGCAAAGCACCAGTGGATTTCAGTGGAAGGAGATGATGTTTCCTTCTTGGTCACCACTGCAGTCAGCTGGTCCTGTTCTCCAGCCAAACAGAGAAGAGAGAGCAGAAGAAAGATGAGTTTCCCATCTCTTCTGCTGAAGCTGCCCCATCACTCCCTGGCCCAACCCAGCAGCAGGACATACGGCAGAGAAGACCATGAGATCTCTACCTGAGGAACACAACCCCTGAAAACAGTCCATGCAATTGGGTAGATTTCCTTTCCTTTTTTTAATTATCCCTGTTTCCACATCATAAAATCATAGAATCATCCATGCTGGAAGGGACCTCCAAAGGTCATCTAGTCCGACCTCCCCACAGTCGCAGGGACACCCCCAACTAGACCAGGTTGCCCAGGGCCTCATCCTGCCTCACCTTGAAAATCTCCAGGGAAGGGGCCTCAACCACCTCCCTGGGCAACCTAGTCCAGTGTTCTGCCACTTTCATAGTGAAGAATTTGTTTCTAATATCCAATCTAAATCTGCTCTTCTCCAACTTAAAGCCATTGCCCCTCGTCTTATCACTGTAGGCCTTTGTGAACAGACTCTCCCCAGCCTTCCTGTAGCCCCTTTCAGGTACTGAAAGGCTGCTCTTAGGTCTCCCCGGAGCCTCCTCTTCTCCTTCTTGGGCAGAACTACCCCAGTTCCCTCAGCCTGTCCTTCTAGCAGAGGTGCTCCAGCCCCCTGATCATTTTCATGGTCCCTCCTCTGGACCCGCTCCATCAGGTCCATGTCCCTCCTATACTGAGGGCTCCAGCCCTGCACACAGTAGGTCACACAGCGCCCAGTCCTCCCTCCTTTCTCATCACACTCTTCACTACACACTGTCCACTTAGCAAAATAAATGGCTGCATTATCAGCACAGAGGGATTGCTAATGGCCTCTCGTTTCTATGCAGCAGCCAGAGAGTTAAATATATCTTGGCAGCTCCAGAAGCCTCGCCCAAGCAAAGATAGATAAGGTCCAGCATGGATGTCTCCAACCCGGAAAGCTTTCATGGCAGTGATCTTACTGAACTCTGGGCCACCCACAGGGCACCTCAAAGGTCAAAGCACATCAAGGTGGTGTTTGCTCTCTTGCTTCTCGCCCTTGAAATAAAAGCAGGGATGTAAATAGTCCTTGTATATCTTAAATTCTTTGCTACTGATTCAAACACAAAGTTGAACAGCTCTTGAAACCGTGGCCCTGCTTGCACCAGCTGTAGCAACCAGAAGCTGCAGCAAATGCTGCCGTATGTCCCCAGATGCTGTGATGGGGAAGGGACACCGCTATGGGCTCCAAAAGCCATATTAAAACACAGTGATTTCTGCCTCAGATGGAGCAGCTGTTGATGGGACACCACCATGAGCCAGAGGGTGCAGAGCAAAGCCTACGTCTGCCCTGGGGTTCCAGTGCCCAGCGAGCTCTGCTCCCTGTGCCCGCTCCCGCTCTGTGCCCGGGCTGCGGGAGAAGGAAACTCTTGGCAGAGTCTGGTGTGCACACATCTGTCCAGCCTGGCCCAGGGAGGCTGAAAAGCTGGGCAGACAGGCAAAATCAAAACAAAAAGAAATTGTGGAGAGCTTTTTTGGGTTACGTCCATAATGATGACAAGTATCCTCAACTGAACGCTAAGTCCCTGTCCTCTTTGAGGACTAGGCTTTCCTACCTATCCCGGTACCACCACCTTTCCTTATAAAGAGCAGCTGTTTGTTGTTCCAATTTATTCTTATTTTTCAACGACTGTAACATGCCCTACATAGCTTTTCTGGAAGCCAGGCTGTAGTCACACAAACTAGAGTTCGCTACCTTAATTTGTCTATTCAAACAACAGCTTTGGGAAGCGGTGTCGGAGGGTAGGGGTGCTGTCAGGAGGGCTGGAGGAGTGGCTGTCCTGCACTTTTGTCTCAACCTGGCCACTGCCCAGCTGAGTGGCCCTGGGCAGAGCTCTGAGACCATCCCGTACCATCCTACATGGTAAGAGTGATAACCGCTTCCCAGAACACAAGTGTGCGGTGAGGCTCAATTAAAGTTGGAAAGCACTTCAAGCTCCTCAGCATAAGCCGCTTTTAATGTAAAACGCTATAATAACAAGCTGGTTACAGCATGAAGGAGCCTTGAAGAGAGACAGGGATGAACAGCAGTGGCAGGATGGCTAAGAGAGTTCACCAGGACCACCCACTTCTCAGCTTAGCATCCCCAGGAATCCAGCCTCAGGTGGGACCCTAGCTCCCCATGCTGCTGGGGAAAACCATCCCCAAAGGCATCACTGCCTAACAGGGAATGCCTGAGCCCACCACCCATCCCAGGAAAAGGCTTTCCAAGCAAGACCATGGGGAAAAAAAAAAAAAAAAGACTTAAATGCAGCTGAAAACATTTCCTTGCCTCTCTTGCAGTCTGTGAGTTCTCTTGTCCTTTGTTTTGATGATAAAAATACCTCTCTGGGGCATTGGGGTGACATTGCTCCTGCACAGATGTCTTCCCCAGCCGAGCTGGTGCACTGGCACCTCTCCCTTCTGGTGTGGTCTCCAGAGACACCAACCATGCAGGGCGAGGGATGTCATCCCGTGCCATGCTTTGGTGTGCCCAGGGACCGAGCTCTCGGGGCTCCTTTGTCCCAGGGACCTGGCTCATGCCCGAGTCTCCCGGCAGCGCTGTTATCCCAAGGTCCTTGATTACTGATGCTACTTATCTGTGTTCTTCCCCTGTATCCTTAAGATAAACATGTCCTTCACTGTAGTCACCTACTCCATCATACACTCCTATCAAATGAGCCTTGCTAGCTCGTAAATTACTGTGCAAACCATTCCAAACAATAAAGGCAATTTTACTTACTGAACCATTAAATTTACATACTTAAATTAGACTCAACCAGACGTTGAAAGGGGATGTCTCGCGGCCAGACAAACAATGAATTTAAGGAAAGAGCTGCCGTGTACTTCCCCACCTCTCACATGAAATTAATGAGGTGCTTCAATTTAATCATCATTAAAATTACATCTTTATTTAGTTACTTAGCAGAGTTTGACTCACTGCGTGGCGTGGCACATGGAGGAATGCCTCCAACATCAACCTTTTTCAGAGAGGGGAGGCAGGGAGGAGCCCCAGCCCCCCAAAATGCCCTTTGCACCCCTGCACAGCCAGACCAGGTATGTGTGTCAGGATCCCAAACCATTCTCTAGGGTTTATTAGGAGGGAAGAGAAACTGCAAGGCAGAGTATGTTGAGAAAATAAGGTCTGGCGTTAGTCTAGGCTGAGTTTGAGCCAGGCAGGCAGAAAAGCACTTTACTTCTTTAGACAGCACCAACAAATGGGGAGGTGTCACTGCGTTATCAGTCTCAAAGTTCAGTGCACGTGGCACCGAGAAACTTGTTAGAAAAGCAAGAGTTTGAAACAAAAGAATACGCTGAAGCAGAGACAAAGAGAAGGGACACGCTTGATGTCGTGTGCATGTGCGATTTGTTTTGTGTTTGCTCCCACTAACACATCATTTATTCACCTCGAGATGCTCCTGTGCCATTGCAGGGGAGGCTGGTGAGCACGGCTCCGTCAGGGCAGTGCCAGAAACCAGTAAAGGAAACCAGTCCCTACTGTACTGGGCATGACATCTGTGTGTAGTAGGAGAGGGAATTTTTCTGAAACAAAGAGCTCTGCACAAAAGTGGGAGGAATGAGAGACACTCCAGCCCAGAGACAGAAGTACCCGTTGTTTCTCCCAAGGTCACCCAGGATGCAAAGGCCCAGTGAGGTCTTCCTCAAAATCAACATCAGGCTACAAAAACACAGATCTTTTTGATTACTCTAAAATAATTTTCATCCCAACAGACTAATTCTCTGCTCCCCAACTTCAAGTCACCGAGCTCAGTGATCTCCATGCCTTACTCCTGTTTGATGCTGGTAAGAATGAGCAAGATTAGAGCTTAATGAGTTACATTTGGAGACATAAAATACTGGGAATTGCCTTTCCCCACGGATACCTACAGCTCTGCATGGGTGGAGTGTGTCCACATGATTTCCATCAGAAAGTCTTTGCTTTGACTCATTTAATTCACCCACACTTCAGCAGCCCCAACAAGCCCACAGTGACACAATGGATAATTGAATTCCTTTCTAACTGAGAGACAAGGGACACCTCCAAAACCATGTTTATGTGGCCCATGATGCCACTATCCAGCTGTCAGCTGCAGAACCACTGGTCACAGCTCTGTTTCTGCCTGCAGTGCCCTGTGCGTATCAACTGCAGGGGCTGGGCACAGGGCTGAGAACGTGATGCCCACAGCTGTGACTTTGCTAAAACCAGCCCGGATCTCCAGCGGGTGCTTTAATGCCAACAATAAACGGGGGAATGGCAGAAACAGGGCTCATTTACATGAGGCACTTATAAACATGAGCCGTCAGTGAGTGCTGGCAGCCCAGAAAGCCAGTCCCATCCTGGGCTGCATCAAAAGAAGCGTGACCAGCAGGTCATGGGAGATGATTCTCCCCCTCTACTCTGTGCTCATGAGACCCCACCTGGAGTCCTGTGTCCATCTCTGAAGTCCTCAACACAGAAAGGACATGGACATGGTGGAACTGGTCCAGCAGAGGGCCATGAAGATGATGAGAGGGTTGGAGCACCTCTGCTGTGAAGACAGGCTGAGAGAGCTGGGGCTGTTCAGCTGGAGAAGAGAAGGCTCCGGGGAGACCTTGGAGCAGCCTTCCAGGATCTGAAGGGAGCTCCAGAAGAGCTGGAGAGGGACTCTTGGTCAGGGAGTGGAGTGACAGGACAAGGGGGAAGGGTTTTAAATTGGAAGAGAAGAGATTTAGATGAGTTATGAGGAAGAACTTCTTTGCTGTGAGGGTGGTGAGGCACTGGAAGAGGTTTCCCAGAGAAGCTGTGGCTTCCCCATCCCTGGAAGGGTTCAAGGCCCTGGTGTGGTGGGAGGTGTCCCTGCCCGTGGCAGGGGGGTTGGAATGGGATGATCTTCAAGGTCCCTTCCAACTCTAACCATTCTGTCTGCACGAGTCCTGTGCTGGCTACCATGCACTGTAGTGAGCACTTAAGACCTCAGCTCACAGAGCGAGCCCAAAACCATAGCTCAAACATGATGCTAGGGGTTTAGTTCACCATCTGTTTTCGGTGGCATCTTTCTTCAGACAGGGAGCATAAGAATTAGTTATGTATTGTGAGAAACGGCACTCACACCTGAAAGCTCACTGCATTAAGAAAGAAAAAAAAAAAAGCCCACAAAAGAGTAAACACCAAACTGCCAACTGCTTTTTACCTCCTGTAAATCAAAATACACTTTGGAAGTAAAAAACTCCCAAATTATACCAGGCAAGATAAAACATTAACCCGTGAAAAGTGGAGATGGCAGGAGTGGGGATGCACAGACGAGAGCCAAAGCTATGGCTTGTCTGCATTAAAAATGCAACATCAGCAGAGGCGTCTGAAAGAGTCATTTATCAACTCCTGGATTAGAGAGACATCTTAAAGTAAGTGCACCATTTATACGCGCATATGCACAAATTGTCTGCTGGGGAAGGAAAGGAGAGCCGTAGCCTTTGTGCCTTGGAAGTTTCTCTTTAGTCCTCTGGGTAAATGTAGGGCCGGAATGACATTAGGCATGGAAAATAGGAACCTTCCTCATGGTAACAGGGGGTACAATTCATGTGAGCAGCCAGGATGGAAAGTAATCTAATGCTGCAATTTCAGAGAAACAATATAGAGTCGCTCACATACATCATGATTAATGGCTGGATACCATAGTGTGAAAACCATTTAAAAAATGGCATTTTT
This sequence comes from Pedionomus torquatus, assembly GCA_013398155.1. Taxonomy (NCBI): domain Eukaryota; kingdom Metazoa; phylum Chordata; class Aves; order Charadriiformes; family Pedionomidae; genus Pedionomus; species Pedionomus torquatus. The sequence goes on from VZRU01009343.1 coordinate 10,470, forward strand.
GTCACTGACAATGTTACACATATAGTAAAGGTCATACATGATAAGAGCATTATCCATATTTCTTCTGCAAACATGCTTAACCTTGTAGAGCACAATTCCCTGGAAGACTGGTGATCCATCTCCAGCTGCAAACTGCACTCTTCAGAACCCGAGAAGGCGAATTTTACATTTATATCATTCACATTCACGCACACACGGGCCCTGGGAAGCCTGCATGCCTTTCGAAGCAGAAAAGGGGGGAAATGTTTCACAGCAGCACCCGCTCCAGGCTCTCCTCCCTCCACCTTGTCTCTGGCTGTTACCTTGTGCTGGAGCTGATGCTGAGGTCCTTGCTGCAACCACCCTGAACTCCAGTTACGTGAAAGCCCCCTTTTCTAAAGGCTCCTCGAGGAGCCCCTTTGGCAGCCTCTGGCCACAGGGACATCACTCCAGTGGGGCAAAACCCACCAGTGGGGCTTGGTTCTGCTACCTGGCAGTGTTTAGCAGTAAGATGTCTGTAGCTGGTTGACCGGCTGCAGAGAAATCTCATCCCACTCAAGGATGACCGCCTTGGAGACAGCCTGCAGAAAAGCTCAGATCACTCCACAGCCTAATCATTTACCTTTTTTGAGAGCTGTATTTAAAACCACACAAATCTTTCCAAAGGCCGTGAAAGACAGAGCTCCAGGCAATAGGTGAGTCTTTTCAGATCAAAACCCAGCCCAACCTGGGCCACCAACTCAGACCCCGCACACCTTCAAAAGCCCACGTGGCTCACCATAACCTTTCCTAGTCGCATCCACAAACTGCACAGCCCTCCAGATGTGCTGAAACCCATGAACACCGATGCCATGATGCAACCCTGCCTTGCAGCTGCTCGAAGCTTGGGAGTCTTGGCTGACGAGAGACAAGGTTCGCAATATCCATATTTCAACAGATTATGTGACCCTTTGGAAACCCCACAGAAAGTAACACTCAACTGTACCATCATCTGCTGGCTGACCTAGTGGCAAGATTAATTTTTTCCACATGCAGTCACGTATAGACCTATCTTTGCCCAAATCTTTGCTGTGGGGCCACACCATGCTCTGTCCATCTGCTTCTCAGGGTCCTTTTCTTGCTGGACATGAGCTCTGTTGATAAATCTTGAGCCGAGCTGCAGTTCAGAGTCACTTGCTGCTCTAGCAAGCCAAGCACAGCACAAGATCTTAACAGCTTAATTATTTCTACAGCAAATAAAACCCCTTCATGGAACAAACATCTGTGTAGTGAGATGCTGAGTAGGGCTCATTGCATCGGGTTAGAACTATAAGCACCTCTGAGATGTCTCACCTTGAGCAGGGTCAAGGCCATGGGCTGTTCTCACTGGAGGATGCTGTTATCCTATAGCAGGGCACAAACATCAAAAAGAACTCCAAAGCAACCACTACGATGGGGTAAGCAGCAATACAGTTTGCCAGGTCTGTGTGCTGCATCTTTGCTGACAAATAGGTATGACTAGAAAAAGTGCAGGGATGCTCTTCCAACCTGCAGGAGCTAGGTGAGTGGGAGTTCAGAGGCTGCAGGCAGGATCTCTCCCCATTGAGAGCTCCCAGCTCAGAAGATCCAACCTCCCTTGGAGAGGAGAGCATGATCTCACTCTGGAGGAATTTCCCCTGTGGGAGACACTGGAAAATGCTATGGAAGGAGATGGGAGCTCATTGCCTTGACTGGAGCAGGGAGCCTTGCCCCTAACCGGCAGCAGGATGGGGCTGGAGCATCCTAGTGCTGGGCAGCACAGCCCTGGGTTCAGGGGATAACCGCTTTGGGGAGAACAATTATCATCCAGTGACGTTTCCATCACTTGGAAAAGCGTGACCCCAGACCCGCCCCCCCAAGAGCCCCACAGGTCCCCAGCGGCCAGTGGGGAGTCAGACCCTCGCGCTGCCCCCGGGAGGTGGTGTTGGGCAGGGAGGAACTGCCCGTGCCCAGGGGACAGAGGGGACATTTCCATGCTGGAGTTTGCAGCTTGTCAGATCGGCTTGTGCTTCCTTAAGCAAACAGCACAGTGAAAGCTTCCCACTGCACTCAGGGTGGGAAAGCTTTTCCCCAGAGTGGTTTGCAAAGACTGGCTGGACCAAATTATTCTTCTCATCATGAATGCCTCTCTCCGAGCCACCTTACCCATGCAAATACTCCAATGTTATTAATATGAATGAATGCGTCTTGTCTCAGGGTGTCTCATGGGAGGAGCCATTTCAGAAACGCTGGGAGGGTGGAGGGAAGGAGGAAACACAATCGAGCAGCCTGGGTTGCATCTGTCCTATTCCTCAGATGACAATTTCTCTCTCCCATGAGCACCACAGAGTAGAGCCACTCACCGATTATACATCATTCAGTATTTTGCTCTGCAAAATTAGCTTTCTTAGCAAGGAAACAAAGGATTTGCTGTATTGGATCAGGCTACCGACATGTCTGCTGCCGCATCCAAGCGCTGGTACTTAAGAAACACAGCAGCTCTTCTCTCTGCTGTGCTGGCCAAGTCCCTGCCTGGGGAGCTGCGTGCACAGTCAGAGATTGCTTCCAGATTGCCACAGAAATTCATCTGATGCTCAGTAGCAGGTAGTTTAACTTCTCTCCTAATTTTGTCATCTTACATACGCACAAACGGCCAACGTTATTTAGTCCTTTTAAAAGCTCAGCCGGAACGTTTATCTCAATAAGTGCCTTCAGCGCTGCCCTCCATAAAGCCAACTACATACCACATAAAAGGAGGGTTTCTTTTTACTAGTTCAAAATTTACTGTCCTGGATGGTTTACTTTATGGCTGTTAATACAATGAAAGCTTTTGTAAGCAGAAGATGGTGCTGGGGGATCGGGCAGGAGCTAGCAGGAGACAAAGGTATCAGTCTGTGGCTAATGCAAGGGCTTCATGTGCCCAGCCTGATGAGAAGACCATCACTCATAACACATTTAATGGCACAGGAGAGGGGAGGGACCACCGAGAACATCCCCAGAAGGTTCCTGGTATGGACTGTCCCCACCAGCTCTCCTGCAGCAGGTGATGGAGCACTGCGGGTACCACTGGGGCTGCATCTCGGTGGCAAAGGCAACAGAAGCTTTTAATCCTTCCCCTCTTATGTAAGGCAGGAGGAGGGATGAAGGAAGGCAGGCAGAGTCTGCTGTTCCCCATGGACTGGAGGAAAAGGGTTCATAGGCAGGGAGAAATATTAAAGGTGATGCAGACAGGGCTGCAACCTGGGAAGCGCCTGCCACGCCAGCAAAAGCCACTCTTCTTTTGACCTTTACCTCCTCCTGGCCCAAAACAGGACACACAAGACGTGTCGGTGTGTTTTACAAAGCCTCAGGTCAAACAGCCAGCCAAAGGCAGGGAGAAAATGTTTCTTTTGGGATGAAGGCCGCACACTGCTGCCAGGACGAGCCAAGGTGGGCTGCGTGGCAGCAGCTTTGCCTTCTCACCACGCGAGCGCTGGCACCGAGAGGGCACTGCAGGGGGAGAAACCTCCTCCCTTTGCAGCAGCAGACACGCTTCATGGGGTCTCTGCCTTCAATGCTTGCAAAAGGAGAAGAAAATCTTCTCAGATGCATGCGCAAGGGGAAATTTAGCAACTCAGAAAGACACAGCTCCAATCCCTAAACTAAAATCCCTGACCCCTCAATGTTTGCTGCCCATCCCTATACAAAAGGCAGGGTGGGCATTGAGGACTCAGTACAAGCAGAGGTGCCCACAGGGTATCATGCAGCCCTGCATGGACCAGCACACATGGGCTTGTAGAGGGAAACCTCCTTGGACTGCATTGTGCTCGGATGGTCGGTAAGGCAAGCACTGCTCCGGTGCACTGGGGTCTCAGGGCACAAGGAGGCACATGTATTTTCCATCAGCTGCCGCTTCCCCACAAGACTGGAGTTAACTGCTGAGAGTGCTCTCTGCCATCTTTTGTGAGCTGAGAACTAGGAACGCAGCACAAATCATTATTCTTGCTAATTACCAGGAAACATCAAACAAGACAAGCATTTTACTCTTCATCACTGAATTTTGTTATGCTAATTAGAGTTGTATAAGCTGTTGCTATTAAACCTGGAGAGTCAGAAAAACATTTGCATTAATACCCACAAAGCTGCATCAAAACCTAGTTATTAGTATTTCAATGAGGTTCAGGTTATGGGGAAGCTGCTGCCGTTTCGGGGGCTGGTTTGTTGTTTTTCAATCCCGCTGTGAGCGAAAATATAAATAAATGCAGGGTGAGGCCTCATGCAGACAATACTTCTTATAAATGGGGAATTAAAAAAAAAAAATAAGGAAACTTTGATCAGGAGGAGATAGAAATGGGAGGGGAAGAGGGGGAGCAGAGCGGCGCAGAGATTTTGTTGCTCTGTACACAGCGCTGCTCAGCCAAGGGCTCGATGTTCATCGGCATCGACTGTGGATGCCAGGCTGGACTTGGCTTTTTGGGATTTCTGAGTCCTTGCTGCTCCCAGGAGCTTTGCTTGACCTGAGTGTTTTGGGTTGGACTCTCGGAAAGGCAGGTGTGACCAGGAGTTGGCTCCTGCCTCCATGTGAGAATTGCTGTCTCTGTGGAAATCACCCGGTCGGAGACTGCCTCTGCTTACAGCTCATGCATCACACTGAAAACCAGGGGGGGTTCACCAGAGGGGTGGGGAGCAGGATTCCTGGTTACCAAAATGCCTGCACCAAGACACATGTCTCAACCTGCGTGGGGAAGCAGCTTCTTAATAAGAATTGTCAATTCCTTCTTTTTAGTGCCAATCACAGCAGCCGAGCGTTTCATCTGAAGGTCTCACAGCACTTCAGAAAGGCAAATTATTCCCCCACGTGCACCTTTGATACAACAATTATCACCATTTGATGCATCAAATGCATCCAAAAAATTTAGGGGAGTCCAAAAAGCTGGCATGTGAGCAAGGGAAGGGGTGCTTTAACACCTTAGCTCCCAGTGCTGGGGTACCATTTTGGTGAGCTACACACAAAGGCAAACACAGTTACAGAATCACAGAATGATACGGGGTTGGAAGGCACCTCTGGAGATCATATAGTCCAAACCCTTGCCAAAGCAGGTCCTCCTAGAGCAGGTTGCACAGGAACGTGTCCAGGTGGGGTTTGAACCCCTCTAGAGACAGACCCCACCACCAGTCTGGGCAACCTATTCCAGGGCTCTGCAACCCTCAAAGTAAAGAAGTTCCCCCTTGTGTTTAGATGAAACTTCATATGTACAAGTTTGTGCCCATTTTTTCTTTGTCCTGTCCCTGGGCACCACTGAAAAAAGACTGGCCCCATCCTCCTGACACCCACCCCTTAACTATTTCTAGGTGTTGATCAGATCCCCCCTCAGCCTTCTCTTCTCCAGACTAAACAGACCCAAGACCCTCAGCCTTTCCTCATAAGAGAGATGCTCCATGGCCCTCACCATCTTTGTGGTCCTCTGCTGTACCCTCTCCAGCAGTTCCCTGTCCTTCTTGAACTGGGGAGCCCAGAGCTGGACACACAGTGCTCCAGATAGGGCCTCACCAGGGCAGAGTAGAGGGGGAGGATGACCTCCCAAATTATTTCCCTCCTATGGAGGTGCTGGTATTGAGCCCATGTGAACTGATATCACAGCAAACCTTGTACCACACAGACCTGTAAGCAGCTGAGGGAGCCCATCAGGGGAGAAGCTGGGGTATAATTTGAGTGAGAAGCAAGGATCCTTATCCCAAGATAACACCGTGGGTGTCAGAGCACTGCATTTGACCTGTGTAAGTGGCAAGTGGGCTGTCCTCCTCACCAGATGCTCTGAGCAGACTCCATCAGTTAGCAGGCTCCCTGGCCTCTTGGCTCAAGCAACTAAACACCCTTTGCCTGGCATTTATTTCTCAGTAAAGAGCAGACCCTATTGACAGCTGGCTGCGGCTTAAATAATCAACTTGAGCTCTCTCTATAACCCATGGTGTTATTCTATTGATGGGGCTATGAGTTATCTGTTTTTAACAGACCATTTGTTGCTGATTCTTGGAGAGGGAGAGCCATTCACTCACTCACTGTATATTTCTATCAAAAAAGTGAAAAAAAAAAGAAGGGAAGGGAAG
>VZRU01009343.1:16998-34096 GCA_013398155.1 Pedionomus torquatus
AGAGAAGAGAAGAGAAGAGAAGAGAAGAGAAGAGAAGAGAAGAGAAGAGAAGAGAAGAGAAGAGAAGAGAAGAGAAGAGAAGAGAAAGAAGAAAAGTATTTCTTCCATTTTCTCTTTCTGGTGCACCGGGTGCTCTGTCACCTCTCCAGCCTCTTTTCCTCTGCCTGCATCCCAGAAAATAAACCACAGCACCTTTGCCTCAAGATGATGCTCAGGGTATCGCTTCTTCTACCATGATATGAATTGGAAGAGACAAACACAAGCTGGGTGCCACCATCCTGCAGAACCTACTCTAATGCTGTGTCCTCCCTAATCACAGGCAGATTAAAAAAAAAAAAAAAAAATTAAAAAAAATCCACATCAGCCACGCTCCTGTAAGGAGAACTCTAAAAAGGATGAGGAAAATGAAGACACCGTGAAATGCAATAGATGTCAACTTCTACTTATTTTTTAATTTCATCTCTTACAAGATTTTTGGAAGCTAACATGATTAAGTTCTTCACACAATTTATTAGCATCATGTTGGAAATCCAGCAGTATATTACACTGTCTGAGTAATCCAATTAGTAAAATGTATTTATTTAACCAGAATATTAGCTGCACACAATCCCAAATGAAGTAAAGTCCCTGATCCTGGGGTTCCTTTCACTTCTTGGAATTAATTTACCAGCTACAAAAAGGTTTACTCTAATGAAATAAATATCAGCCCTATGTTTTTGGAATAAGACAAGGAAAGCAATCCTGATGCTCAGCTAACTGCCGTTTTCTTTTTCCCCAGGAGATACCAGGAGCACACAGGTTTCAATAAAGGGTTTTCTGGCTTTTTCTACTTCCTCTCACCTAACCCCAAGAACATTCCCCCAGACCCCCCCCATCCCCAGTTGGATTCCCACTCTTTACAACTACCAAATCGCTGCCAAAATTAAGATTTTTTTATTTTTATTTTTTTCCCATTCAGTGACCCACCTGCAAAAGTGAACCTCGAACCTGCTTTACCCTGATTTGCAAGGGCTTTGAAAGAAAACTCATAGTGGGAAGGAAAGGCTCCCCAGAACTTTTTTGCCCTCCTAATGAAGGAGCAGAGTGACAGCCCCAAAGGGTGGAGGTCTGACGTGGCCCTGGCTGTGTGCCCTGGCCTGACTGTGCAGAGCTGAAGGGACCATACAGGAGCACTGACTGATGGGTGACAGTTTTTTAGGGATTTGGGGAGGGGTGTATGTGTTTTTTTTTTTTAGTTTTTTTTTTTTTTTTTCTGTGGAAACATGGGAAAACAGTGGAAGAGGCACTTATTAAAGNCAGCTCCTAACATAATAGCATCCCTACGCAGGGCTCCTGGCCACAGCCGCAGGGGAAAGCCGGTGACCAGGGCGACCCTAGCACCTCGGCAAGACTCTGGTGAAGAAAATTGATCACTGTCACATGGCCACCACCGACAGGAGGAGAACTCCCAATGAATGCCACCACAGCCCTGCTAGGAGACTGTTACCTCCACAGCCTGCCCCGGCTTGCTGTTGACTGATGGTATTTTTCCAAAGCTGCTACTCCAATTTATCTTCATTAATTGGCTTAATTAATTATTTTCCCCTGTGAGCAGCAGTGGGAGATTGGGTCATGAACAACAGCGAGGAGGCGCGATGCAGCCAGCCGAGCCCACCGCTCTGCCCGTGTCGCTGCTGGGTGTTGTGGATAGCTTTTGGCATTTCCCTAGGGTTCTCAGATCTGGGCTCAGGGGAGCTGCAGCCATCTTTGAGCTTGTCTTGTCCCGTGCCTCTTGTTGAGAGCTGGAGAGGGACTCTAGGTCAGGAAGTGTACTGATAGGACAAGGGGTAAGGGTTTTAAATTGGAAGAGGGGAGATTTAGATGAGATATTAGGAAGAACTTCTTTGCTGTGAGGGTGGTGAGGCATTGGAAGAGGTTGCCCAGAGAAGCTGTGGCTGCCCCATCCCTGGAGGGGTTCAAGGCCAGGCTGGATGGGGCTTGGAGCAACTTGGTGTGGTGGGAGGTGTCCCTGTCCATGGCAGGGGGGTTGGAACTGGATGATCTTCAAGGTCCCTTCCAGCTCTAACCAGTCTATATGATTCTGTGTGGGAACAAAAGACTTTGGCTAATGCCATATCCCTGGATGGGCATCCCAGAAACCCAAAATCTGGGATTTTGGGGAGCCTGTGCATGCCACTTCAGCATGCAAAGGCACAGAGGGGATGGATTTGCCTAACTTGCTCATAACCCTATTTTTTCTCACACCTCACAGAGCAGGACCATGCTTTCCATCTCCCCACGCTGCCACAGCGGCACCTGGGAGATGACTCTGAAAGGTGTGTCTGCAAAGCCAGATAGAGAAGGAAGGGTCTAACAGCCAGAGTTAATAATAGACATCATTTGCGACGCGCAAAAAAAAAAAAAAAGAATGTCCCGAGGCCAAAGATCTAATTTCGTGTTTCCTTTCAGATCCTCCGCTGAGCACAGCCAGCGCTGGAGGAGGGGAGGTGTCTGCGCTTGGGCTTGGTGCGCGAGCCCATGTGATGCTCATTCACATGCAGAGAATTTGAGAGAGATCCTCCCATTAATGCATACAGGAATTACCCATGTAATCTTGGGATTAACGGAGCCCAAGGAATTATTTACATTTCCTAAATGAGGGAAAACGGTATCAAGTGGGTAAGTCGGAGATGGGGAGCCGAGGTGTGGGAGGGCGACTTGCTATCTGCATCTGCAGGAACCACCGGCATCGGCCGTCTTGAAAATGGGGTCACCTGAGGTTGCACAAAATATTTGGTGCCTTTGGAGAAAAATTGCTGCTGAGGGGGCAAAGCAGCCGGACTGACACCATCCTTGGGCTCACCTCCAGGGAGGGAGTCATGCAAACTTCAGAGTCCCAGTTTGTGCCTGCAGATCTTCCCCGCATCTCAGGGTGTAACTCCTCACTGCCCACCAGGGATTATGGCAGCAGTAGGAATAATTATGACCAGCTTCTTACATTTTTTATTTAATTTCTTTTGGAAAGTCTTTACCAAAACAGCCTGTGCCCCCTTGGCAGTGCCCAGTGTTACTGCCAGGTAGGGACACGACTATGTGTGACCCTTCCTCCTGGGTCACACAGGGCACCCCTGCCATCGACTCCACCATCATGCTTTGAAATCAGGTCCAAATCACCCTGAGCATTCACCACATGAATGGTGAATTCACCACCGCTTTTCATTCAGTCTTTACTCATCAAAAGCTGCAGTGACAGGCAGCAGAGCCCGCAGAGCCCCATCTTCTCCCAAATGGTATAATACTCATAATAATCGCAGCAACAACAACAGTTACAACAACCCTCCATCCTTCACACACCAGACGATGATGAGTCAGACTCCATTTCCAAACTAAGACATCTCGCGTGCAATTCTCCCTCCCCTCCAGACTAATAGCTGACAAGGTATGCCTTCCACATTAATGATAAGGGTTCAAGGGGAAAGAGACTGCTCTCCCGTTTCGCTGACATTACACTCTCCTATGTACCCACCAACATACCCTAAGGCAACAGAACTAGTAATAGGTTCCTCTAACTGCCTCCTGCATCAAATTTGACACTGGGTGCTTTCTTCTCCTTTCCTATCGCTCACCTTATAACTCTGTCATCATCATTGATTTTGACTTAAGGAGAGAAAAACAACAACAAAAAAAAAACACAACAACCCACCATAACCCAACCCTCTTCCCCTGCTCACACGGCACCAGGGTGGTGAAGCACATCTGCTGTGGGGACTTGGAGCAGGGAGGAGGCAGGTCATGGGGGATGCTCCTGTTTTTCCTGTATCTCAGTCGTGAAGGGCCCCAGCCAGAAAGCTCAGAGTGTTTGCTGTACCCAGCAGGATGGGGTTGCAGTCCCACAATATCATTGCTAACTGTGGGGATGCTTCCCAGAGAGCAGGCAGCACCATTCAGGTGCTTGGTGGCTTTTTGTGCTGGTCTCGTCCTTCCACTGAGGTCAGGATTTCTTATTTTTTAGGCAGCACTCCTTTCTCCTGTCTTTCTTCCAGAGAAAAGGTAGTTGGAGTGATCTCTACCAATTTTTGGACTGTGTCACTCCATGCAGTGAAAACCTGTTAGCTCCCCAGATTCTCTTCATCACCATCTGTGGCAGAGGTGATGCCCAGCCTCGGCAAGATGTTGGTCCTAGCAATGGGAAGAGGTGAGTGGTGAGCAACAACAACTCTGGGGACCATGACAGGTACATCCCATGGGGCAACAGATGACAATTTCCCCTTGATTCAGTTATCGTGGCTCCCATTCACTCCCAGAGAATAGGGCCGGGCTCCCCTGCCAGCATCGGCTGCTTCCCAGCACGATGCTGCCAGGAGATACCTCAGTCCCATTGCCAGCCCTTGTCTTTTGCTGCCACATCCTAAGGTCTGCCTTACAGGGGGCTATAACCATGCTGGAAGGGGAAGGGACCTGTCAAAATCTCCCAGCATGGGGCAATCCTTCCTATTGCAGCCCAGAGAAGCCCTGCCTGAGCGATGTGGGAGAGCAGCAGGCTCCTCCTGTCTGGTTTCTTAGCAGATACGCAGAAGCGAATCCCCAGAGTGCAGGCTGACCCGCAGCTGGTGTTTTCTTTGATTTATGTCAGAGCCTATTTACGTCCTCTGCTTAAAACAATCCAGTTCGTGTCAGCAGTAAATGAAAGTGTGTACCATCCAGCAGCTGTTTGGCTGCTACCTGAAATGAGTTTCACTCCAGTTCTTATCAAGCAGAAATCCTTTTAATCATCAAAACTGCCATAGCCTAGTTGGAGCTGCGATGGTGTGGTGATTATAACAGGAGAAGGCATATTGCAAGCTGGGGACGTGGCGAGAGCCCTGGGATGGCAGGTAATTTTATTCCAGGGTCGTAGCCACTTTGGCCACAGTGACACGTGGAAATGAGGGTTGGGCTTCAAATGCACAGACCAGTCTACTGCGGACCTCGACCAGCAAGGTTTAACTGGGGCTGTAAGGGCAAGGCTGGGCTGAACGGGGAGCCAGACTGGTGGCCCAGGCAGCCTCATTACAGTGAAAACACTGTCGGCCACTAAGACTTGCTTATCTTGTAGCTGCTGTTACTGATAAAGCCAAGGGAGCAAATGGAGACTTGTTCAGAAAAAGCCCAGCGGAGATGGAATCTGAATCCGTGCTGCAGCTCTCACACCCTGATGAGTTTCCTAGTGAAGGACTTAACTAACAAGGTTGTTGGCGGTGAGCGGGGATGCTGGGAGGAGCCGGGGACATTTGCCCAAAGCTATTCTGAATTCATTAAAGTGGATGGGAAGAGCTTGGCTTCTCCACTCAGGGACCCAGCATGAGGCCACAGAACCTGCTTGTCCCACTGCAAACTAATGATCACAGCTTGACTAGTGAGTATCAGATGCTCTCAACACATTGCTTGCAAACAAGCTGCAGACCAAAAGCAATTCAAAGGAATTATTTGGGAAATAATTCTAAATAATGAATGAATGGAGAAAACTGCAAGCTGTTTACAGATAACTCACCCGCAGAAAAAGAGCTGAATTTGCCGAGTAGATGATTCACTATTGATTATTTCCCCAGCTCTAGCTGTAACCTTATTTAAAGCATTAATTAAGACAAGTCTTCATAGTTCAGCATGAATTCTAATCTGTTACAGGAGGAAGAGCTCTCGAGAGCTCAGCGCTGCCCTCCTGGAAGGAAATCTGGAGATTCTTACCCTGCTCCTGGCCCCTGCCTGGGTGGGGAGGTGGTGGTGGGGCACTGAGCAGAGCTGAGCACCAGCCTGCCCAGGACCCAGCGACATCCCCCATAGCAGAGACAAACCTTTCAGCAGGGTCGGGGCCACTGAGCGCCTGGGTATGGTGGGGGAATATGGGATCCTACCTGGCGGTTGTCTGGATTTCAAATGGGACATCTGCCTCTTGGGATAAACCCTTTAAAGACAGCCAAGACAATCTGGCTATCTGCACAGACGGCTGCCCTCAGATGACCCCTTGCCAAGTCTCCCCCAATAACAACACCTAAGTGCATGCTCTAACATGTGCCCCAAAGTGACACTGTCTGTGCGAGTGGCCTTGAGCCACCCAGCCCTTCAGAAAAGTTGGCACCGTCCCCTGGGTCTTCAGCTCTGGCAAGCGCCCGCATCGGCTCAGGTAATCAACAGGAGCGCAAAGCCCCTGGGGTTATATTAAGAAGGAACCTGGATTTCCCTTCAGTTACATCAAGTGACAGCGACCGCATCTACTGCTCAACCTGCCAAGCATAGCGTGCACACGGAAACGCAAACGCATCGGCAACCAGTCAGCTCTTCAGCCAGGGACTGACACCCGCAGGTACGTCTCTCTGACCAGAGCACAACTTCAGCCTGTGCTGGTGGCACGTTGCCGAGCAAGCCTTCAGCTAACGGAACACAGGACTGTGTCTTCAGTAAGACATGAAACTCCAACCCAGCACCGCATGATTTCTGACTCAAAACCCAGAGTGATGCTGAAGAAAAGAGTCAGGTCACTGCTCTCCAGCTGGATCTGCAGCCTGGTTTGCTCTCCAGAGCCACTGGTCCTCTCTCCATCACCCCAGGACTGCTTGCACAGCACTCTGCAGGCAGATATGTGCTTGCTTTCTCCACATCCTGAAGAAATGAAGATACAACAACCTGGCACTCAACTGAAGGTAAAAACACTACATCTTTCAACCAGCTGATTAGCTCAGCATTGCCCAAAACATGTTTGCATCATTTCCTGATGACCTGGAGTACAGGCAGAGCAAGTTAGCATCTGCATTAGGCAAGCCCAGCATATGACTGATTTTTGGTCTCATAACTTGGTTTCAGAAAGAAAAGCTCAGGCAGTGAAGTGTTAACCAGCTCTGAAGTCCAAGCAACCAATGACTCTGGTTCTTTTAGCCCCTTTCCATGTTGACTATGATCTGACATAGCTTCTCTCCTGAGTTGTCCTCAGTTCATAGGGGTACAGTTTGCCTTAAGAGCCATCAGGCCCTTTCTCCCCACTTGGCACTATTTGGTGTGGGACTCGCTCAGCATCACATCGCTATCAAGCCATAACCAGCTGTGTGGTGACACAGCTCTAATTTTTCCTGATTCATGCAAACAGATTAAAAGTAAATTCCAGTAAAAAAAGGATGCCAGCAAAAGCCCTCTTTCTCCCCAGTCAGATGTAACCAGCCACAAGATGATTACAGGGTTGAGCTTTGAGGTGAAGTTAGACCTGACCTCTAACCAAGGAAAGATAGCAGGAGAGGAATTAAAAATTCAAATATTGTCAGCTCATGTTGAGCCTCTCGTGCCAGCACCCCCACATCCTTCTCCTCAGGGCTGTTCTCCATCCATTCATTCTCCCCCCAACCTGGATTTGTTCTGGGGGTTGCCCTGATCCCTGTGCAAGACATCACACTTGATCTGGTTGAACTTCATTAGGTTTGCACCAGCCCACCTTTCAAGACTGTCCAGATCCCTCTGGATGGCATTCCTTCCCTCCAGTGCATCAACAGCACCACACCAGCTTGGTGGCAAACTTGCTGAGCGTGTGCTCAATCCCAACGTCCATGTTGCCAACAAAGAGGCTAAACAGCACCCATCCCAATACCGACCCCAGAGGAACCCCACTCATCACTGATCACCACTTGGATATCGTTCACAGCTGCATTATTTTTATATATATATATATATAGTATATACACAAAAGTGGGATGGATCATACTTCCCTGTCCAGTATGGGGAAGAACAGAAAAACTCAGTAGCTCACTTTGACTCTGTTTGTATCTCCAGTTCTCCCATCAGCCCGGTGACCAGCACTGGAGGTCACACACTGCCTGGGTCTCACCGCCACCACCTTGTATTCCAGGTGAGCACAGTGAGGTGGTCACAGTGGTCGCTCAGGTATGACCCACACACACGTGTGTGCAAGCTGCTCCACCAGCCTGGTCCTGTGTGGTTGTGCATCTCATTGTTAAATACACAAGCAAATATTTTTCATGGATATTGTACGAAGGAAAATCCCTACCTGCTGTTGACTCCTTTGAAGGCTGTTCTCTGGCAAGGGCTTATCTGATGGTTTAACCTTTGCTGAAAGACAGAAGAAAACAAAGAACAAATGCTCATCAAACAGCAGTTCTGTTAGAAAGGATGGGATGTTCCTATCTGGGGAGAAAAAAAGATGCATTTTGTGTTTACTTTCATTATTCTCCATTGCATGTGATATGTGCTTAAGGACTTGCTTAATTCTCTCCACTCAGTTCATTTTATTCTTCCATTAATCAAACTCTTCCCTCTCCATGAGCAAGTGTACTTCTAATTAGGACAAAAGTATGGACTAAGTTAAAATGAGCAGACGCTGTTGCTTCCCCTGCCTCTCTCCAGTCCAAAGCCAACCCAAGTCTTTTAGAAAAATCAAGTAAATGCGCATTAACGTGGATAAAATACTCTCTTTCAAAAAGATATAGTAGAATTAGAAACTGAGTGAGGAAGGGTGACCGAGATGTTGAAAGACACAGGAAAGCTTTTGCAAAAGGGGAGATGCAGAAAGCATGCTCGTGTGCCACTGCACGCAGGCACAGACCAGCCTTGCAGGCGTATGCTGTGGGTGCTATTTTGCTTGGCTGAATTTTCCTTAGCTTGAAAAATAAGTGCCTTTGCTTTAGGAGCAGGGTGACCTGCATCCATGTCCCCTGTCACCACAAAGTTCCGATGTCTGAATTCATTGCAGTGTGAAAAATATGAGCTTTGTTATCAAGATTGGCATTTCTTGGCCAAACCTGGTTTGGCAGGGGAAGGGCAGAGATGTCGAGCCCCTGCTTGTATGTCCTCTTGAGATTTTGAGTGAACATCCCTGCAAGGATGTTGAACAAGACCTGCTTAGCAGAGTGTCTGGTGATATGAAACAATGCTGCATCTATTTGCCTTTATTTAAAAGAGTTTCTAGGGAACCTGGACAATAAAACTTGCAAAAGCTTCACTGGGGTCCCACTATGCTTTATTTGCCTCACTACCATCAGATTTGACCCCATTATTTGGAGCCATCCTGTGGGAAGAAGCCATGGTGCATGTGTTCCATGCTTGGGAGCAATCTGGCTGAGGACCCTCTTCACCATTCCCTCAACACATTAAGATCTACGCCAGTACAACTGATGTTGCTGCCAATTGGAAATTTCTGGGTCTGAAACCCTCCATGAAACAAGCGCCTTGGCATGGGAGCGAGTTTTTTGCACCACATGGACCCCCTCGTCTCCTGGAAAATCTGGTTCTTAGGCTTTGCCCCAAAGAGGCTTAAAATTAATGAGCAGGGTTTGTTTGTTTGTTTGGGTTTTTTTTAAGAGTTCTGTGTACAAGAAGTGTATGAGAAAGGACATTCAGTAGGAGCTTTGTGGTACTTATAGGCCAAGACAAGGATTTATAGTTTGCAAGACAGTTCCTTTTATAACTGGCAATTTCAGACTCTTAAAGGTTGCAAGCAGATGCCTTGAAGATGAAAACATTCCCTGTTATCCATGAAAGAAAGTCAAAGAGGAGGAGGTTTTCTGATTTTCTAAAGGTAACTACTTTTACCCACTTGTCCCCTTTTGGTGCCTGTGTCCAGAGAGCTGTCACCCAGCAGCACTGGGCAGGTGGCCAGGTAACAAGAGCTGAGACACGATGTGATGTGGAAGAGGACTTCCCAAGGGGCAAACCACCACTGTCTTCATCTGCTGAGAGCTGCCTCAACCATTGCTGTCCAGACACAACTACTGAGTGTGTTCTGCAACAGCACCCACTATAACTGCACTAAAACCATGAGCAGATGATAAGAAAACGGTAATAACTCAAAAAGAGTCTTCAGATAATTATTCCCATATCGGTTCATTCCTTGACCTTGGCAGAGCTGCTTTCAAAAAGAGTAAATGTTGGCAAGGCTCTGGTAGGAGCGGGGCTTTGAACAGGGTTGTGCAGTTGCCTCCCCTGATGGTACGGTTTCCAGGAAACACATTTTTTCCACACAGAAATAACTCCTCACGAGGTGTCCACATGTACTTGAAAGCCTGCCAGCACTGCTCACCTTTTGGGACATTCAGCCTCACCCCTAACCTCATCAGGAGCCAACTACAGCCAGCAAACAACTCATGGTAATAACTTTGAAAAATGCAGATAAAGGACAGGGAAGACACATCCGTAAGTTGAAGTTTTCACCCACTCTGGAGGATGAGATCCTTCAGTGGTAGAAGTGAAGCACTATGACACCATTCAGCATGATTGCTGAATGCAGCTTTGTGCTACCTTCTGCAGCTTTGTGCTACCTTCTCAGGAACTTCTAGTACCCACCATGGAAGCACATCGAAGAGGAGGAGATGAATTAAAAATAATGAGTGAGTAATACGAGGCAGTGCATATTGACACTTGTTGGGCTACTTTTTTTCATAGAATCATAGAATGGTTAGAGCTGGAAGGGACCTTAAAGATCACCCAGTTCCAACCCCCTTGCCCTGGGCAGGGACACCTCCCACCACACCAGGTTGCTCCAAGCCCCATCCAGCCTGGCCTTGCCCACCCAGGGATGGGGCAGCCACAGCTTCTCTGGGCAACCTCTTTCAGTGCCTCACCACCCTCACAGCAAAGAAGTTCTTCCTAATATCCAATCTAAATCTCCCCTCTTCTAATTTAAAACCATTTCCCCTTGTCCTGTCCCTCCCCTCCCTGACCAAGAGTCTCTCTCCAGCTCTCCTGGAGCTCCCTTCAGATCCCGGAAGGCTGCTCTAAGGTCTCCCCAGAGCCTCCTCTTCTCCAGGCTGAACAGCCCCAGCTCCCTCAGCCTGGCTTCATAGCAGAGGTAAGAGGTTTTTTTGGTAAGAGTTCACATGGGAAGGTCTTTTTCCACAAAGAAAAGTACAAATTTTTGCTGCTTTAAGCAATACTATCCCTGGCTTCTTTAGTGACTCCTACAACTATTAATTGATTTACATACCAGCTGCCGGTGACCGAATCAGAACCAAATTACAAGTTTTGCCCTGCCATGAATCCACCCTGCACAACATGCTCCTGGCTACTGACAATGAGTTAAATCCC
The DNA here is from genome assembly GCA_013398155.1 of Pedionomus torquatus. NCBI lineage: Eukaryota > Metazoa > Chordata > Aves > Charadriiformes > Pedionomidae > Pedionomus > Pedionomus torquatus. The sequence continues at coordinate 28,036 of VZRU01009343.1, forward strand.
TCATTTTGCTAGATAACTTTCTAAACTCAGTCTTGCCTATATTCTCTGCATTTCCCCTCAGCCTTCCCACTGTTGATATTCCTGAGGAAATTTCCTTTGGAAAAGGGGCTGGCTGTTTTGCTGATGGTGTTTTGGATGGGCTCTGAGCGGTGTTGAGCAGCACGGTGGTTTAAGCTCTGTCAGTCTGCCCACTCAGCCATGCTCTCTGCTGTTGAGCTGCTCAAGCAGTACCAAAAATGGGAAATTTAAGAAGAGAGAGACTAGTTTAGAATTAGGAATTTTATTTCAAGCACTCAAAGAGCCAGAAACACAGGAAATCCTGAGACAAAAAGGACACCCTTTGTAAAAGGAGAAGTTGTCTGAGGTTGGTAAACTGGACTGCAAACCTCCTCCTGCTACGTCCAAGATTTGGTCCGAGATGATGAAGAATCATCAGAAATCATTTAATCATTAGAAAGTGAAGCCATGACTTTACAGGACTGCTGTTTGCACAGATATTTGAAAAGAGAATTTCATATGAAAAAGCTGTGTTCACAGGACAGTAATTGTTCCCCTCAGCTACTGCCAAGCCCCTAGGAAAAATTTTGGGGAACGCCTATAGCAGCCTGCATCATCAGCTATTGCTCCACTGACCCATTTCTTACTCTCAATTTTCTATTCTACCCTAATAAAGTTGGATTTTGTGTACAATAATCTGAGGACAGCAGAGGTGAGGGTATCACTGTACGGAAAGCATAAGGAAGATAATATCACCTGGCTGGACTACATACAACGAGAACTGTTCAAGTATTAAATCCATTTTTCTCCATCAAGAGTGTTCTCCAACAGCATGAGAAATACAAGCAGGAGGAAATATTCTCAAGTGAAGGAACTGATGGTCAAAGCCTGAAAGTTTGGTAAAATGCTTTTCCACTCCACGTCCTACAAGCTGTCAGCACTAGAATGGAAAATCGCAGATCAGTAATTGCAAAGGACACTTCTTCTTTCTTACACCGTCTCTATCTGTAAGGCAGGCAGATGGCAAGTTAATTAATTATCTCCAGCATCAGTTTACTTTAAGATCTTTTTTTTTTTTCTTTTTTTTTTTTTTTCCAGCAGCGCATCAAAGGAGACTGATAGAAGCCTTGATTAGGGGGATAATGAAGGAAATCTCTAATAGATTATATCATTTCTTGCCCGTCTGCAGCCATTCTCAAACTGCCTGCTTTCGCCGGGCTGGGATTCACGTCTGGAAAATATCACGAGCATGTAAATCCACCTCAAATGCAAAATTTATGGAAAAATTCAAGTAATTGCATGTTTACCATATTTCTGTCAAAGGTCTGGAAAAAAGATGTCAGACCATCTGACTTGCTATAGAGCAGAGATTTTCTGCGTGTCCCGTTAGGGTCTCTGGCTCCGTGGAGATAATCCATATTTTGAAGTCACATCAGACATGGATAGAAAAAATTTATTAGATAATACAGAGCAGGGTGAGAGCGGAGGCGGGGGACATCACATGCTGATATGGGGGTGAGACAGGCAGCTTGATGTCTACCTTGTTATCTGTCCTAGGAAGTCTTTTACTGACAATGACCATTAGCAGGGACCATGGATGAGGTGCTTTGTCTAATTATTTTTTTTTTCTCTCTAATCTTGCCCCCTTTCACCCACAACACAGCATCTTGCCCAGGTCTTACATCAGACCAAAAGATGCCCTCCGTGGGCAAAGTTGGTTCCCATTGCAGGGGAGGGAACTTTGGTACCACAGAGTCCCAGCTCTCTGTCCCCATCACACCAGTGCCCCATGGTTACTCTCTGTGTTTGAAGCCCCTTGGGAATTTTAATGCCATTTCCCTCTTACCCAGACCGTGCACATGCTGCCAAATCTAATAGCGAGGAGAAATGAAGTGTCAGGTTCTGATACACCAACACGTCATGCTGATATCTATCTTGTTCAGATAAGCCCCAAGCCATTCCCAACCAGTCCCAGTGGCACATTTAAGCAATCTATTTCCAAGATGAGACTGCAGATTCTCCCCTGGTGGTACCTGGTGCTTAAAAAACTATTGGTGGCACTAGTCGTGCCAATCCTTGGATGCTTGGGCACCTCAACACCAACAACTAGATTGAGAGTTTGAAAAAAATCTCTGTCCTAATGAAAAGTTATTGGTCTCATAAAAGAACCACCTTGCCCATCAGGGCCATCCTGCTCTTTCACATATATCTCCATTGCCCAGCTCTTGTCCTGGCAAATGGGTGGCAGGTAGAGTTGCTCCGGCCCTTTCCCTGGGTCCCTCCTATCACCCAAGGGCAAAAGTAAATGGTGCCATGCAGGGAGCAGAAGCAAAGGCAGAGGGGGAGCAGAAAGTGTTTTATGGGGTTAAACATCCCAGTCTGAAGTAAAGCAATTTCCTTCGGTCTCCTGCCATTTCCTTGTGGAGGCTTATCATCTCCAGCTGGGACAATATAAAGGCCCATTTAATCGAGATCCATTTAACACTGAATCATGCTAACAAGATTACTTAGCCAGGGCTAATTCTGCATTTGCTGAAGTGCAGTATCCAGGGTGAGTAATCTCTGTGTGCTGGTGGCAGGTTCAGAGACAGGTTAGCCACTGGTTTAGCATCACAGACAAAACATGGAAAGTACATGGAAGACCATGACAATGAAATTGCAGCCAGTTTAGCCTATCGGGCTATTTCCTTTCCCCTACTCAGTGTTATTTGAGATCAGTGCAGAGAGGGTTTCCTCATTACCCCATAGGATCCTAAAAGGGGAATTATTTTCTTTGTCCTCACAAGCAGCTGAGCAGGCAATACAGCAAAATCCTCTTCAGTCATTATCTGTTAAGTGCATGGCATCCTTTTGTGAGTTAAATGACACAGTATTTCTTGCATGGGACTGAATTAAAAAGGTTTTGCCTTCCATCAGGAGATAACTCAAGATTTGAGTGCTAATTGAATACATTTATATGCACACAACTGATAGGCATTCATACAATTTCTTAAAGTAGATTCTCACCATTCAGTCATTTAAAAATATAGCACTAAGGGCTCTATTATTTATGATTATTAAATCACAAATCTGAGTAGCAAAATACTTCACTCAGGGAAAGTGTGAAGAGGCTGTTTCAGAGGAAAATCTGAAAAAGAACTCACGGAACACCACATCATCACGGTCTGAGCGCTCGGTATGGATGCTGAGACCTGGGCGCTGTCTCACAGCCCGGCTGAGACAGATCCTATCTGGTGTAATTGCAACCTTTCAAAAGGAGATTCAATTTATTTATTTTATTTTTTTTGACACTGAGATTATTTCAAGTATTGGAGAAATTTCCCAAGTTTTTATTTCTGTCTGGTGTTTTTTGGTCTTTTCTCCTTATTTTGGCAGACAATCCTCTAGGCATGGCTAAAGGGCTGTTAAAGGGAATAAATGGTGGTGTGAGAGCTCCGTGCCTTTCCAGAACAGAGCAGCGCTCATAGTTTTATTTTGTAACCCAGCCCAGAGTCTCTTTTGATGTTCCAAAGGCTCATCAAAGCGCAAATCCAGCTCAAGAGTGAATGAAACCCATCTCCGTAGGCTGGCTGCAAGCTCTTCTGGCACGGGCTTTCCACCAAATGAAGAACACAAGGTATGTGAGATCAAAAGAACAGGACTATAGAGACAAGACAACCTCCAGAGGTCCCTTCCAACCCCAATCATCTCACAGTTCTATAAAAAATAACAAACTTCCTCAATATCCTCACATATGATACTGAGACCCCATGCTCAGGGTGCTAGTGGGGACAAGCTTTGCTCCTGGTAACACCCAGACCTTCAGCTCTGCTACACCAGTAGTTCTAGGAAGATTTAAGACCCAAAAAACCGGGACATATATGGAGGTGGGTGTCTTTAGGATATAAAAGGAGCTTGGCAAAAGTCTTCAGTATCGTAATTTATATTCAGATTTCTAAGCCCACTTGAATATATCCCCCATCCCATTCTCAAAAAGTGACTAAATGCCACTTAGACACAGGCTTTCAGGTCCAGATATGCAAAAGCATGCAAATGTGTAATGCTACTTCATGTGCCTAATATACACCAATTCCAGGATGAGATGAAATGCTTACATCAGAGCTGGAACTAAGCCCCAGGCAATTCTGGCCAAGTGCTGAGGTCACTCATGAAAGTGGGATTGCTGTTGAGACGTTTAACTTTTCTCTATCCCAGTCCAGAGCTCAGGTACTTAAATGGTGTTCATGGTATCTGCACACTGGGAAGGCAGTTCACCGGTCATCTCTGCACAGGCAATTCATATATTTGATGGCCACCACCTCAGTGCTTAGAAAATGGACCAACAGATTTGGAAGTTTGCAAGAGAAACAGCCAGATGCACAATGAGGCACGACTGTGTAAGACTCATTCCCTTGAGAAACAAGTAGCTCAGTCAAAACATTCAGAACACTTTCCAGCTCTGCTCATGGCTTCAGCCTCAACATCTGAAAGCAGAAAAATCTTTAAGTGTGATCTTTGGGATTCTTTAAACGGGAATTAAAATCTGCCTCAAAAATACAATTAGGCCACACCGGGAATTCCAGGGTCTCCCTTTAGCAAGTGCTCAGGGTGTCTCCAACTATGCAAAAATCAAAACGCAGCCCACTCAGATTCCTTCAAAAAGCAGTCAACTAGCCAAGGAGTCTGCACACAGTCCTGTGCCTTGGACACCGTGGAATTATAGAATTTGGTTGGAAGAGACTTTATGATCATCAAGTCCAACCATTATACCCAACACCGCAAGTTCCCACTAAACCATGTCTCTCAGCTCTACATTTACACGTCTTTTAAATACCTCCAGGGATGGTGGAGGAGCCAAGAGTCTTGAATTTAATTTCTGACTCAGGCAATCCAGCACATGGTCTCAGGCAATCACCTTCTTCCATCACGCCCTCACCACCTTTCCCTTTTGGACTAAGAAGCCCAGAATCTCAGAGGCAGGAGCTGGCTATCTTCCTGCTGCTGCCGTCAAGGCACTTCAGCTCTTTCCCTCTTTCCAATCCGGTGGGACACACAACGGAGCTGCCATAGGCATGCACCGTGGATATCTGGACGCGAGGCCACAATGAGTCTCGGTGAGAGAGCAATGCAAGAGGCAACTCTTAGCACGCTGAGCAGCAGATGCAACACCTGAACTGTGGGGACCACAGCCCCTTGGTCCTCACTGCGGTGGCAGACACCAGCGGCACACAAACTCTGTCCGCACCAACCCGGCAGCACATCGCAACGAATGAGTTTCCAAGCATTTTTCTAGTTTGAATGTCCCCTGAACCCCCCCCNCCCCCCCCCGTAGCTCTAGCAGAGGCACGGATTCGCACATGGAGAGTTCAAGCCTGAAGCTTTCTTTTCTCAGTTACCTTTTCTCAACCTCTCAAAAATAATCCGCTGGCTGCAGGTTGAAAACTGCTCCGTTCCTTGCCGCCTTGTTTTGATACAATGCCATCCTCTCTAATTGGTGGGGCACAAGGGCTTGAAAGACATTAAGCCCTAACCTGCCCGTGTGTGGAGCGGTTACTGCAGCGTGATAACCGTTCCCGTCAGCCGGGCAGCCGAGCCTGACCACCCTCACAGCAACGACAAAGGCACAGCGCCTTGCTCCAAGCAAGAGGACCAAGTAGGCTCCGTGGGAATCGCTATTAGCTTGGCTTTAATTACAAGCTAATTTCCTCCTGCGTAGCCAGCAATTTCAAGCTCTGTGGAAACTATAAGAAAACAATAGCTTGCCATTCCCCAGCAAAAGGATCTTAAACAAATAGACAAAATTCAGGGCTTCAGAAGATGTCGTGGTTTAGCCTCAGACGGCACCAAAGAACCATGTGGCAGCCCAGTTGGCTTATGCCTTGTGGCGGCGTTAGAGCAGTTGGAAGAAAAAGGCAGCACTCGTGGGTTGGGACAAGAACTGTTTAACTGGACAAGGTAGAACAGGGAAAAACAGTAACAGTAACTCGGATGGAGAAGGATACAAACGCCAGTAGGATACTGACTGCCGCCTGTCCAACCACAGCCCCTGCACTGCTGGTAACCCCTCCCCTTCCCGGCAGCTCCC
>VZRU01009344.1:2158-29566 GCA_013398155.1 Pedionomus torquatus
AAACGCCTTAATAGCCCTGATGTGGCTCCTGGGGAAAGGGAGCTGCGGAGCGGGTGACCGTCCTCCCGGGGTTTCAGTGGAGAGAGGGCTGTGAGAAGCGGTGCATCCCCAGCCGGGCTCCCCCGTGCACACAGGGCTCTGCTGCGGAGGCTTGAACCCACTTCTCAGAGACTCAGACGGTTCTTTCACGTGGGTTTGGGGCCGGGGTAAAAGACCGGCTGGTTTTCAAGGGCATCGTCTTCTGAAATGCGTACCTTTACTGTTAGGAATTTCTCCTTTGCTTGTTGATATTGCTGTTGTTACTTTGATAATTTTTGATTGTTTGTTTTCTTTTCTCTTCTTTTCTCTTCTTTTCTCTTATTTTCTCTTCTTTTTTTCTTCCTTTCTCTTCTTTTCTCTTCTTTTATCTTATTTTCTCTTCTTTTTTTTTCTTCCTTTCTCTTCTTTTCTCTTCTTTTCTCCTCTTGTCTCTCTCTTCTTTCCCCCCCTGCTCGTTTTTCTCCTTATGCCCCCGTGTGCCGCTGCGCGGGGCCCACGGGACGCGGGAGCAGGGCTGGTTGGGGGAGCGGGGCTGGGAAGCGGCTGCCCCCTCCTCCTGACAGACAACTGAGGTGGGAAATGCGATTCCTGGAAGAGAAATGTTCATTTCGAAGTAGCCCAAGAGCAGCTCTTCAAAAACAAAAAGCAAAAGGAGATAGAGGAAGGGAACTGGTCTCCACCACAGTTTCCTAAACTGGGGGCTTTAAATCCAAACTGTTTCTGCTAAAGGACGGATATATATGCAGAACGACCGATGGACGCTTTCTTGATACTGACGAAGAGCGTCCGTTTCCAGCAGCTCAGACTTAATGTCACCACTCCGCAAAAGGTGTTTCTCCGCTTATTTTCTACCGCTTCAGGACCTGGGCCCAGGACTTAAACGGAAGCCTTCCCCATTCCTTGATTAACTAAAAACAAACAAACAAAAACACCAAAACCACAAACAACCCAAACTTTTGGAGTGGTTTTTTTTTTCGTATTTTCCCCCTCATTCGTGTGTGCTACAGAACATCTCTGCAGCGCAAATGCTTTAGTATAGTGAAAGGAGATGGAGAAAACCGATCCGAACTCCTTCATAATTATTACCAGCAGTAATCTTTCTCCTTCTCCCCCCACAAAAACAGTTGCAGTTAATTTCTCCTTTCCCTTTCTTTTAGTTAGATGCAAAGCAAATTCGATGGCAACTGCTGTTCATCGATCAATAATCTTCTACTCATGACAGCGACAGGGAGGATTTAAGACCTGAATTTGCATCAGACCCAAGAATAAGAGGGGAAAAATTGGAAACAGGAGGCTTGGTTCTGCTAAAAGGATTTTGAAGCTGGGGGGTGGGGGGAGCCAGATTTTATTCGCACGCTATTAAATCCTGCTAAATGATTGAATCAGGATTGTAATAAAGTGCCCCGGTTTATGGTGAGCATACCAGCAGGGTTATTAGAAAGCCGAGGAAATCCAGCGAAATAATCACTTTTATAAAGTGAGCTCTGCGGGGTGAAGGAGGGGACAGTGCCGGAGGAGACGGGCTGTGTGCGCTGCCTGGGCACCGCCGCCGCCCGCGGCCAAAGGGCTCGGCTCCTCCACCCTTGGGAAAACTGGGGACATTTTCCTCTTTCCCCCTCCTTTCTCTGCTCCTCCTTTTGATGCCTTTTTCTCCTCTTTTTTTTTTTTTTTTTTTTTTTGCTATTTTTACCTCAAAGCTATCCTTCCTCATCCAANTTCTTGACCCGGTCAGATTTGACAGAATCCCGCTAGCCGAGTTTGACATCTACACGCCGAATCAAATCCCTCTTTGGCTCTATCCTGCGGGCCTTGCTCAGGCAATGTTCCCCCCCCCCTCCGGATCCAGTAGGAACCCTGCCAGACTAAAGATCCCGGCAATGCCCTACGGCGCGGGCTGAAGGGGGACAGGGGCGGGGGTGGATCTCCCAGGCGGCCCTTGGACTTTGTCCCCTGAAAGGCTCCCTTTAGGCTGTGGGAAATGAAAATGGGAATTTGCAAGGTCATTTACATGTCGGTGCCGCGGATGTACTTCGCCTTGGTGGTGGTGATGAGCCGTAGGGTATCCTCGGTCTGTATCTTTTGCTTAGGAAAATCCACACGCGTAAAGGCGTGCGCGCTCCTACACACGCCCGCCCATAAATAAATACACTACCAACACACAAACGGATCGCGGTTGGAATTCAACCTGCAGCCGTTCCAGTCAAAAGCAAAAACCTCCCAGGAGGGGAAAGAGGGAGAAAAGCTGAGAATCAGCTTCAAATGGTTGCGGCGCATCTAGTACAACGCGCAAGTCGCATCCTCTTCTCGCGTACCCGCACGCTGCCCCAGCCACCCCACACGCAGGGGCTGACCTAACCCCAGGCGCCGGGGGACAGGCGGGCAGGGGGGCAGATGTGCGTGTGTACCCAGGCGGGAAGACCACCCCGAGACATGCCTGCGCTCAGGATGCCGCCACCCGTGTCCGTGGGCATCCTCCTCCGCCCGCCGTCCCTTCCGCAGCCTGTGCGCCACGCAGTTGTGTCGTTTACAACCTCCCCCGCACAGCGGACTCGGGGGGCCCGGACGAGCAGGGGTGCAGCCCGCAACCCGCCCGCGGACGGTGGGGGACTCCGGGGGATCCCACGTCCACTCCTCGCTCTGGGCGATGGGACCCGCCGGTCTTTTCAGCCCCGCGAGTGGGACAGGCTTTGCCCCGTCTGGTCCGCTGCCAGGGAAGCCATAGGGGAGCTCCCAAATCTTGCGGGATTGGGAAGCGAGAGCGGGTGAAACGAAGCGGTGTGTCAACCCGGCTGTCCGCAGCCTTCCCTCCCTGTGGGTGAGGGAGAAGGGGCTGCTCCGCCCGAGCAGAGCTACCCGTCTTCTCAGCAGCTCTTCTTATTTATTTCTCTTGCAGTGGGATTGCCTCGCTACCAGCATCACCCCTCCCCGGTGTGCGACAGGAAAGATTTTGTCCTCAATTTTAATGGCATTTCTTCGTTTCACCCATCCGCTAGTGGATCTTATTACCACCATCACCACCATCAAAGCGTCTGTCAAGACATCAAGCCCTGCGTGATGTGAAGGCAGCGCCCCAACAGAGACAATCAGGTGGCATGAACAGAGCCGAGGAATAGACGGACCCACGCAGATTAAATATAATGTGCACTCTGATAGCATTGATAGTACACGAGTCACTTAGCAAAATTACCTAAGGAAGCGGTGTTTTCGGTCCCCCTCCATCCTTTGAAGGACACGTACAGCCGATACATGCTCCAAAGCTCTTCGTAAAAAAAAAAAAAAAGAAAAAAAATAATAAAAAAGCCTTGTGTGATGTGTTGGGTTGGGTGGGACTTCAGTGTCCTTATGCCAAGTCTGACCACCTTAATCATAAACTGCCTTTCTGTGATCTCCTAAAGAATCGAGCTTTGGGAAAGGGAACAATTCGATATTTTTATTTACGAGAAAGTGTTTTTGAATAGGAAAAATAAATCTCCCAGCTCAGCACCTGCGAGGACTCCCCCTTCCGTTGCTGCATTAGTGGGAAATTTACTTCTTTATTTTTTTTTTTCTCCCCAAGCCCGACCAAGGACACTTTGTATGGACTTCAGCACCGGCCGATCGATATTATTAAAACAGTATTGTTTAGTCCTTTCGTGTATAGACTTTAAGAAAAGTTCCGATTTTTCCAGTATTGCAGCAATACAGTGTTTCATTTTTTTTATTTTTACAGAAGTTGTTTTCTACCACAATATTTTTTAAAAAAATATTTTAAATAAATCTCGTGTATACTCACACACTATTGCTTTAAAAGGAGAATATATTTGCACTTATGTATACTTTTTACAGTTTGCCAAAATATTTTGATGTACAAATTTTTTTTTTTTTTCCAATAAAATGTATATAAACGACTATGCACTGGAAAGACACTTATTTTCCCTCACCTTCTTCTGGGAAAAGCATCCGAGATTGTTCAAGCTGCAACCCCAAATGGAGGCGGAGGAGGGAAGGGTAGCAGTTGACCCGAGAGGGCCAGGCCAGTGCTGTTGTCTCTGGGCTGAACCACCCACTCGACACCCACTTCCCACCCTGCTTTTCCCCTCTGTCGGATAGACTTTGAAGTAACTAAAGCTTTGGACACAAAAGCAGCGGGATCCAGACTGCCCGCTCCTCTCTTTGCGACCTCCCGCCGTAGGGCTGTGTCCAGGTGTCCCCTTGTCCCCGTGTCCCTCCTGCCCACCCAGCCTCGCCGGAGTCCCTCTCTCCTCCGACGAGGCTTTGGAAGGTGCGAAAGCTGCACCCGAGGGAGCATGTTATGGGTGGACGGCGAGAGTAATCCGCGATAAGACCGTGGCTTGATAAGGACGCGGGGGAGGCACCGAGAACGGCGGGGGCTGGGAACGGGATGGGAGAGGAGGGGAAGAAAAAAAATAAAAAAGAAACAAAAGACAATAAAAAAGGGTCTCCAAAGTACCCCAAACAAAGCAAACCTCGTCCCCAAGATGCCACTGTGCCCTTCGGGGGCTGAGAGGCCGAGGGTCGGAGCCGGGCGTCGGGAGCTGCTCCCCTGCGCATCCCGCAGACCGCCCCGGCTCCCACCCGGTCCGGCCCGGCCCGGCCCGGCCCGCCTCGCCCCTGGGGGGTGGCCAAGGCCAGCGCCACGGCCCAGGGGCAGCATCCCCCCCCGCAGCTCGTCTCGTCCCACGGATGGGACAGAAGAACCCCCGTACCCCACCGCTGCCCCGCCACACCGCCTCGGCTCTCCCCGGCCCCGCGTCCAAAGGCTGGAAAACGCGAGAGTTTCGGCAAAATGATCTATGTGTACATATGTGTATACACGCATACACGGGCATATGCCCATATACATACAAAATTATATCTCTGCAATTATATGTACAGATAAAACTCTACATCTTTTTTAAATACACATTTATGCTCAAACATGCCCTTTTCTTCCCCGAGCTTCTCAGGGCCTGTGATAAATTATAAAGTCAGTTTCAGAGTTTGCTCCGACCACAGTGCTGTGTTTACATTCTTTCCGAGGCAAGCCTGCATGGTCGTAATTTATATCCTAAACACTTGAACGTAACTTGTTTATACAGGAATGACAGGACCTCAAAGAGAAAAAAACTGCCGTTCGCCTCCCCGGCGGCCGGGCACGGGCCGCCAGTGCCCCCCAGCGGCCCCGACCCGGCAGCTTCACTGAATTTTGGCGTTTCCACTTTCATATTTTTTCCCACCTTCTGAATGCCATTATATCCCAGAAAACCTGGGTAATGCTCACACTGCCTGTTTTCCCAAGAAAAGCGAAGGATCTGCTAGGGCATCCTTCAGTTTGGGGCTTCTGCGTTGCCCTGTAATGATTTACGGCTGGATTAAGGTTCCCTTTTCCTTGTTAAAACTTCCCAAACAAAGGACATTTCAGAAGCAGTACTATTTAGACATCGGCATGTTTCTAGGTGCTGTCAGTAAAACGAACTCAGCCTCTTTATTCTGAATTCAGGGGTGACCAGCTAACGACAGGGAGGAAAGAAGTGGCCAGATTTTTTAAGTTAATTTGATTTGATTTTGTTTTGATATTTTATTTTATTACAGTATCTTTTACCCTAGGAATTCAGCTCTTATTTAGTCTAAAGAACTCCAGTGGCCACAGAGGCAGTGACAGTCAAGACCAGGAGCTATGCCACTGAGAGGACAAGGTTTTAGCCATACAGTTAAAAATTTGCTGTGTCTTTTGATGTTTGTTAACAGTTGTTAAGCATGCCAGAATACTTCATATTCTGGAAAAAGAAATTCTTTGTTAGAGACCCAGCACACTGAGTCTTCTAACTGTAACAGTAGTGGTGCAGTACTCGCCTCTGAGACTCCTGGAGGCTTTCTGCACCAGAGAAAGATGAAATGTTGAAACCAGAAATCTAGATACGAATATTTAGTCTGAGCATTGTCAAAGAACCTGGGAGGGCATACGCAATTTTCAGTATGTATCTGTAGTCATCCTGTAAGGAAAATTGTAGTTGTTATGCTAAAATGAGTTTCAATTGCTATGAAGTACGAGAAGGTCTGCATCTCTGAAGCTTTCTCAGTGCTCTTTTCTGTGACAATAGTGTATTTTCTTTATGGTTTACCTTTTAATTCCTTGCCTGCTGACACAATGATGACTGCTTTGTCCCTCTATGTGTGGATTGCAAGAGGCCTAAGAAAGACCGCAGTGCTTTAGTCCCAGTAGCACCCAACAACAACCACCCACCTCCACTGAGTCTGAAAACAGGGTCATCGCTGACTTTCAGGCTAGAGCTTCAGCCAGTACAACCACTATGTCTTTACAGGTGAGCACAAAGGAGGATGAGAGCAGTTAGCTTTTAAGTACGCTCCTAGTTTATTCCAATGAAGAGCTTGTGTATCCAAAACGCCGCATTATTTTTTTCCGACCAGCTCCGTTGGTCTAATGCATTAGTAATGTGTCTCCCACAAACCTCGCTTTGCTAATGACCTCAGATCGCCACAGCTACAAGAAAGCTACAGCTAAATTACAAAGAGTTAGTCATCTAGCCTGATGGCGTATCTCACATTTGGTGAGGCGCTGAGGCAAATGGATTGACTGTAGACTAATCCAAACATTTCCATTATTAGAGCACACTAGGCAGAGTTTCCGTGGGACAGGAAGAAATCACGCTGGAGTGCCTCAAACAGTTTGCGTGTGATCCGCTATAATCTTACATATATATTTTCTCCATTCTCTGGTTTCATCACAGTCTTACTGCCTCAGTGGAGGGATTTTGCTTGTGAAGGTGTTTACATTACAGAGAAAAAACCCCACTCAGCCACTCCAAAGCTGGGATCATTTGAACAATCAATTTAACATTGGCAAGATTAGCTAAATGCAGAGATATCTTCTGTGGGATGTTGAATTTCTAGCTGGTAGTCAACCAAACCATTCTTTAAAACAGTCAGTTTATTAATCCCATTAAACCCTTCTATTAAGACCAACAACAGATTAATATCTTACTGTGTTTTCGCTCAGCTGGCAAAGTACTTTTAGCCAACACAATATTTTCAGTTTAGTGTAAGAGTTTTAGCCTGCTTTAGAGGCAAGGAAAACTAAAGATATATTTTTTTACTTAACTCCATAACAATAAGCCCAATTTTATTGAACTAGAAAGATTTGCTCGTAACATATGCATGAGGTAATATTTAAATAAGCCTGTTCAATAAAATGCTAGGTATGTCACTCAGGTCCTGAGAAAGCAAGGTGCTGCTTTCAATTACAATTTTAATATACCTGAACATGTGAGTACTCCCATTAAACTCAACAGGATTATGCAGATGCTTAGGGTTAAAAGTGCTTTGCTGAAGAAGGATGATGGGGCTAGAATTAAACACTACAGGTTCCTCCTATATGCTGCAGCTGAGCCCTGTACGGGAACTGGAGTCGAATATACCTGATTCATATACAGGATGAAAATTAATTCAAAACATACTCCAGCTTTGAATAGAGATGTATTTTACAAAACCTGCTGGCATTAATCTGCATGAAATACTGCCTTAGCTAATAAGAACACCCGGGCTTTATTTATACATTGAGCCATTTGATAGATACAAATGAAGAAAGAGGTAAATAGAAGCCAACATATTTTTGAATAAAAGCCCAGAGGTTCTCTCAGAGTTCAATGATCTTTGTGTCTAGATTATAAAGAATTCGGAGCAGCTTCGTGTGACTTGCCAACTACTGAATAGAGTTCCAAAACATCTGTAATATTAAACAACTTCAAGCCTCCTTTTTATGCTTGTTTTCATCCAACAGTGATTTATAGAAATCTATTGGCTTCTCCATTGGTCATTCCTAAAAAGAAATATGCCAGGAGGGGGAGGAGGTTTTAAAATTTGTGGAGACACCACTACCAAACTGCAGCTGGAATTAGAGGTATTTTAACAGTGGATTTAGATTTATCTAGGAGATTATGGAGAAATGTTAACTGCATTACATCAGTTATTTTAACCATCGCAAAATGAATTTGTGATGTTGTGTGAAGAACCATTGGGCTCACAAGTAATTTGATGTTTTCGGGTGATTTGAAGCAACTGAGCTATTTTTGAGGAACTGATAAAGGACAGATTTCTTGGACTAGATCCCCACGGGTAACATTTTCCTTGCAGTAGAGTTACAGCCCATTAATTCTCATTGTCCAAATATAGGTAGCATTAGTTTAAATTAGGAGTTTTATAACTGATTTAGCTGAGCTACTGAAATCCTTTATGTACACAATCTTATCTCATTTTCAGAGATCCTCTTTGGATTGGTTTATACCTGTCCTGATTAACGTATACCAAACACGTTTTACTTGATGAAAAATCTCTCGGTTTTATTTTTGTATCAGTTCAAACTGGTTTAAAATTACTCTCTGAGACTGGGTCTCATGCACAGCAGTTTTTTGATATGATGAAAGGTGTGATTTAGTTCAAACTGCGTAACTGGTGTTTATGGACACTCCATCACCTTAATCCCTCATTTAAACATGTACAGCTGCAAGCTACGCCAATACGACCAGCTTTAAAGTGGTATCAACTCCCCAAAGCTGATTGAAACTAAACAGGGCAGTGTCTGTAACCAGGCAATCCTTATTTTAAAGGGCTGCAGCTTTTCTCTGTGACAAAGCTGAAAGTTAGGAACTGAATCTAAAGCATGATCACACTGGAAACTCCTGGTCAATTTTACTTGTGGAATGAAGGCTTTAAAATTAGGCCTTGGGCTTTCTTGCATTCACTTTTCTTATTTAAATCTAGAGGCTTATCCTGCCAGATATTTGTTGACCACTGGTGGCATTTGCTGGTGGCTTAGACACAGGTATTTGGTTACAGGACAGTGACTCATCCTTTGTGGCAGAGGAAATATGAATAAATGGGAAGGGGAAGATACAGTGACAATTAGAGTCAGCAGCATGATTTGCTCTTTTAAAAGAGGAATAAAATGCTGTCATCATTAAAATTGCCAAAACACAGAATCGTTTCCAGCTTCTGCCATGTCTTCTATGACACATGGTCTCTTAGTGCTGGAAAGGCTAGATGGTTCCTTGCCCATTAATGGAGGGCAGCACTAGAGAGGACAAGGAGCACCAGAGAAGCACTGAGGGAAGAGTACTTTGATCCCAGGTGACTTAACAGACAGAGAGGGGACAGGTATTGGGAAGCAATGTGAATGTTAGCTACTTGGGGCAGTCATTGATAGAAGAGGTGCAAGAACATGGGTAACATCTGCAGCAGTCCTGCAAAGCTCCACTATGTAACTATATAAAGGCAGAATTAGGTCCCTTAGAAATAGCGATCAACTTCCACTCTGCATATCATGCACTAAATCCTGCTTTCACTCATGAGAAGTTCCCCTCATCGCAGTGCACCCCTGTCTCCTTTCTGAGGCAGAAACAAAGCCACACTGCAGTGATTCTCAAGTACCACCATGCTGACCTGGGAACTGGGACAACTGAATACATTAATATATTGGTTTCACTTAGTGCGAGGCAGAAAGGAGAAGCAGGCAGGAAAAAAGCAACAGCTCAAGAAAAGTGACCTCCAGTAAACAAACAAAGACTTGTTCCAGGACAGCAGAGGAACAGGGGGTAGAAAGAATCTGGCTTAACTCTCCATTGAAAGTGTCCAAAGCAGTCTGAACGAGCACGACCAGGACACAGAACTCAGCCAAGTTGCTCAGCAAGCTCAGAGACTCTGTCAAGAAAGCAGTAGGAGCTCTTTAGGGAAACCTGTCTGAGACACAGGCATGTGTGAAACTGCCCAGCCTTGCTCAAGTTCCCTGCAGTAGGCAGGATGGAGAGATATGCAGAGATGGTAGGTTTTCAGTTTTGTTGTTTTGTGGTTTTTTTTTCTAAAAGCATTAATTCTTCCAAGAGAAGCAACCAACAGCCTGGATTTCAGAAGACTACTTTATCCCTGAATATTCACAACAGCAGGCTCCCCCAAAGATGGCAAATGCCCAGCCCCGCAGACACCCCTCAGTGGCACACTGTGTGTCACTGCAGCCTCCAGCCAGTGACACCTGATATTCCACCAAAGAGAAGAAAAGACCACATCTCCATGCTTGCCCTCAGCAAGACCATAGTGAGGACAAAGATGGAGCTCAGCTGGAGCAGCTGATGCCTGATGCCAGAGTGTTTGTGATGGTAACAGTGGTGAATACCCAGGAAGGTGATGACAGCAGCAAGAGCCTAATCTGGCCAACAGATTGATATTCCTCTAGCATGTTTTAGCCTTAGACCTTACTTTCAAGCTTCTTTTGCTATCCCCTCTCTCCTTTCCATGACTGCTGATTACCCCAGAAGATGTCTTCCCCTGCCAAGTGAGTTTTCTTTCAATGCTGGGACATTGCCTTGCTCCCATACTCCTTCAGACAATGGCCTTTGTTACCAAAACCATGAGGGCTGTGAATGATTCATAGATTGCTGTTTCTGTTCTAATATTATAACACTAGATATACAGATCTCTGCAAGCCCTTGCCATTTCCTCTACATTTTCCCACTGATTTCCTCCTTATTGTTACAGATGAATTGCTTGCACTGCAGCCCTACTACAAGAACAGGGTTTAAAGATATCGCTCAGTAAAAGACATCCACATATACTTGTTTCCCAAATCCAAAAAGAAGCATTAGTATTCTTGATTTTTTTTTCTTTTACTGTAGCCTGTTAATTCTCCTCTCCAAAATTCCCACTCCCTAAAGGAAATATGAGGAACTCTCCACCTTGGTTTCTGAAGGAAGAGGTCAAAAGAGAAGATATCCAAAACAGGTGAGGGCGGACTCATCATAACTCAGCAGATCAGACCCAGAGGAGGCATAGGGAAGAGCAAAAGAAGGACAAACTTGGTATTTAGTGCAGCAGAGATGGACAAGTGTTTCACCAGGCAATATTTTATCCGATTAGTTCTTTCTTGGTCCCATCCTTCAGCCTCAGAGGGAAGTGTGATTAAAAGGCCATGCTCATTGAGTAGAAAAGCGTCTGCAGTGAGCAGCTGACATTGCCCATCCCAAGAGTGCCCTGTCTTCCTTTTCAGCCACCACTGCCTGTCACTTGGGGCTGCCTCCCCAGAAATGACTCTAAGAGCAGTACAGAAGTGCATAAGACATCTGAGCAGTTTCCAGCCTGTAGTTGGTTCTGGATCTAAGTACCTCCAGGGTCCCCATGCAGGAACCATAATCCAAGGGTGAAAAACAGAAAACAGATGCTCATATGAAACAGACCATCCCATCCAGGGTCATCTCAGGACATATTTATTAGCCAAGAGCATGCACCATAGCACAGTTCTCCTTCCGTATGGAAAAGCCTTTGATGGTTGACTAGAAATGGCTAAAAATTAGGCAAACTGGTAGTCCAGAAAGGCATTAGATATGCCAAAAATATCCATGTGCTGGCAAACACACTATTCAGCTTGTTCATTTCCTGTAAGCTGTTTGAAACAGCCAGAGTCCTTTCTCACTATTTAGTCCTTTGAATGCAGAGTAAAATAAAAACAGAAAAAGAAACATGCAGCTAACAAAAGTCCCAAGCTCAGCATATCAGGATGCTCTTGAGCACAGGGAGAACAGACAGAGGACCCCCCAGAGCTGGGAAAGCCCCCACTTACAGCATGTGTTCTGAACAGTCTGCTCTGTGGACATGGTAATAAATTCCTCTCTTGCCTGCCCAGCTGCCGTTCACAAGGTTGGTTCCTTCCACCAGAAAGAGGACCTAACACTGTTCTTTTACCACTCAGACACAGGCAGTAGGCAGAAGCCTAGGAAAAAACCCTTATGCCTCACAAAGTGCACATTCTTTTGTGCTCGTTCAGGTAGACCCTTGTCATTAAGGAAATGTAGCAAGCTTTTCATTAGTCCAGACTCAAAGCTCATGTGGTCCAGGACTCTGTGTGTGAAAGGGGAATAGAAAATTCATGGATTTAAAAAAAAAAAGCATTAAGGATTCTAACATCCCCTGCTTGATCATGGTGAAGTGTTTCTGGAGAGTGTGAACTACACCCTGAATGTCATTCACTGCTTTAGGAATATTAGCCATTACACCTAATTTTGCCATGGCATCCGTTTCTCAAGATACCCACTTGTCAATCTAAGAACTGCTGACCAAATTCATCATTAATTTCATTTCCAAGCCTGTAGGTGAATGCTGTACATACATAAGATATTCTTTCAACCTCTTCAGCCCATTTCACCATCACCAGGTACTTCAGGAGATGCAAGGACTTTTGCAGCAGGCAAGGATGAGATAATCTACATCCACACCAACCACTTGGAGAGTGAATGTTGCCCTCAACTTTGTGCTTAGCTTATGACCTCTCTGGCACCCTGTGCTGGAGGGATACAACAGACTGTTTAGGTAGTATATAATGGGCTCTGTGTGTGTGTATGTGTGTGCATTTTGTCTGTTTCTTTTAACTCTAGTGCCAAGACAGACGCTCCTGACTCATCTTAATTAGGTTTTTATTCATTTATTCATGGAGTTTTACCATCTGCTCTCGTCTCCGTCCTGAGGCAGCTAACCACCATTTTCAGACATTCTGGCCTCTAGCTTTTTATTGTGATTCTTCTAAATCCCACCTCACAAGAAGGGAGGCAATAGATTGCAGTTTACTACGGCATAGACATTAAAGCTCATTGTCAAAACTACTTCTACAGGAAAACTAATCAAAATAGGCATCAGAGGAAGAGCGATGCAACCTCTTGGAGATCTCTGCTTTAGGAGGACAGGAATCTTAACATCAGCATGCACATTTCTTTCCATTGGCTGCAAAGAGTTCAGGCAATGGGCTCAGATGAAGATGATTGCTCTGTAGGTAGGTGAGCTGAATACTGGCCAAAATGCTAGGACCTGCACAACAAATAATAGACAAAATCATACTGCCGGCTTCTAGCATGATGCAGTATAATCCTCATCACTCTCCAAATGCAGCTCACAGCTGCACAGGGACCAGAAGTTTCTATTAAGCTGCACTCAATAAACCCTGAGTCTTTTTCCAGAGCTCATTTTAAGTGTTCCCAGTCACATGAATATTTTGCCTTCCCTGTTTTGCATGTACCACCAATTTAGCTGTTTGCCATCATATTGATCCTTCATCTGCTTTGCTTAAGTCCCACTGACATGCCTGCCCCATTGAAGTACCAGGCTTTGACTAACATAAATAATTTCACTGGTATTTAGACATTGCACCTCTTTACTCCCATTGTCCTTCCCAGACTGCCAATATCAATGTTAAACAATACCAGACCTTGTCACTTCTCTGCCAACCTTTTTTCAGGGACAAAAATTTGCTATTTTTTCTTCTTTATTACCTCCAAACTCTTAGCTAGCTTTTCATTCATGGCTTCTAATCATATGACAGTCTTGTTTTCTTTAGCAAAACAATCAAGATCTTATTAAAGGCATTTAATGGAAAGATGGTGAATGCTGGAATTCAGATAATTTTTATTTGTTGGCTTGTGTTTTTTTTTTTTGTACAGAAATCAGATTTGAAATATTTAGATAGAATTAGATTAGTTCCCAGGGTGTATGTAATACATTTCAAGCCCATGAGTAAACTTCTCATCTTAGTTACACAGGTGAAAACTAAGCAAACAAGCAAAAGCTGTATTAGTTTTTATTGATTACTTGGGTAAAGTTAGCATAACTGAAAGAAATACCTACTACAGAAGTTTTGAGAATTTACAGTCTAATCAGATACTGAATTATTTATAAATATGATAAGCTATTGCTATCAATAACAATTTTATAAATTTATAAAATCATCTTGTCCAATGCACTGGGAACACTATATATTTGCAGATATCAGTATTTTGTTACTACATACACCTGTTAACAATAGGCAATAACAGTGATCTGGAGAACCCAGTGGGAAGAGACAAGAGCAAGAAAGATAACCAGGAAATACAAAGATCCCATAGAAAATGAAAAAAAAAAATTTGGTAGAAGATCTGTCTCTGTTTCTTTCCTTGCTGTTATTCTCTATACAGAGCAAAACAAAGGAGGTGGGTAGGAGGAAACATGCTGGAAATGAAAAAAGAGTGGTTGTAAGATGCCCCAATGTGAGCTACGCCCAAGGGACCGGGAAGCAGCTGGTCCTCCTGGTGCTGGCCTGTTCAGTGTGTGAGCTGGTAGGAAAAGCGCCTTATCCGGACCCAGGGCTGACAGACACTCCTGTCTAACACCACATCCGACAAGAAGACAGCTCTATGTCCTGCCTCTCCCAGCCCAAGCACTGAGGTGCCAAGGCTACGTGGAACTTGCCCAGAATTTGTGAGGGAAGAATGAAGCTTAAGTCATATTCACGCATGTAGACCTTCTTTTGTTATTTTAAGCCACTTATCGGAACAATGTGTTCCTGCTGATTTTTAAACCCTATTTTGTTTTGAAAAGGACAATCTGCATCACTGGATGCATTGTCTGGCTACATTCCCTCCCAAAGGGGGAATTTCCAACCGAGATCCAAGTCAAACCAGGTCAGCAAAATGAGTCATGGGGAGACATGGGAGTTTGAAGCCATGGATCTAGTTTGAAAGGTGTGGTCCCACTCTGAAAGGATGGAGAGCACAGGACAGGCGTGCCCGTGGAGAAGCTACAGAGGCATTTGGAGGGCAGCAAGCATGCTGGCCATGCTGATACAGGCAGATGGATACAGGCACACCATTGTGACTAAGCCCATCACAGCTGACAAGGCTTTCTCCTTTTTCACTTGTGGTTCTATAGCCTGCAGACCAAAAATCACCTGGGGACCTGGAAAGTGCGACATCCACTTGCTCCTGGGAGGTAACACTGAGAGAATGTGTCACCGATACTGTGCCTGGAAAGTAGGAAAGCCCAGATAGATGACTAGAGGAGGAGTGTGACTTTACAAAAAGTGAGCCTACAAAGAAAGATTTTTGACCTATTGGATGAGGACACACATACAGGGTCAGAGCTGGGAAACAAGAATGAATTCAGAAGCATAAAAAGGAGACAAAAAAAAAGGAAAAAAAAGGTGGGTGGAGTCACTCAGATGAGGGAGGAGAATGGGAAAACCAAAGAAAGGAAAGCAGTAGGCAAAGGGTGGGCTAGGATAGAAGAAAGCCAAGGGGGCTGAAAGGAGTAAATAAAATGATGATGCTGGGAAGGCCTTTGTGAATGAAAAAGGAAATCCAAGAGGGCTGGCCTGCAGGCAGGGAAGTCCTTCCCAGTTGGTACACTACAGGAGGGGAACACCCATCAGCCCCCAAAAGCTCAATCCAGAAAAGGAAACGCAGAAATGCATAAATGGAAAGCCAAGAGGGGATGTGGAAAAAGAAAAATCTGCATGGGGATGAAAATGAGCTTCCATTTATCCCAGACAGTCTATTTGCTGTTTATCCCCTTAGGCCTTTTATTGTCCTCTCTCTGAGATATTTCTAGGTAGCCAAAGTGGTTACTGCAAGTATATCAAATCCTTACTGAAGTTCACATGGTTTCTCTCCACAGAGAGGATACAGGGACCTCAACATACGGTATCTCCTATCAAAAGCATTTTTAGCCACTGCATAAAAATGCATTTAGCTCAAACATGGGTAACATTTGCAGATTCCTTCAAAGATGAGCTTTAGCTATCTTAACTACTTCAGTGTTCCTGTCTCCCTTATACCTGTAGTCTGTCTGCAGAGATAATGTCACTGAGAAAGAATATAGATTTGCTCCTTCAGAAAACCCTTGGTTTTGTCTTATCAGTGAAATAAGCACATCCTGTGCACAGAGGCTAAAAAAAAAAAAAAAAACCCACAAAAAACCCTCGATGTTTCTTGAGACCTTACCGTTGGGCTAGACTGCCAGAGTAATATAAAATGGCTTAAGTAAATAAATAACATTGCATTGTCCAAAAACTCCTTTTTTGGAAAGCTTTGTACCCAGCTCTTCATGCAGTAAAGGTAACATTAACATCTTCCTTGCCCTTTAAAATGTAGTCTATTACATTGCCATAAAAAATGTGGGGAAAAGATACTCCAAAATTATTCCAAATAAGGAAAATCTGAAGCATAATTTATTACAGCCATAAATTCTCATGTAAATGTCAGCAGCCAGTAGATCCTGAATTTCAGTGATGGCAACTCTCCTAGTTGGAAAGACACAGTGTTTAGTTTGACGCTGTAAAAATGCTCATCTGTAGCCTTTGGACAGCCGGTACCCAGAAACCACCTCCCAGCCACAGAAAGACACTCAGATGTGACAGATCCCCATTAGGATCTAGTGCCACAGCAACCACCATCAACAGCACAAGCAGCGGCACAGTGGGGTGGCTGGGGTGGGACACTGTGTGTCACCTCTCAAGGCGAACTTCAGGATTTATCTGGGAAATCCAGACACCTTTGCTATGGGAACTGCTTGCCTCTTCAGCAAGATAAACCATCCCTCGGGTCAGAAGCCTGTTGCCAAAAACTGAAGGTTGCTTGTCACCCATCACTCCCAGGGCCTTTGGGATCCACAACATCTCAGTCTGGAGTAGAGGGCCAGTTTGAATTCAACTTGACTGCTCTGAGCAGAGGTGCAGGAGGAACAGCAGGGCAAAGGCAAGCAGGGTTTTGAAGCAAGGAGCCAGTTTCTGCCCTTGGGCTGACTCTGTGTGTGTTTTTTATTTGGTCAGGCCAACATTTTCCACCTGTGCTCCCTCCAGCCCTGGGGACCTTAGTCCTTGTGCCCAGGGCTGCTTGCATGCCTTTCTCCTTAGCTCTGTTCTGCCCTTACCTCAGCCTGTTTCCCTGGCATGCCTGAAGCAGCCTTCACCTCTGCAGCAGGGTAATTCACATGCAAGGCAGGAGGTGATTTATGACATAAAGCAACACCAAAGCTGGTCCTCAGAGCTTGTACTGCGTTCAGTTGTAACACAGGCTGCCAAAAAAGTCTACCTTGGCTGACTCATATACACGTCTATCAAGGAAGGCCATGATATTACAGCATTAAGAGCTGCTCATGGTTGTGTTAAGGCAAATATCTACAGATGTGTCATAGGTAGAGATGTTGTCTATGTTTAAAAATAAAAGTAGTTTATTTACAGGATGGCCACATCCTCAAGGTAAAAAAACAGAGCACATATGCAGCGGTAGGAGAGCTGGTGACCATGGCTGCAGTGAGGAACAAGGATGTTATTCTTGTCCTCCTTTCTTCATTTCTCATCTTCTTTTCCTCAGTCTTCTCTTTCTCCCTCCAGCTCACTCTCAGTCAAATCCAGATCCCTTCCTTGATGCCTGCCCACAGTTCCCTCTCTGTAAGCCCCATTCCCAGTACCCAACATTACAGTTTTCTAGCAGTGGTGGAAAGGCACAAACAGTGGGGCTGGCCCACATGCATGGCTCACAGCCCTTTCCCAGGGATGATGCTGGTGGTGGCTCTGCCAACCCCAGCTGGCCTTGCTCGCATGTTGCGGATGATCTGTTTTATAGGTGAGATGGCAGCTTTGGAGCAATTGTCCTGGAGATGTTTTCCAGACACTTTGCATCAGCAAGACACAATCTTTCTGGGACCACTCAGTCGGCATTAGAGAACACAGTCTGACCACATAGTATCATGCCATTGACTTTGAAGCCAAATTCCTTGCTGATTACTCCTTTTTCCCCAAAGCAAAATGTTTACAGGCAGTCAGTCCACAATGCTCAGTCACTATTACAGTTCCTTCCCCGCACACTGAAAATTATTGGGAATTTTCCAGCAGGTCACGTCCTGACATGCACAAGATCATCAGGGAGAATGAGTCAGGCTGTATTTTTACTTGGTGTAAAGATGTCCCAAACTGAAGCAGAGGTCCAGTAAGAGGAGACACTGTGAAGGTGGGTGATGTAGCAAACACACTTTGGAAGGTTCTCCTTGGGCTTGGATGGGACTCAGAGGATGGTTGGCACTCACTGAAAAGGGTCTTGTCTGAATCAACCTATTAGTCATGTCAACAGCTCACTCATCACGTCAGCCTCAGGACCTGCTGTGCCCCGAGGGATCATGTAGGCAGAATAGCTGCTCCCCAGATCTTCCTATTGGAAAGCAAATGCCAAAGTGCAGCTTTAGGGAGGGATTGGTGCCTAAACTCTAGAGGAACAATACGGTACTTACAAACAGGTCTTTGCAGGATCAGACTGCCTATACATTTAAAAGCTATACACTTAGGCATGATACCTTAAAAAGAAAGATGTGTTGTTTCAATGATTACTCTAATTTTCAACAATCATATTTTAAACCCAGTTTTCTCAGCAAATGAGATTAAGGTTAAGTCAAGGTTAGTAAAGGTATTAAACTTTTTCTCCTTTCTTCTCCATTTCCCCTTTCTCCTCCTGTCTAGGGTGGCTCTGCCTGCTTCAGCCTTTCTTTTGATTTTGAAAAACACAGATGTAAGCAGATAATGAGGCCACAGGAGGAGAATCCTTCAGGATGTCTTGTTTGGTTTGGAAATATTTAAATGTCTGCTGCATTTCCTTTGAGCACAAGGCAGGAGTCTGCAAAAGTGCACTGCTCCTTCTGCTACCCACAGTACTGCTAGGGGTGGGAGAGTGTGCGTGCATGTAAGCATATGTGTGCATGCCTGCATGGGATGGTTTCTAATCTTTTCAGCATGGCTCCTTTTCCTGGGATAATGTGAAACATCTCTGTAGGTCACATTTCCCTGGAGGAAAAGATTTTAACTCTAGTAGTTCAGGTGAAACTTGTTCTTTCTAAATAGCCTGCCAGTTACACATGATTGCAGTAAATTAATAACTTTTAAAATAACAGTGGTTTGAAGAGTGATTTTTGTGGTCTGGATAGATTTAAACTTTAGTGGCCATTATGGGTGCTGGTTGGCGGTTTTAGATTAAGGGATCATAACCTAGATCAAAATTTTATTGTTGTGTCATATATAAACTGATGAATGGATATTGAATGAATTACATGGTGAATATGGATCATAGATAATCAGTTTTCCCGCAAGGGAGTAACAAAACAGTTGCCCAACAGATACTAATACAAGAAAGAGACACCTTCTTCATTTTCCTCCCTGAAGTTAAAACTGCATGTTGCTGGCTGCTCTTGACTTTCCACTGACAAACGCCTCATGGCCTGGCTGCTATGGATGGGGTCTGGGAAGAGGCAGAATATAGCTCTGGTTAAAAGGCAAGGATCAGAAATGGACACTTCATTGCGGACAAACGTGCATGGAACAATGCTCATATCACAAATGATTGAATAATATAAGATACGAAAAGCCAGTCACATACTAGCTGTGCTTTTCCAGGCTTAATTTAAAGATAAACTGAGGTTTGCAGAGATTATTAAAAATAAAGACCTGCATACACAAATATTGAAAGGAAGTGGCAGTATTCATGCTAGAAAAAGCCATGCCATTGCAAAACATGAAAGACCACTTGTTGGCTCCTCTAGTCACATTTGGGTCTCACAGTTCAAAGTCAGAATATTGCTATCAATACAAAGATTGATAGATTAAAATTGCAAAAAATAAATATGAGGAAATTGCTCTCTGACCCAAGAAATCTAATGAACCTGAAAATGCTCTAACCATGGCAAACTGGCAAATGATTGTGAAATTTTGAAGTGATTTGTCTGGATTTTCAGAAACAAGATCGTTTGAAGAAACAAATTATCAATACTATTGCACACTGGCTTTGCTCCACATACTCTATCCCAACATGGACATTTACATCTCATCTTGATTATGTTTTTTTATGCATACTTGAAAATAACTATTTTTTATTGCCTATACCTTTGTATGTCATTTTAATCATTGCATACCCACGTATCAACAGTTTCTGTACCTGCTGTAAAAAATTCTCAACTTCCTTATTTAGCTCACATAACCACGACCTTTTCAAAACAAACTAGTGGAACCATGAAAACCTTTCAAATGTTTTAATTTCTGAGAAGACAATAAATGCGAGGAAATGTTTTTAATGTAACTTATTGTATCAGCGGAGACTGTAGTGTAAAGAGCATTTTTGTTCTTATTTCAGTTCATAGTGCCAACAGTTGACCGATGTAGCTACCCTGCTGTTAAAAATAGTAGTACTAATACAAGTTTAAAGCAGAATACCACAAAATGCACTCTACAACCACAAATACATTCCATGTATTGTTTCTAGTAAATATGTGTCCTGGGCTTGTCTTGCGGGCAAGTCAGAGGATGGGATAAACCCATCTACTAAGGATGGCCGTTAGATGTGAGCCCAGTGAGCACACACACACATGCAAGCATACGCACACTCACACACACATAAAAGAGTAAATATTTATTAAATGGATGTCTCAGTGTCAGCCCTGCTCTGTATGTTGACATGATCTAAGTCTAGAAGCCACAGCCCAAAACAAACCAACCTATGAATACTTGACCTGGAAACAGTGAGAAATTCTTCTGCAATTCACTGATCTTCTAATGTTTAACCCTTACCAGTTCTGCTTCTGGGTGAATGTCCGAGACAGAACTTGAGTGGCCGGAGGTGAGATATGATATAATTATGTATCTCCAGTAGATTAACTACCTTAGAGGAGCAGGGCCAGATGAAGTCGGATGTGTTCTGGACAAGTGGAGAAACAACTCACATAGTACATGCTGCTCCCAGAAGGGAAAAAAAGAAAGAAAACCTTTGAAACGGCAAAGATTCTTACATTCAAATTACTCTTTTCCAAGTCTGTAATTTCTCAGCTAGGTCAAAACAGAAAGTGAGTGATTACTGTTACAACTGGCATACACTCTGCACTTTGGCTGCATTTAAGATACACAACATTTTCCAGAGAATCATGTTGGATAATTTGTCTTGGGTATTTTAAGCCTTTTTCACATGTCCTGAAAGACATAAGCAATAAAATACCTTAAGGAGTGCAGTGGCTGAAGAGAGGAGGCAGCCTGGGCCCAGTGTCAGGGCACTTGGGCGCTTTTCCTGGCTGTGCTGCCCATCTATCATACAACTCCAGATGGGTTGCTTACACCAATACTCCCCAGCTTGGCTGCCTAAAGTTCAAAATCTCTTTGGCAAGAGTAATTTCCAATGTCAATAGTACTGTTTATCTTCACACAGAAAAGAAAGTAACTGCAGCTAGACACCTAAGCCCAGATTGACAGGCATAAATAAGCACTGTGATTTGCAGAACCAAACTCCCCCAGTGTCAGTGTATGGCACTGTACCTGTTTGTGTATTGGTGCTGCTGAACTTGCATGGTTTTAGAGGGTTAGTGTAAGGAGAGTCCTCGAAGGAGATTCACAGCAGGAACTGCACTTGGGTTCTCAGAGGACACAATATTCCCAGTGATCCAGGCTGGTCATCTGCTGTAAGGGGCTCCTTGCCCAGGCTACTTTCTTATGGATAATAGATCATAAGGAAGAAGTACTGAGGCTTAAGGTGGGTTCTCACCTTGTGTTGAATCTGGGTGACCACACACACATACAGGAAACTGGATGGCACTTCTGAATTCTCCAGAGCTGACAAAAATTTGAGGGAACTGGCAGATGTCATTGCGAGGCCACTCTTGATAATCTTTGGAAGGTCATGGAAACTGAATGAAGTTCCTCAAGACTGAGAAAAAGTGAGGGTCCCTGCTAGCTTCAAGAGGGACAATAAGAATGATCTGGGGAGCTACTGGCTAGTCAGCCTCACCTTGGTCCCTGGGAACATCACGAAGCAAATTATCCTGGAAATCATTTTCAGACACATTAAAGACAAGAAGGTGATTGAGAGTATTTGGTGGGGATTTACGAAGGGGAAACCCAACAACAAAGTAACTAGCTCAATGGATGAAGGGAGGACAGTGAATTTTGTCTAGATTTTAGCAAGGCTTTTTGCTGTAACATCCTTGTTGACAAACTGATGCAGTATGGGCTAGATAAGTGGACAGTGAGATGAAGTAAAACTTGCTGAACTGCCAGGCTCAAAGTGTTGTAATCGGAAGCACAAAGTCCATCTGGAGTCCAGTGACTAGTAGTGTGCCCCAGGGGTAAATTCTGTGTCCCATACTGTTATATTTTCATTAATAACCTTGACAATGGGTTACAGATTTCACTCTCAGCAGATGATATAAAGCCAATGTGGTGCCAATCAGAGGGACCTCAACCGGCTGGATAAATGGGCCAACAGGACCTTCATGAAGGTCAACAAAAGGAAGTGCAAAGTCCTGCATGTGGAGAGGAATAATCCCATGCACCAGTACAGGCTGGTCAACCAGCCAGAAATCAGCTTTCAGAAAAGGATCCAGGGTGTCCTGGTGGATCCCCAGTTGCCCATGGCTCAGCAATGAACCCATGTGGCAAAGAAGGTCAACAGCATCCTGGGTTGCACTAGGAAAAGCATTACAGCAAGTCAAGGGATACGATCCTTCCCCTCTGTTCAGCACTGGTGAGACACAAGGGGAGTGCTGGGTCCAGATCTGGGCTCCCCAGTATCAGAGACACATGGACATACTAGAACAGATTCATCAGGGGGAGACAAAGATCATGATCCAAGACTGGAACATCTCTCATGTGAAGAGAAGGTGAGAAAGCTGAAATTGTACATCTTAGAGCAAAGAAGGCTCAGGCATCTCAGAAATCTACATAAATACCTGGATGGAGGGAGTAAGGAAGATGGAGCCAGATCCTTTTCAGCAGTGCCCCATGACAGGACAGGAGGGAATGGATACAAACTGAAACACCGGAAGTTCCATTTAAACATAAGAATTTTTTTTATTTTTTTTTTTTAACTATAAGGGTCATAAAATACCAGCGCAGGCAGCCCAGAGAGGTCATGGACTTACCACCCTCAGAGATACTCAAAATCCAATAGGATGCCGCCATGAGAAATTTGCTATAGCTGACCCTGCTTTGAACACAGATGGGGCACTAGATGGTCTCCAGAGCTGCCTTCCAGCTTCAGCTGTTGTGTGATCCTGTGACTCCTGTGATCATCGTGTCTAATCTTTTGTGCTACACAGGCCACAGAACTTCATTCATGGCTTCCTTATACACGCAAGTCAGAAATGCTAACTGAACAAAACATAGCTTTTAGACAGGCGCCTGGACTGGAGTATATTTCAACTGATGGTAAAGCTGCTATACTTGATGAAATTACCTCTTCAGTATGAAGAAGCTACCCTTCCCCCTATCTAATCATCATCTTCCACCATAAATAATTAACTGCTAGTAACTGAAAATTTCCATGAACCAAATTAAGACTCATTGCTGCTTGTGCGTTCACTAAGTTCAGATGAAGTACAGCTGACAAACTTTCCAGACACTTCTGAGGGGCATAAATAACCAAAAATTTGGGCCAGCTTTCTCTTTTAGCCTGGGGCAAGTTAAGACGGGGGCAACAGGCTGCCAGACTTGAAAGCCTGCAGAGAGAAGTGTATCAGCTGAGTAAGAAAATACTGTTTTTAAGATGCTTTTCAAAAGCAAATTATCCTCTCACTAATAAAATGACTACCCAGAGGTCAGCAAAGGTTGGTTGTTTGAGGTGCACCCCAAGGGTGGGTGGCTGAAGTCCCTCCCACACAGTTTCCCCCTGCAAAGTCTTCCTCCTTCTCCTTTCATGCAAACAAAAATTTCCCCCTCTCTATTATTGCAGACCTGGAGCCTATAGAGAGTGAAATGCTGGCTAGACCCCATGCTCTGATGATAAACTTAAAGATTACAAAATAACTGTGTAGACTGTGTAACCCACAAGCCATTTTACCTGCCTTGAGAGCTACATATATTTTCCCACTCATCAAAAAGGAGGTTTCCTCTGCAATTTGGAAGTACGATGTTTCAACATATTTTTGTGACACAAAGGCACATCCCAATCCACTGCTGAAATTATTACAACAGGAGCTTACATTTTCACTTTTGAAAGTGCACTTTAAACCCAAGACTTCATATTTTTACCATTCTACCATCCTGGTTTGGCTGGTCTCTAGTACCTACCACAATACTAATTTTAACTAATCATCATCATTTTTCTTTAAATAAACCCACACAAACCAAAGTGGTGAGGGAATTAAGTACATAATTTCTTTTGTAGCCCAATATCTCCATCTTATGGTCATAGCATGTATAAGTGCTAAGCTTCTTGGGTTTCACTTTACCATGTTTTTTAATGGAGATTTCTGTGTAGTGGGTAAAACACAGTTTAGTACTTTATCTGAAGCAGATGAGATGACTTTTTCAAAACTTTTAGGATTTTGAACAAGATGCTACTGCCATATCTTTTCCCGAGGGAAAGGCTAGTATAAATTACTGGTGATGGATATAATCCCAGTCTGTGTTCTTCAAAACCAGTGCTGCATCTCCTAAGAAGACAGAAGCTATATGGACAATACCTATAGATCTATTTGCCAGCAAGCCACGGATTTTCACCACTGTGCTTACCCCCACCCCTCCCCCACCCCCAAATTCCCAAGGGAAAATTAAGTCATGAAATATGAACAATATATTTTCATTTATGCTTGGAATCAAGGTCATAGGAGACCAGGCAAAGCCAGGAACAGATACGTCATTAAACTCTGTAGAGCAAATGGTCTATATGCTTTACAACTGTCCCAGATTGGCTGCTCATGATCTGCACGGTCTAGACTCAACTGAGCAGACACCAGCAGAGACCTGGAGTCAACGAGCTTGGCAGGAAACAGCCACTGGTAGAGAGACACGATAGACAACAGCACTGATTGCTCCCCTCAGAAATGTGCTCCAGATGGTGATATGGCACGCTGTGGTTCACTGAGAGCAACTTTGTTTGTATGGGGCTAGAATATCAACTGCTGCCTCCACTGGAAAAAAAGGGCATGAATATGCTGAGGCCTCAAGATCAGTGGGAATAATGAAATCAGACTAGCATATTAGCTAGGCTGTGTCCCGGGGCATACACACTACACATCAAGCATACCCTTATTAATGATGCAATTGATAGTACACCTCTTCTGTCCTCAATACCCCTGTTCTGGCACTGAATGGCAGCACCATTTGATTTCCCACTGAGACAAAAAAAGCCCACCAGTGCTATTGAGCTTAGCTAGCCTCAAAATATCAACTGTTTTATTTACGCTGGTCTTGGCACAGAGCAGGTCAGAGAACGTGCAAGTAAATTGTTCTTTCAGGAATGTCAAAGGAAGCCAATTCCTGCCTCAAAGGTTTCTTCTAATCAGAGAATGAGGCAAGCAGCAGAGTCTCCTTTGCTTACATTATGTACTTTGGAGCACTGCCTCTTCACATAACTTTGAACAGCAAAATTGGTAACTGCACAGCATCTCTTCCCAAAACCAAGCATTTCCTCACACAATAGAAAAATTAACTCAAAAGTCTAAATACATCAATACCAGCATTGTTGCAAAATCTGCAACAACACAACATTTTGGTGTGGGAAAACCAATAATTTTGATATATGTCTTAAGTAGTTGTTGTCATTCTTAATGCAGCCTAATGGTACCAGCAAATAAACAGTTGCCCATCTAGCCTGTCTACCCACAGCAACTTCTGTTTGATCAAGTGAGAGTTTGCCACTAAGTATATTGCAAATACTGCCTCTAATAATTTAGGATGATAATACTCAACTGTTTTTTGAAAACAGGTCTAATTTTTTTCCAGGTGTTCTGGTTAAGTTTAATCCAAGCATTGTTGCAAAAGGGGCACTGAGGGAAATTGCATCATAAGGAAGTGCACAGATACCTGCTCTCATACAGTGACTGTACAGGCTCAGGAACAGGAAAGGCTCTGCAAGTAGGATGGAAGAAATGTGCTTATTTATTTTAAATAGCACTCAACTACTGAAAATCTATGCAGTATCAACCACACTGGATTAAAACCTGCCCATTCCTACATTTAGAATGGCCAAATCTCCTGATGCCTGATAAGGGACCACAGCCAAAAGGTGCAAGTGGCTCACACCTGTTATCAGCAAGCCAGATTTTGCTCTAAAAGGAGACACTGCTACCCAAGCTATATAAACAGTGATGGCAAAATGAAGGAACGAGAAGCCGTTTATTCATACTTTGCTTTGTCCTCTATTTTTCAAGTAACATTAAAACCCAGCAGTCTTTATGTAGTCTAATATTTAACTTTGCTTTAGATTTGTCAGCTAAAGCAAACTCGTGGCAGGTGCCAGAATGTGCTGCTTTCCCAGCTCTCTCCACAGCACCTTGGGTTCCTACTCTGTTGAATGCCAGCGTGGGACCATTCAGTCAGGGCAGCATGGCAGCCCAGATGGGACCTTCTCACTCAAGTCACTCTTCATCACGTACCTGTGGTCAACAAATAATTTAAACCCAGTTGTTTCTGGTCATGGAACCAAGAGTGGCTCACACTGTGCCCACAACTGCACTTGGCAACAGTCAGGAGTGGAGCTGAACCATTGCAAGACTCCTTCCCAAATGAAAACAAACCAAGAGACTCAAATAACATCAAGTGGAATAGAAAAAAAGAAAAGTGGAACTAAAAAAAATATGACAGGAGTGAGAGAAGGACAGTTGTCATTACTGGTGTTCCTCAGTTGTAGCACTGGTAAGTCATAACATGATGCTAAGCTCCCAAACCAGCTCTCTTCCTTGTATAATCCACACACGCATCACAATCACAAAATAAGTCAGAGCTGCTACACCTACACAACCAATCAAAATGCTTCTACTTGTTTTCCAGTATATCAGTTACTGAAAGTAGGCAATAGCCATTTACAACTGGGAAGAAATCTGAAACACTAACTCTCTTTTGCTAATGTTCATGCATTGAACAAAGATACCACCCACCCTTCTTTGACTGCATCAGTACAAACAGGGAACTGATCTTCCTAATAGATGGTGATGATTATCATTCTTTTCCCAAATTAAATCTGATTTGCTTAATTCACTATCCAGAAGTCTCATCTGGATCCTGTAACACACAGTCCTGCATTCTCCGTGCGAGGTCAGGAAAGATTTTGCAGAATTTGTAAGTGGTGGATAATCTTGGCATACTGCACTACGACAGAAAGCCCACGAGAGTGAGTTGTAAAGTTGAAGCAGGATAATGCCTGTGTTTAATCATTGCACTTTACCTTCTGAGCCAGGAAACTTGTTCATAGGGTTCCTGATCTGAATTGAAAGGGTCTTAAATAAAGGTCTCTTCCAATTTCCTGTGATTCTTTATTCCTTTTCTGCCTGTAGCATCCCCACAGAAACGCTCAGGAGTGCTACCTTCACAGCTTAAAGGGGGTTAAGAATGCTTCTTCTCAGGAACAGTGGACTACAAAATCACAGTGGAGATAACAGAACCGTGGAACTGCTATGTCAATTAGTACTTGCAGTGTCATGGTTAAGTCCTTACCCAGCTCATCAACAGATAAAGCTGCAGCCTGAAAGTCTTTAATACACTGTGCATATCTTTTCACACCACTAAAATGATACTATCATGGCAAATACATCCTCCAGATTAAAAATGGATGTGTGATCAAGACAACA
>VZRU01009344.1:29850-47244 GCA_013398155.1 Pedionomus torquatus
TAAAGTAAGCATGTAATAAGATTCCAAACACTCACAAACTCTTGCTGTTACAGAGAAGATACAACTTCTGTTCTACTGAATAAATAAGGGACCTAGGGAAAGTGCAGTAGAATTGTTGAGAAAACTTTCATTGAAGAGGACTTACAGACCGTAAAACATATTTGTGGAGTGAGAATAAAACTGCTCCTTCAGTTCAGCGTACATTTTAGAGAATACTGTGTGCGCATCATACTTAAAGAAAATGTGAAGGATGCAAAACACAAGTAAATCTAAGGAGGCGAGTCCATGTTCAAGGAGCAAAGTCCATCGTACCCGTAAATGTGGGAAGACATTGCGTTAACAAGTGCTGAAGCACCGTTTATACAAAAGACTTTCCCCAGGGAAAAGCAACATCACCAGGTAACTCTGAAGGGCAGGGGCCATGGCCACACACTTGAATCACCAGGGGCATGCAGTTCAGGGTTCATAGGTTTCTCAGCACCATCATTTATAAGGAGGATCAAGGGGGACTTGCCTTCCAAATGGAGGTTTTACTGAGCACTGGTATATATCTGGGACTCAACCTTCTCAGCTTTTCACATGACATTTGCTTCTGAAGTCTCAGCATTGCACTAGTCTTGGGGCAGAGCGGACCCACTGGTGGCTCTGAGCATTGCCGAGGTCAGCCTCCCAGCAGCACAACTGGGCTGCCTGGGTAGTCTCAGCTTTTATGCTAGCCACAGGGCACCACATCCAGCAAGGAGCTGCCTTTCTGAAGGGGCCTTGGGAGCAGCAGGAAAAAGACCCTGAAGAATTAGAATCTATAACTCTGTGTCTTGCCTTTGCCCACAGCATGGAAATGAGCCACTTTGTCCTGCTGCTTGGGTAAAAACCCTTTAGTGTCCCTGGCTGATGCAAGTGTTGGTGAGGTGCTGGCAAGGCACAGGCTCTACTTTTTGCTCCCACCATCTCCATCCTCATATTCACTTTCCCATGGGTGACTTGGACTCAAAGGATGGAGGGGGGGCATAAAGGCACAGTGGATGACATTGGGAGACTTACAGCAAGCAAGCAGTAAAGAAATACAAATAGTTCAGGAGGTATACAAAGGATTTTTCAGGCATATTGTTAAATGTAGATTATGAGGTTCTGTAATGGGACCTAAAGCAACTGGCATTCCATTTCCATGGATCTCATGTGTGTTTTGCATTAAGTATTAATCATGATCCTTGAATATTTAGGCATAAAGAATTCATGTGTTTTCTGACACACGTGTTGATGTTGGATTTATAGTTAAGATATTCTAAAGATTAAGTGCTCCCCTTAGTGTTAGCAATTTAGAAGGCACATAGCTATTTCCTCTTGTCTAAATATGTGATGATGCAACAGCCAAAATAAATATCCCCAAACACAGTCAGGTTGCAGTGCCTGTAATATCAACGAGACACAGCTCTAATATAAGTAAAATAGTGCTTATAAGGGTTTGGCTGGATTAGAGAGAAGAAAAAAAATGTAATAGTAGATCCAACATACACTCATAATCCATTGCACAGGAAAAGGGATAATTGCAATTTAATTTGAGGAATTTTGCAAAGAGATGTATTTAAATTAGAATTATTAAATACAAGCAATGTAATTACACTCATAAAAATAAATTAATTCAAAAAAGCATTCTTATTACTGAGTTAATAGAGCTAATTGTATTTATAAAGCATTGAAACTTTGCCTGCTGCCCTTAGAGAAACACAATACTAAGTAAAAATCATAAGTCATGCCTTGGCCCAAAGACTCCCCAGCTTGGACCATCTGGGGCTTCTTCCACATGACAGAAATGCCTGCTTGGTGCAGGGCCTCTGCACTGGGGAGAATTCACACCCTTTAAAATTTTCTGCCATGGAGTGAGACTGGCATATCTGGAAGAGGAGTAGGAAGGATGGGAAGAGATTATGACATCTGGTGTGATGGCCCGCATGGTACAAAACCTCAGTGACCCAGTCACAGACACTCTTCCCCATGAAAGCCGGAGAAATTAGGGAAGCACAGAAGACATCAAGACATTTTTCCTCCCTGGTTTCTCAGTGTCTTAAAGGATATCTATGGCACAGATGAAAATCAGTACCACAGAGCTTGGTGTGCAGCAAAAGGGCAAACAGTGGCTATACCAAGTGTGAAAGCAATGGTTGTACTTGTTTTGTACTGGCTTCACGCCATCGTATAAGGTGGAATTGCTCCTCGCCAGCCCCAAAAAGCAACTTTCAAATGGTTGCATTTTATAGAATAGGTGGGCTTTCAAGAAGTGATTTGGAGAAGGAAATGGAGGGCACTGACACACATTAATCAGGAGGCAGCATGGAAAGGGGCCCTGAGGCAGGAGTGGGGAAAGCAGACAAAAGGAACAGTCACAGCAGATCACCAAGGGCAGGAAAGAACATAGCAGAAGTAAAAGCACTATTTGAGGCAAGGTATGAAATGTGAAGGGCTTGAGGACTTCAAACACCTCTGGTGGGAAAAGAAGAGATGAAGACAGCACAGAGACACAGAACCAAGGAGACAAGGAATGAATGGTACAAGGTGACGAGCTTGCCAGAGGGATTTGGAACAGACCAAGGGACTGGGAGCAAAATGCGCTGAGCCCGGAGACTGATATGTGGCAACTGGAGCAAGAAATGACCAGAAAAAGGCTTCAAGTGCTGGCAGAGAGGATAGTAGGAGACTATTCCTGTTGGAACACTAGGGTGGGAAAGCAAACACGATTTAGGGCAGTCCAGGAGGAAGTGGAAAGAGAAAACTTTCACTGAATAATGTCACTTTTCCATTTAGGAATGTTCCTACTCCATTTAAAGGGAAGGAAAAATAAGGAAGCAGGAATGTCAGGGTAAAAAGAGAGACAAGGAAATAATTCAATATTAGAAGGGCTCAAATCAAGTGCAGAAAGGGGCTAATGGAAAAATGCACATATATGTGGAAAAATACTTAGAAAAGGGAAAGATCTTTTGAATAGCAGGAATAGAGAAGGCTTATGAAACACGTAAGATTCTTGCCTAGTCTCTGCCACTAGATGCAGCCCATGCTCTTAGCTGCTTGAGCATGGGGTGACTGAATGGCTGCACATACATATGCATCCCCTTACCACTCCTCTTTTTGTACGTGGTGGCTGCACCCAGCTCCACTTAGGAGCTGAATTGTAGCAGAGGATTAGGTCCTAAATGCCCATCAGGGTTACCCAAGCATGCTGCTAAACACTGGAGAAACAAAAATCAACAAAAAGAGCAAACCAAAATGGATTCTAACACAGCCACTCTGTTGGCTGGAAACTCTAGGCCATGTCTTCAGCTCATGTAAACTGGTGTAGCTTCCCAGACATCACCGGAGATACTTTGACTTAGAGCAATACTGAGGAGCTCCCTCTGTGCTCCCATCATTCACAGGAAACTGCATTTCTTTTCTGTGAACAGACTCTGAGCTCAGACCATCAGCAGGAAGCAAACAGAGCACTGCATTAACAAAAGAAACCTCCCACCAACAATTCAATAATATAAAAAGGCATAAATTCTCTTTTTATGTCTTTAAAATAACTACTGGACACAAGATGCTCTTCAAATCCTGCTGTATCTGCCTCCAACTTCACTTTGCTTTTTCCCTCCCAGACAGGGTGTCACAGGTGGAGCAATTGACTTCACTCATAAGAGAGAAGTAGTGAAATGCTTATTAAGGTGTAACAGATTTAACCAAATTAGCGGTAATTGCAACAGTATTTTAAGAGGGTGGATGCCAAGGTACACTTGTGTGTTCACTGCACAGAGAACAGGGTCAAACTGTCAGGGAGACCCTCCAGTTGAGTCACGAGGTTCAGAAAGGACCCCCCTACTTTCTAAACTCCTCCTCAGAGAGGAGTCCAGGTGCGGCTGGATCCAGTCCTAGTCCCAGACTTGGTCAATGGTTTATGTCTAAAGGATTATATATATGTGTGCACAACCAATCCCTTCTATTACTTAGCTAAGATTTCAAAGCTTTAGCATGCTATTAGACACTTACCAAGAATCTGTTTTGTCAAGGAATCTCTCAGCCTCGAGGAGTAACCTTAAGCGAGCGTCCTCACAAAAGGGGAGATCCTGGCAAGCAACCCACTGCCATACCAGAGAGCTCAACGTGCTCTTGGTCTGTCCACTATTTATACAGTGAGATAACTGACCTATAGTCCTATTCTCATGGGAACAAAGTATCTAGGTCCCCACTCCAGGCAGTGTTTTAGCTACGTCACCAGCCATCCCTCAAAGTCCAGGTGTAACTTACTGCAACTGATGTTGTGATAGCCAAGGCCCAAGCAGGAGCCAGGGGTGGGGAGAACAAGGGGGGAAAATCAGGGAAAGCACACTACCACACAGGGATGAGGTCTTAATAGTCACGGTGCTTCATTTTTCATTTTCTGTTTTCAGATTTCAAGCGTGTGTTTTTAGAAGTAGCCCTTTTGGCATCCTCTTATAGTCAGGCTTAATAGCCTGTTTATATTTTCATTTTCAATGCTTCTCTATCTTAAACGAGCAAGATAAATAGCTCTGTTGTACAATGGCTTTCATTTTATAGTGGTCACATATCCCTTTATATCAGTGGAAATGCAGATGTGCTCTTTCTTCAGGAATTCAAAACTAAATAGGTAGGACACGTGTGTTTAAATTTAAGTTGAATCTGTAGGTTTCAAATCAAAAGTAAAATGGAAAAAATAAACATTTTTTGTGCTTTTTAAAGCAAGTAGAATAGCAAAATTCTCTTCAATTTTTTATTCCCTTATGTAACTACTAAATCCCCCAGACTTTCACAAAAGCCTTCCTGAAACCCGTTATTTTCACTCCAGTGTTTTGGTTTCCTTTATCTTTCTCTCCTTAGAGCTCTGTTATGCCATATATTCTTTTCCCAGTGTGTATATTAATCCTCCTGTCCAATGAGCATCTGTAAAATGCAATCCCATTTTCCAAATTGGTGACTTAGAAGTAGCCCAATAACATTACATATATTTCTAGCAGCTCCAGCTGCAACTGGGAGCTCCACTGAGCAATATGAAGACAAGATACCCTCTCAAGCCCCTGCAAAAGCCACCTATGTGACCAGAAGTGGCACAGCTGTGGACGAGCCCTGAAGAAAGAGTGAGGAAGATGTACACACGTGAAGCCTTAATTACCACCTTTCACCAGGTCTGCTAAGAAAAGAGCCAGCAGACAGCAAGGTGTTTTCTTCCCCTGGTGCAGCAGTGGGTCAGAAGCCCGCAGCAGGTACTCACCCTGGCTCCTTCTCTCTCGCTAAGTCAGGATAAGTGAGCAACCTGAAATGAGGTTAGGAACACTAATTGGCAATCAAAAGTACCCTTTGATTCAGCAGCTGAAGCAGCCCCAGGCTTTATCATGGCACCTTCCAGCTGGGTTTTGGAGGCACTGGTTTCCCAGCTTAAGGCCTTTCAGCTGTGTGTGAATAAGAACAACTAAGTCTCAGACAATCTAAATATCCTCCTAAAGAAACGAACACCCTACAGGGACAGGCTGAACAAAGTTTCCATGACCCCTTTCTAACAAAACCAGCTTCTGACTCAGTTTTTGGCAGGAGAGGGAAAAAGGAGGGATCCTTCTGAGACATGCTCAGTGGGAGGGCTTCAGCGAGGGAACATCAGAAGGACCCACCAGATGGACACTTGGACTACATCTAAAGCTTTCTCACATTTCTTTTCCTTCCTCCCCACCCTCCTTCCTCCACCCCCCTCCTTCCCCACACACTCAGTTTACCTCTTCCCTACTCATCTACAAAGTGCCTGTTCAAAGCGCTGGGGGTGGTGATGGGCTCCCACACGTGCATGCAGGAACACAGGGGCTGACACTCTGCACGTGCTGCCTGATGCAGGAAAGGTTCTTTGAGTGTGTGACACTGGCAGGGAAGTTTTTTTCCTCCAGTCCAGGTCTGTCCTGTCCATTAAGGGCAGCCCTTTGGACCAGGCTCACCTGAGTTGCCTACAGCCAAGCCTCTTCCAAAGCCTTTTCAGGCACAACCTGGGTGGAATGTGCTTCAACCAACAGGCAAGACATCGCATGGGCAAGACACCGAGTGTGCTGCTCATACAGACATCCCAATGCCACCCTTTCAATGCAGTGGAGGGGAAGGAGAAAGGAGGAGTGGAAGAAAGGCTCTGTACTGATTGCAGTGGGATTTGGAACCGATTTAATGAGGAAAATTATTCTCGGCTCCTAAATTGCTACGGTTTCCTCTCTGATTGAATGTTGGTATTCTTTTAAGCTTTCAAAGGAACAAAGATAGTTATAATATACATTTGATAGTGAGTATTTCTAGTTCTTTTCCATGTAATTTACCTCATTAATCTTTTTTCTCTCTCAAATAAAATAATGGTTTGTCTCTTTCTCATATTGAGGACATTAGTTTGCTAACAGCAAAAGCATCAGTTTGCCATTTTGAGCAGCTCTATTTTCTTCAAGTTCTTGGCAAGAAAAAAACTCCTGCTTTAAAAGACAGCAAAGTGTCCTGTCTTGTCTTGTTATTCCATTGGGAACAAATTATTCTTTTATGTATGCTTTGATGTTGAAATAAAAGGGGTTTAAAATACTATTTCACTGTACTGGTTATAAAACTACTGTAATTTCCTTGTTATTTGTCTTATTGGAAGTAAGTCAGCGACAAAAGCACAAATATCATATACACAGAAACTTCCTAAATACCTCTTTTATCCACAGTACTCTGTTTTATTGAAGGACTCCAAACCTATTGTCTGTGAATAAAACTCTGTTGCTATTGTCTACACGTTGTTATCCTCACTCCAAGCCTGAGTACAGATACACACATTAACCTGGTCACTATGCAATAAATCACATCCTCACTCAGGCATGGATTTAACAGGAGAGGCCGAGTATGGTGTGGAACGCAGGTTTCCAGCCATGTGTTGCACAAGTGGCTGTATAAGGCCACTTCTGTATGTGGCCTGGCCAATACCAATAGCACTAGGTACCACCTTCATTCAGTGACTCCAATGTCCTATTGATGACTCCGGTGGCAGTTATGCAGCAGAGGTCAGTGGATACACGTGTGAACATTTACAAGTTTTGCATTAAATCCCACCTGGATAAAACCTGCACACAGCATAAATTGAGCCCGCCATGTACATCTTGAGTTACGAATGCAGTTCATGCCAAGAAAACTGCAGGCTCTTGAAAACACCCTTTATGCAAAATCCAAAACACGAATTCTTATGGTTCATTGGTGCTCCTGTAACTGCATTGACTCTAACAAAGCTTCTCCCCACTTGGTGCAGCAGAAGCAAGAGAAGGATCCGGCCTTGGTTTTTAATCTCCATTACAGAGATATACGGAGATGTGTTCAGACCTGACTTTAAAAAAAAACCCAGCGCAACAGCAAGCATGTTGTTCAATTATCTCTATGACACTGTTCCCAGAACGTGTTAGCACTTCCACTGCTGAAAGTCAACATGCCTCCCCACTGAGCCATAAAGCACATGGCATTATATGAAGAAAGGCAATCAGACTGCTAATTCTTAAATAGATCTTAATGAAAGGCAACAAAAAGTCAGTGTCAGCAAGAACAATAGGTACCAAAGGAAGAGGAAGATACACCTTTTATTACTTTTGCTCACAACCACAAGGAGCTTCTCTGCTCTAGTCTGCTGCTATTCATAGCAAACACGTTAACTCCTCAGACATTCATTAAACATCATGATACATTTGTTCTGTTGACAGTACAATTCAGTAAATGTTGGACAAGATGCACAATGAGCTCTCTTATAAATTATGGCTAAGGATGTAAATTGATCATAGGCATAAAACAGTCATTGAAAAACAATGACTACCTTAAAATATGGAAACAGGCCTGTACATGCTGCTGCAAGACCAAACTGTGAGAAAATCAAACAATGCTTTTGCTTTGCTTTATGGCTAAGCTTGTTTCAGAATCATCTTGGAATTAACTGAAATAATTAATTAAGACAATTTCACATTCAGCTCCACAGAAGGCCCAGAAAGGTAGGGCTATAAGAATCCATGGGGGAGTAGTAGAGGAGGTGGATTGACACATTAGAAATATCTCTGAATGCTTTACTTTGTTTTACTCTTGGAAATCACACTCTGAAAAGAAAAACTATAGGCAATTATGTAGTATGTGGTACAGGCTATAGGGGGCTGTCATGAAACACACAGTATCAGCTAGGAGGGAGAGTTTAATCTGCATTTGTGATCAGTAGACATAAGATCAGCATATCAGGAGGAAAGACATCTCATTCTTGGATTTTCAAATACTTCTGCATGAAAGACCTAATAATAAAAGCTTAGCTATGTAACAAGTAACTCTGTATTTTACAGGTCTTTAAAAAACATTTATAATGTTTAACTAGTAACCTAAGCCTGGTTTGAGCATTTTGATTATGAAACAGAAAACCTTTCCACAGCCAATTCTAAACACAAGAACCCAAAACACAAAAGAACTCCAACGAATTTCAAACCGAGAACAATGTTGCATTGTCTGGGAATAGATTTAATAGGTGTTTTAAGTATTCAGTATCTGAGTATCTATATGTCTCTGGGCTTCCTGAGAGTTTGGACTGCATCTGAAGCACACAGAGACTTCCAAGTTTGTGGTAGAGCAAAAAAAATCTAAACTTCCAAGTACTTTAGCTCACTGAACAATACTGCCTCTTCCAGCTCATGCCATTCTTTTCTTCCTTGGGAGAGATCTTCAAATCTGAGAGCAGAAACAACTCGTCTGGTCTCTGAACTTTGGGTTGACTGTGTCTCAGCCTTGCCCTCTGCTTTCTTCATTTCCCACCTACAACGGAGAGCACCATACGCTTGCAGGCAGCTACCTCATACCTCTCAGAAGGTCCAAATTTGTACTGGGTAACATGTAGTGTCTGCTAAGTTGCAGTATTGGATGGAGCTGGGGCAGCTTGTCTTCAGTATGGTCCTTTCTATTTTGCTGGTTTTTGTCTTAGTTGACTGACTCTTTCGTATATCATAAATGCCTTAGACCTATCTTACACATAGCACTAATACAGAAATAAATGCCTTGGAATGCGTGAAGCATCTTCTGATACCTCTGTAGGCACTGCTAACTTCTTCCAGAACCTGTAGAGACTTCCAGGTTGGGAAAAGGGAGACTTCAGATCTTCAGGAGGTATGAGCTAATGTAGCTTCCACTAAAGCACGGATCAGGCCCAGGAAAGCAGTGCATTTCCTCTGGAAATGAAAGCCCCCCACCTCTTTCGCTATAAATACGCCAGACTTGTTGCTTTGTTTTGAGCCCAGTTTCCTAAGGAAACAAGGTCTATGCAGTCACGCTGTGCCTGTCTGTCTGTTTCTGTTCCCCACTCCTAAGTCCCACTAGTTGTTTTGACCCGATTTGACAGTGGGGGTCATGGTCTCCAGTACATTGAGATTTTTTTGCACCTCAGTGACCAAAAGTAGAAAAGTGTTTGTTGTTCTTCATGTCTCCCCTAAGAGAAAAGCTTTATCATGTGTTTTTTTCTGTCTGAGACACAGCAACCAGAGGGGAAGAGACTTTGTGAGACAGGTTAGCAGGAAACCAGGTTGTATTAGTTCCTCTGCTTCAGGAACTACTTGTTTAGTTTAATCTCCACAGGAAGTATCCAGCATGACAGATACCATGCAGGCAGTGCCCCATAGTATCATTTTGAAGCTGAACATTTGAGTTTTTAAAAGTTATAGATCTTTTGAGAGATCTGAGAGGGTACTGCATTAGTCTTTGAAGGCTGAAGAAATTCTGGTGCTTCTCTGTCACCCATCTCCCTACCTTCCTGACGTCTTTATCTTCTTGGGACAAGAAGACTTTGGGGTGCACAGGGGACCTCCCTTTCCCAGGTCCCCACCTGCCAGCACAAACCAGGCTGGGAGCTCATGGCCTTGAAGACCGCGCAGTCATTTGCACTTCTGCAGATTCAGTGGATGGCAGAGGTCCAGTCATGGTAGTGATTTGTAGTCACCTGCTCAAGTGTATTCAGCACAAATTAGGGGAAAATCAAACCTTAAGGATCCAATAAGAGAACATTTTATGGCCACTCTGCATAGCAGTGAAAAATAGACATAGCATGAGGCAGAAAGTCTTCTCTCCAGAGAGTCTTATTTGTGTTACAACCCTCTATTAATCATAGCAATAGTATTCTCCTGTGATGTATACGCATAAAATCA
Organism: Pedionomus torquatus; assembly: GCA_013398155.1. Classification (NCBI taxonomy): domain Eukaryota; kingdom Metazoa; phylum Chordata; class Aves; order Charadriiformes; family Pedionomidae; genus Pedionomus; species Pedionomus torquatus. The sequence continues at coordinate 40,035 of VZRU01009344.1, forward strand.
TCATTTTTTTTTTCCATAATGATGCTGCTTTATCTACTGCCTCTGCAGCTACATAAAACAAGAACAAAATTGTGCTTATAGAATGAAACATATATTAACTAGGAAAAAAAATACCGTAATTCAGAATTGCATTATAGGTTCCATACAGGAACTTACTTCCTATTCTTTATTTAACAAACATATCATGTAGACATATCTATCTTAAGGCAGACATAATTATTCATTACAAAAACGACAGCTATTTTTATGTAAAGCAGAAACTAATGAAGTAAGAAAATGTATTGAGAGATTTTTGGCTACACATTTTTGGATTCCAAGTGTGGTGTTCACATGGCAGCTGCTTTGCTGGATACTGCCTCGCTGATGGCTTGTGGCATTGATTTATTGACATGCCCAAACTAGAAATTAAGGCAGCCTCAGGGGAGGATATCAACTGACCTGTAAATTGGAACATGTGTTTTGGAGTTTTTTGTTGTGCTTTTTTTTTTTTTTAACCAGGCTTCTTCCACTGACTTCAACGTTTTCCATTTAACACAAAAAAAAATTCTTCCACATCTCAGATGTATTCAGATTGTAACAATAAATTAGGACAATGGACTCATGCTAACTTGTGCCAGCAGAAGATCTAGCTCCTGCAGTTAAATTGCTTTTTCCTATACAGCATTAGAAGGAAAAGTTACCTTTATTTGTTTTCACCAACTTTTTCCAAAGTCAAGATTAATATTAAGTAACGAACTATGAGATCAGTGAATACTGAATTCTAGCCAGGGCATTAGCAAATTGGTGAAAGCACTCTCACAAAGCTGTCTGCCACATCTGGTGATGTTCAACAACAAAAGAGACTCCCTGAAGTCCCTGTCTTGTATTAACCCTACACCAGATTTCTACCAGTCAGTCAAATTTTATCTGAGTCATTTACACACCCACTCCAACCGGAGCGTGGGAGCAGCAAGCAGAGGGCAGGCATCCACTGGGAGCCCAGCCAGAGTGAAGACTGACAAGGCACACTGGGCCCAAATGGTTAGATACTGCATTTTCGTAACCCAATTGTGAGGCAAGGATATCTGTCTCTGCACTGGCAGAGTTCCTCCCATGGCAGAACCTAATACTGCAAGGAAAGAAAATGATGATGATGATAATTCTGTCATCCAGGCTACTAAAGAAGCATCTGCTAGGCTTTTCTGAGGCAGAAACGATGTGTCTGGAGCAGCAAAAGCCCTAAGCCAGGTAGAAGTTCAGAGGAAGAGTTCACATTTAGAAGCATAGTTTCCAGCCAAATCCTAACAAATTTTCCTTACCATTTTTTCACTAAGCCATGTGCACACACTGCTATGCTGCCTGACTACTCTCAATTGCCTTAATCTGATTTTCAATCTCAGTAACACATGACTGTGTTAGCAAGCATTATTTTACAGAAAGGATGAGTTCCAGTGTCAGTTTACCCTTTCGGCACTGGCAGACATGCTCCTTGTTCCTCCTTCCTCCCCAGTCCTTCAGGATCTGAAGGAAAGCGCTCTCCCTTTGGAGATCTTTGCAGCAGTTGCAGCTCAACACAGGGAAAACGCGAGTTGCTCCGAGCAACCTCTTGGACATGTTGTGCAGTCTAGCTTCATGGTCAATACCTCACTGGCCTTGAGTTTCTCTTCCCACTGTAGATTTACCGTGCACAAGGGAATTGCAACAGCTTTCAGACAACGTGCAAAACCACACTCTGTGAACTAAAGGTTTTCTTCTTTTTCCTTCCTTTTACCTACAACTGTGCTCATAACCAGGTATTTTTTGCTTCTGCTGGTGCGGATGGTTCCAAAAAGCATCCATTTGCACAAGTACTGGAAACAAAAGCTTTTTGTTTATTCAGTGAGCTCTGAAGAACTTTGCACTGAAACCGAAGTGAAAGGAAAATAATGGCCTTGATCTCTCCCTCAACCACCAAGACCAGAAGGCTGAGGAAGTCCACGACCTGTCTCTAAATCTCCAGCTCCAACATCAGACAGGAGAAAACAATTGCCTTCCTTGGAGACCTTGCAAAGAATAAAGCTGTAGCTAAATACAATTCTCATGCCAGCAACTTTGGAAATTACTCTGTTGTTATTGTTACAGCAAAATCTCCATTGACTGTGAAGGACTTTCATGTGAACGGAAAAGGGTCTGGAAAAGAAGCTTAGATGACAGCAGGACACAATTCCTACGTTGCTTCCGCTGCCACAGATCCAGGGCCTGGTGGTTCACCCGACGCTTTCTCCAGCCTGGCGCACTACGCTTTCCATGCTGTTTGCATCACGTGCCAGCAGTTAGCCACCAGAGATCACTGAAAAGCAAAGAAAAAGTCAATTTCACAACTATTCAGACCTTGTTATTTTAATAGCAGTGACATTTTTACTCAAGTAACTGTTGTGCTCAGACAAAAGCCACAGCTCTAATTTTGGCTTTCAAATGCAGGGTTTCTAAATAACCAGATAAAGTCTGGATGCCTATGCTTTCTGGTTCACAAAAGCAATTATCAGGGCCCCTTGTAAAGACCTCTACCCTCTCCGGCTCTGCTTCGAGCCAGCCAGGTTCTGCCAGCTCCAACCCAAGCTGCTCTGAGTCGGCACGGATGCTGCCTGCCTGTCTGAAATGGTGTGTGGATAGATCCAAACTGACTCGTGGGGTGAGCAGGAGGGAAGGCACTGTGCCTTCATCCCTGTAGAAAAGATACTGCAGAGATTTCTTATAAGCTGATGTAAGAGAGAGTACTGGCATCGCAATGATGCCCATACTGCTGAGGTGGAAGGCAAAAGGTGCTGAAGGGAGGAGAAGGGGAGCGTTCTAATTAAAATACTTACAGTTTGTAGATCAAAAATAAAGCCATTTTACTAGTTTAGAATGTTAGTAGGAGTCAAGAGACTGAAGTTCTACCCATGATTTGCTGCGTACCCTAGAAACGTTTAACTTCTCCCACACTCAGCTTGCATACGTGAGAAGAAAAAAGCATGAATTAAGAGCAGGAGGAGAAACAATACACTAATGCTTGTAAAATTCCTTCAGATATTGGCTCTACAGTAAATTAAAATATAAATTTTAATGATCTCTTACTTATCGTGAGTGAGATAGGTGGAAGCAAGGCCTCTGGGTAACCTTAAGGTATTGCTTTCATTGCATACTAACAATTTATTAAAGTTCTTTCATTTTCATTTCCCAAATCCATCGTAATTAGTTCTTAAACTTTTCTAAGCACACGCAGTCTTTTATTCAAAGGAAGGTGTCCTCTCCCCAGCAGGCCCAGAAACGCTGGCCTGTGATTAGAGGGGCAGGTTTTTAGCAATTTATAAGACATTTTTCTACAGTTTTAAAGAGATTTCTCAGTCACCTCTACTTAGAAATTTCTCCCCACTTCAGCAGCGGAAGGTCCCTGGCTGTACCTCCCAGTGGAAGCCTGGCAGGCGTGTGTTTATGTGCTTAACCTTCGCCGCCGAGCAGAGACTGCCAATTGTGCTGCGCTCTACTTCATTAAGAAGTAGTTTTACGAGGTGGACTGCAGCACACGGGGGACAGGCACGAGACCAGCAGATTTATGGCATTTCGGTGTCGAGCTGACAGCGCAACAGTATTCACACAACAAAAAAACACACGACAAGAATGTTAGCCTTGTGAGAGAGACACCCCCCCCCCCCAAAAAAGAAANCCAATGAGGTAGGAAATTTAGAAGTAGGCATTAAAACTCCAGTACCCAGCATGGCAAAATTAAGATGGTGTGTTCCCCTCTGCCTGGCTGCTGGGGGCTTTAATCCTTGGTTGTGAGTTAAAAAGCCTGGCTTTTAGACCAGTGGAGGTGTTTGGCTCCACCACCCACCTTCAGGAGGCAGATACCCATCCTGCCAGCACCGGCTCCTCGCCCTCACCTCTGGGCCAGCTGGACTGACTTGGAGCAACAGCCCAGAGCAGTTACGATGCGTTTGGTAGTCAGATGGACATCTATCAAATGGAAGGGAAATAAAGAATGTCTTCAAGCCTGTTTTTAAAAAATGCTTGTCTCTCTCACCTATATCTCCCACCAATGAATGGGCTCTTGTTTGTCTTAGTGGGAACTACCATTTCAGAGGTATTTTCCAGAAAAAGCCCAGAAAGATTAAGAAAATTTGGAATGAAATGGCTACAGCAGAAGCAAATGGACAACTGAGGTTTTATGTAGAGTCAAACTTTAAAAGGTCAGGATCACAGTGAAACTCAGCCACCTCCCCAATAAATTTTTAGACCCATTACAGGGAGCATTCTCTTACTTTGGCCCTACATGAGATTAATTCTGGCAATCGCAGGCTAGCTGTGTCAGCCCCATGTATCCATAATTGATTCTCAGTCCCACAGAGAACAGGACAGCAGGAACTGATACCTCAAGGACATTTCTCTACAGAGTTTTATTCAAAGGGAATTGCTCAGGCATCCCCTTTGAGAGTGGATTATGCTTAAAGAACAAGGAACATTATTGCAAAATTGAAGTGCCTATGTGTACAGTGAATAGATCTTGCACTTCAGCCTGACATCTTTACACTAATTTGTAGTGTAGATGAAATTAAAATCCCGATGGACACAAAGGGCTGGATTGCTCAGTTCAGCCTCTGTGCCTCCTCAGTGGTCAGAGATATGCGCATATAATTTTGACCTGGTTGCCAGGGCAGTCTCCTGACGTAAAACAGAGCTGCTCAGACCAAGCTACCATGGGAGGGTTTCCTGGAGCCAAGGAAGACCTGGCCCCCAGCTTCCTGGGACACCCTTTATTTAAGAGCTTTTCTACAGCAAGATCCTCTGCAGCATGGCAGAAAGGAGCAGTAAGAAACGCCCAAAGCAGGCACCTCTACCAGGTAAAGAGGTTTTTGCCTTCTTTGACATGAACTAAAGTTGCTCTCTGCTACCAGAGGGGCCTGAACTACCAAAAGGGGCCTTAGCTCCAGCCCCAGATTGCAACAAAGCTGTGGTTTATGGAGTAGCTTTGCTTCAGCAGCCCAAGTTTGTTTATCTCACCTAAAAACTCCATAAGGCCATTGTAACTTGGCAAAGAAACACTTTGCACTGATGACTTGATCTTGTTTGCTATAATCAGGCTTAATGCCATCCCAAGGCAAATTGGAAAAACTCATATTTATGCACCAGCACTTGCTCTCAGCAAACCAAATCCAGGACTCTGGTTGCATTTCCATTCTGACACCTCCTGCTAGACAAAATTAGTCCCGCTGTCAGTCACACTATATCCGTTTCTTGGCTGTCCTCTCCCGACCTGGGAGCTCTACAAGGCATACACGGCTCCCTCACCAGACACATATTCACAGCCATAACCAACATTTCATCTCTGTGAGGTGCCACACAAAGAACTCAGCCAGAGCATCTCAGAAGGTAAATCTGCTCCAGCTCAAAACACGGTGCTAATGGGACTTGCTCTCCTAATTCTGGCTTTTGAACCTCTGTGTGCTCAGCTGTCTAAAACTACTTAAAACCAACTCAGGTACCTCCACCACATCCAGGTGCAGCTCCAGGGCTTGTCCAAATGGGCGGTTCCTTTGCACTGAGACCATTGGGTCGATGTCAGTGCCAGAACAACCCCATGGCAAGAAGCATGGTACTGCTGCCCACTGTGCCTGTGTCAAAATGCAGCACCTCCGGCAGGAGGAAGAGGGTCAGGGTGTTGCCAGAAAGGACTCTGAAGGAGAAGGGCTGCTGGCATAAGTTGGAGTCACTGTGGCGGTACACCACCGTAAAACCTCCACTCCCACCACTCACTCAACACAAAGCTTGAAGCCATGTTCCAGCTCACAAAAAGGCTTACAAGACAAGGACTGTTCAATGAAACTCACTGCAATAGTGACAATAGAGATGGGTGTTACAAATAAAGAGTTTATTAGTAGAATCTGGCCAAAACACAACCCAGGCAACTTGTTTTCTGTGAGACAAATTGACAGAAGAGGACTTCAGTGAACTTTACAGCTGAAATCCACCATTGGACCATTCAAAATATTTTTCCCCAAATACCAAAAATTACTTTGACAAAAAGTTTGCTTTCTGGAAAGACAGATCACTAACATTTCTTTCCTCCTTAAAACATTGAAGATAAAAACTTTTTGAAAGAATTGGAAAGCCAATGTCCTGCCCTCAATATCGGCATGCATTTTGGAGCTGGGTCTGAATACAAATGTTAAACCTCTTGGTATTTGGGCTTTTTGTATTTGGGATGTGGGTCAATCCCATCTGCAGTGAAATGAAGTCCACCCATGAAGTCTGCACGCAGATCTGGAATCATGGGTGGATCAGTCTGATGAGCAGTATTATGAGCTTTTAGTTAGCTTTTATTTGGAGCCATGTTTCACATCACAGGACTGAGAATTTACAGATCAAGCCCCTCCGAAGTGTTTCAGGTATCTAACTTCTAAACTTTTCTCTTTCTATATTTTTCTTTCACAAAAACCAGGATTAATTACGTTCACCCTGGAGGAAAACAATCTTGGGGGTATCTCATTAATGTATATAAATATCTGAAGGGAGGGTGCAAAGAGGATGGATGCAGGCTCTTTTCGGTGTTATCCAGTGACAGGACCAGAAGCAGCAGGCAGAAGCTGAACCACCTCTGAGCACCAAGAAACACTTTTTTACTGTGAGGGTGATTAAGCACCAGAACAGCAAGGCTGTGGAGTCTCCATCCTTGGAGATATTAAAAAAAACCATCTGGATACAGCCCTGAGCAAATGGGCCTGCTTGAGCAGGAAGGTTGGACTACGTGGCTTCCAGAGGTCCCTTCGAACCTCAACCAGCATGATTCTATGAACAGTTATAGCCTGGAAAACCAAATTAATCTGAGGCATGGGGTAGAGCAGGATCAGCTAGTCACAGAGTGCAAGCATGCAAAATTAAACCAGTTCTTCCCCAAAACAGCTGAATCATTGCACAAACCCAGACATGGGCAAAGAACACAGCTGCACACCTCAGGCTGCGAAACAACAGGGAGGCAAAAACACCAGCATGGTGAATACAACCGAAAACTGAGGATTATTGCTATTCAGGGATTCCCTCCCCCCGCCCTCTGCTGCCACAAAGCGTGCAGATCCAGCTCAAAAATTAGTTTTCTCCAACTTTTTGGGGGAAGCCCCAAGCAGGGCAGCTGCAGGCAGGGAGCAGAGCGCTAGAGGGCACCAGCAGGATAGGGCCGGTCCCCTGCTGCTGGAGCTAACGCTGCTCTCTCTCCTTT
>VZRU01009344.1:49026-87151 GCA_013398155.1 Pedionomus torquatus
TTTTTATCTGCACTTGTGCGGTATTTAAAATATTGCTTTGAATCTATACAGATTTTCAGTTATTGGACCTCTTGGATTTTTAAACCTCACTGACTCTCAGCCAGACTGCCTCCGTCTGCATTGAAAGGAGCCATTCTTCTTCTTCTTCGTTTTATTTTTTTTTTCCTTCAGTGAAACTGGAGCCTTTCCCTTCCCGTAACTTTCATCTGGCTGAGCCATTCCTAGATCTCTGCATTTTTCACTTTGCAGCCTGACCCCCAGGACTTTGGGAGACTCATAAGAGAAGTTATGTGACATATTGGCTACAGTGAAAAGCTGTGTATAAGAAGGGAAAATGCTACAGATGTCAAAATAAAATAAAAAATAAAATAAAATAAAATAAAATAAAATAAAATAAAATAAAATAAAATAAAATANATCAACAAAGAAAAAGTAAGGCACAAATGTCCAGTGAGGAATAGCATTAGCTACAAACTAGTGGAAAAGCACAAAAATATAAAAAAAAATATCAGGGTTGTACTGTGTAAGACAATAAAGTACATGTACCATTTTTCATTATACTTACTTTTTCCAGAAGATGACTAGAAACCGTTTTTTAACTGTTTGAAATCTTTCAAAAACAATTATCAAGAAATAATCACATTATTAGAAAATCATCTAACCGGGGTAAAACCATAACTTTAAAATAGTTCAAATTAACAGATGTAAATTGTTACAGACACTTTATAGGTAACAGCACATTTCACTTGGAAAAGTAAATATATAACATTATTGAAATGGGGTTAAAATTATTAGACTGCTTTAGAGGACTTTAAAAAAAGTCCCAGGGCATGCTATCAAATACAAGGTCCCACAATGCATTAAATTTTTCATGAGACTTAATGTTTGAGAAAGTTTAGTAAAATCCCCAGGATGTCCTATGATTTTTAGTACTGCTTCATTGCAAAAATACTGTCAAAAAATAGGAGCTCTTAGTTTATATGTTACCATGTGTAAAAGATTGACAATATTATTTTCTCAGCCCAACACAGTGAATAGTCTGGAACCCTATGGCAGCCTGAATGTAGAAACTCACATTTTCTCTACACTTTTCAAAGAGCAACAGATACACCTCTCTACTGTACCAACATAGTAAAAGATAGAAATAAAACTGAGATGTTCTCCAACTTGCAATTTGGAAATACTTCTCTGGCAAAACACCAGTACACCAATACTGTAATTTTACTTCTGGAATTCTCTGGGGAAGGATTACCACTGAACCCACCCATCACAACAGCAAAAGATGAGGTGCTTTAAGATTAGGCATTAGAGAATTAATTAACTGGGTACCAGAGAACTGATACCCAATTATTGCCAGGATGTTCATACTATAGTGTGTTTGGGCCTGGAGCTGCCTCTCACTGTGTGTCTATTTTGTATGTAGTACAAAAGAGTCCCGATTTGTGTGGGGTACCAGGCTGGCGTAGGATTATGAATGATGAATAATAAAAATAAACTAAATGCCTTGACAGGTGATTCTATTTCATTGCAAAGTTTTATGGCAAAGGTATGTATTTAATACTCTCCTGTCCTATCTGAAAGCATGGTTTCCCTTTTTTTCCCCTCAACAGATCTGCTAATAGTGAAATTTAAGAAAAGGGGAAAAAAGAGAAAAAAAAAAAGGGAAAAAAAAAAAAAAAAAAAAAAAAAAAAAAAAAAAAAAGAAGAAAGAAANAGAAAAAGAAAAAGAAAAAGAAAAAGAGATATTATTTGCACTTACAGACAGTTTTAAAGGGGAGAGAAGACAAAGACTGTAACAATTAAGCAGGAAAAAAAGGTTTTAACCAAAGATCATTAAGAGGATCTTATTCAACTATCAGTCTGTAATAGTTGAGAAGAAAGATCTTCTAAACAGCGCTGAAAAATCTCAAAACTTCCATTCAACACCTTCACATGTGAAAACGGTTGCTCTGCACCTTGCTGCTAGACCCTTCTATCATTAATGCACATTAACGTCGCCCAAGCATGGAAAGCTCATGTTGTATCAGCTCTGCATACCAGCCGACGTACGTAGGAATCCATACCGTCACGACTGGAAGATTTTACCCATCCATCAGTGGCTAGGAAATGTAAGATAAGCGGACAAAGGAAAACGCCAAAGCGCAATTAGGTAATCTCTTTCCTTTATGAAATGGTTTCTTGTGCTGGGAAGATGAATGGGACTCCAAAAAAGCACGTGCCCTCTCCTGTCAGGAGCAAAATACTATTTTTTTAAAAGCAGGCATCCCACAGCTCTCAAATTCCTGGGCACAGAGGGTGCACTTCCCATTGAGAGAATCACGTTGATGGCCATCCTTATCATCCCCCTGCTACTTTGTGCCCCTCCTACGCCTGTCTGCTATGGCAACATGTTGATTCTCATCTTCCACTTGTCCTGTTGCTCTCACCAGGGCATTTGTGAACTATTTGGATCTGCTTCTCAATGAGATCTTTCAGCACCATGTATAAAAATTAATTGGATGAATCATGCACACAGGATACATTGTTTAAGGCACGGGCGCCTGTGTCTCCCACCTAATTTTTCAACCTGTTTTCCAGTTTCAACCAAGTTTGACAGAGGAGCAAATACCTCTGAGACACGAAGTGCCCATGAGCTCCATGAAAACAGACATCCGAATAGAGGGAACTGGCAAACGCAACTGTAGGAGAAGCAGCAGGATCAGCTCTGCTCTCAGACTGGAGTACACCCCACGGACAACAAAGCCACAGGAAACCCAGTTCCACTGGGCCTGCAGCTTGTGGAGCTACTTGGGTCAATAATAAAATGTGTCCGTGCGTGAGTGGCTGGGGGATACGTGCCGTGCTTGCCGACCTTTCCTCTGACTACATGAGCAGCAAGGCCAGGCTGATGCTTTCTCTTCCCAGAGGTACCCTTCATTCTTCAGTGCTGGAAAACATGAAAATATCTACTACGAAACCGAAGGACAGGCAACACATGCCTGTTGCTGTGATTTGGAGGAGCCCCAAGGTGAAACTGAGACGTGCACCCCTTCCTCCTCCCACCTGCCTGTGGCCTCACTTGCACTGTTGCCCAACTCAGCCCAGCAGGACTCCCAAGTTCAGGTTGCTCCTCCCTAAATCCCACTCTCTCTGCATCATGATTAGGCCCCAAAGCTTTATTTTAATACAAAGAAAATCAGGATTAGTGGGCTTAGAAATGCAAAATGCTCCTCTAAATAGCTGTTAAATCCAGATCTGTCCCAAGGAACCCAGGAGATCTCTCCAATAGGAAAAAACCAGAGCAGCCACCCAACAGCCAGAGTTCTCCAGACTAAGGATACACCGCTACATGCAAATGTCACATGGGCCAAAGTATCAACATATGAGTTCCTTGATACCCTGTAATGCTGCATGCACACCAGTACACCCAAGCATCTCCCACTCTGGAAATTAAACACAAGTGTGTGGATTATCACTCACAAATTCAAGTCCATTTCAGGTCAGACCTTTGCTCAGAGGCTCTTCCTCCCCACTCTTCTCAAGATAATTTTAAACACTCATGACTTTCCAGGACCTTGTTTCTTCAGCCCATGCTCCTGAGGAGCTCTCTCCTGTTTCTCTGTCAGACAAATGCAAACCTCTGCAAAGCATCTACTAGCAAAACTCTTTGGCACACTGAAGCCAGCACAGCCCTTTATTTTGGACAATGCCTATTTTGGGGAGGAGAATGGCTATCATTTCAGCCAGCTCATTTTGTAATGGAGTCTAGCTCTTTTGGGTTTTCACTTTTTTACATAGCTGTGGAGAAGTGATCATGCCTGAACCACAAGACCACACTGTGTTCACTCTGTAAATACCCTCAGCTTACAGCTGTCTAGCTAATTGTATGTGCAGACTAAGATGTTTTTGTATACGGCCACAGTATAAGAAAGAGCTAACCAACTACACATTTATATACAAGTTTTTCTTCTCCAAAACTGCCCAGAGTTTTTCTGCCTCTGGGCCAGTGATTCTGCGATTGCACAAAAAGACAAGTATACGTTACAAAACAGAATGCGTGTGCTGCATGTACCTCCATGGCTGTAAGCTTCACCTCTACCATGCCCACAGGAAGAACTGATCTCTGGATATTCACCATCAAACCCACACGTTTTCCATCCCCTTACCTAAAGGGGAATCTCTGCTAACTGTGCCAGTTGAGTGGATAAGCCAGCAACCAGAGAGAGAGATGGAGATGGGAGCAGGTCTGACATTCCACCAAGCAGGAGGCAGTGGTGACCTATATATTCTCGTCAATACATTTCATGAGAAATTGCAAGTTGCTTCAGCAAAATACGACTCCTTTGATACCTTCCTGTTTAATTTAATACAGGCTGTTGGTATCCAAAGAACCCCACTGCTTTGAAATGAGGAAACTCGGTCAAAGACTTCGGCAGTCAGCCCACAGCTGGCAAGCACAGTTCAGGGGCCTAAAATGCAAGCTCACTAGGCTTGCACTCAGAGACAATGGAGCTTTTAAAATTAAGGCTTGTATACACAGGCAAATTTATCAGCCTAATTGTACTGGCATAATTAGGCCGATAAATTTCCCTGTGTAGACAAGCCCTGAGACTCTCAAACTCATAACTAGGCAGGTCCTTCAGAAACAGAGAGAGAAAGAAAAAGAAGAGGAAAAAAGCAACTCCTGGAATATCAAAGTAATAAATTTTTTCTCGTTCTCTCTTTTTTTCTTTTTCTTTTCTTTTTAAAGGTTTTTTTTCTTCCCCTCCAAGTGAAAGGTGCATTTCCTTTCCAAATTAAGATCTGGATGAACTGTTGATACCCATGTTTTTAGACAAATTAGAGACAACGATCACCAATATTCCCTTGACAAAGAGCATTCTGTCTCAGGTGTCAGACATACCTCTGGACATCGACAGAGCTCGATTGGGCAGGCCATTCTCAGGATTACAGTTTATTGCACTGAAGTGGGTTGCTCACATTTTAAGACCATGCATCTGACAGGAGACTCTAAGACACCCCTATCCCTCCACAGGCATCATGAGAAGTCCATGCTGTTAATAACAGCGGCCCAGACACACCAGGAGCAACCCTATCATTAACTCTCTTCCTTTCCATCCCTACCTTGCCAATCTTTCCACAGAAGCATATCATGTAACTCCCCTTCGAAGCTGCCAACTCCACACAACATAGATCAAGCCTAATCTGGAAACAGCGCAAGACATCTGACCAGGACAAGTCCTCTCTGGTCTGTATGTGGATAAGCAGAGTGCTTCATCCTAGGCACCTTCTGCCTCACTGTCCTGGTGTCCTGAAGTGCTACTTCCGTGACAATAAAGACCACATCAGGGGGAAGTGTTGTGGCAGGACAGCCACTCTGAAACTAGTCCCACGCCCTCTCCTAATGCTGAGCATTGCCCGCACTCTCCTTGCTTCCCCTAGCGTGTGATCCCATCCCTGTTCCTGCTAATATTGTGACCTGTGCTGCATGAGATTTGTGCCAACACAGCTACTGCCGAGGTTCATCTGCAAGCGCTGGCTTCAGATTCTCTTAATCTCCCTCAAAATAAACCCTCAATGAGCATAAAAGATCCAACATTCAATAGCAGTCACTTCTTCACCCCAACCTTTAATGTCCTCCCTGTGTTCAACTTCTATCTTCTTCCACATCTCTCCTTGTCAGGGACACAGATCTCTGCCTTGCCAGTGGCAAAGATTATCTTGATAACCCAGCTTTCTTCCCAGTCTCTCCCTCCTGCTTTTCATACTGGTATCAGCAGCATAGCACTTAGCAGCTCGAAGGAGAGCTGGGCCCCCCCGTCATGCCAAGCACCGCATATGCACACCATGGAAGGGAGTTCTGCCATCTCGATCTTACAACCTAAACAAATAAGGCCAAAAGAAATGTTATTCCCATTTTACAGATGGGAAACCAGGACCAAAGATATTAAATGTCTAGCCCTAGGAAGTCTGCAGCCAAGGCAGGAATTGACCCCCCGTTTCCTGAGAGCCCGCGTTCGGTGTCTAATCGCACATGATCAGTCTTTCCTCTTACCTCCCTGTAGGCACGAGGAATTTGTGCTCTACATCTCCACATGTTTCTGTTGCACTATACTGCAGGCAGCCATACACACCTAGATGGGACTCCTTAATAAATAATCGTATGTGGATTCCTGCACTTCTCTTCTACTTGTCAACCCGTGCCTCCCTTACAGCACAGGAATTAGGCTTTCCTTCCTGTATTCCCAGTGTAATTATCAAACAAATTTTCCTTCTGGTGTAGTCTTCCCACACCATGGACACTTTAAATCTCACACATAAATCTCCTTCATTTCAGCAGGACTCTCTCCTGGAGAATGACATCTAATGGTGATCTTTTTTTAATCAGGTTCAGTCCCCTGTTTCCCACCCCCATCTGGTGGAAGCAACTTTCCACTTAGAGAGGAAGTTGGTCTTTGATTTCATAAATGATTATAAGAAGATTTAACATCCTCAGGAGCACAACTATTTTGATTAGAATATTTTTGCTCCAATTCCTTTTCCAGCTGTCCGCTTCTTGATACAAACCCCAAGACACACAAATCCTTCAGAATTCACCCGCAGACGTTCCAGCGCAGAGACAAGCCTCTCACCCTCTCCTCTTTTGGCTCCACGTAATGCAGTGGAATAAAGCAGGGAATCATGAGCACAGCCACCATCTGCTGGTCTCTACCTCAAGCCCTGGCAGGTGGTCTGCTGAGCATGGACACGTGTGGCTTTGTTTGATTTAGATCACTGACCTCCGCTTTGTTACTGCAGCCTTACAGCACGCCAAGACGGCCACCAGGAAGAGCAACTTGTCTTTAAAGGCAGAGGAGCCGGACAGCTGAAGATTTTCCTAGGAGCACGCACACCCTGATGCTGTTGCATGAATACAATTTTACAGGCAATGCCCATTTGGCCACAACCTCTCCCTCTTCGTGCTGTTGAAGGAAAATAGCAGAGACTGTTTGCACGGTGCCATAGCAGACTGGAGTTTTCTGGCTTCAAAGGCAGATCTGAGCTGTAAGATATAATTCTTCTGCAGCTTCACTTTCAAAGACTTAGCACCAATTTTCCCTTCAAATATTATCCTTCTGAGGATAAGTGCATATGTAAAGCAAGACATGTGGGCTACAGTCCCGAGTCACTCTCTGGTGCTCCCAAAGGCTGCCAGAAGCTCAAAGGGCTCTCCTTAGAAAACAGTAAATGATATTCTGGCTCAGAAAGACAAGCTCTTCAGAAATTTGCTGCCTAGGTCTCTTCAGGAATATTTCTGATTGCCACAGTCTAAAGAGGTGGGACCTAAACGTGAAATTGTCTTTTGATCAAAGCCTTCAGTGTCCCATCCTGCCTGTCAGCAGCCACGTAGCTTTGTTTCAGCAGCACTAACTGAAACAGAGCACAAACAGTGTGAAGCCAACTGCACTTCTGAGCACTTCACTCCTTTATTTTTCAAACGTCTTACAGGCTAAATCTGTTTGCCAAGGATCAAAGAGTCTCTCCTGAGATTTGGGTTACCCAGCTCCAGTTTACAGATGGCATACCCATCCAGGAATATGTTGATTAAATGCGGCCTGCCAACGTTTCAACACCACATTCAGTACAGTCCCTCTCAGACCTGGTTAGCCTGTTTGGATTTGAGCTGGCGTGCCTGGAGACTCAAACTCTTACAAGCCTTCCCTTTCCATAATATCATCAGCAGCCACGTCAGTGCCTCTGGCTGTTGTGCTATGATGCAGAAATAAACTTCCCCATCCTACACAAATGCTTGGATATTAAGGCCAGAGGGACTTACTGAGATCATGTCATCTGACATCTAGAGCAACGTGGACTATAAGATTATGCTAAGTAATTCATACTTCAAGTTCAATAGCTGTGGTTGAACAACAACCACAATAAACATGCAATCATGGAAAATCTACCACAATCCTTAGTAAGTTGTTCCAATGGTTAATTACTCTGACTGTTAGAAATGTGCACCTGGTTTTCAGACTGAAGCTGCTTAGCACCAACTCCCAGCCAATACGTGTTGTTACACCTACATCTACCACACTGCCGAACCCTTCCTATTGCATTGCTGATCCTACTCAGGTATCTTTAGCCTGTGACAAGTGACTCCTTTGAATGACAAATAAGTAGAACTCCCCTCACATCCTTTCTTATCATGAGGACTTTTTTTGCTTTCTTTTCACTTTTTTGGCTGCCTTTGTAACTTTTCTTGGAATCATCTCAATTTTTCTAATAGGCTCCTTCAGGCCAATTTTGGAGCTTGCTGAATTCTAAGTGGTTCTTTCAGCATTCACAGAAATAAACTACTTTCTTAAGTTTCGCTCCAAAAATTTCCAAATGCATGCATGAAGTCTTTTCAGGGTGCTCTATATTTTGACCAGCCCTAAAAGTTACATTTCCAAATCTTTATGGTCAAAGTCATACTAACTGACACTAAGATGTGTCTCTCAGCAGGATCAGTGACCGAGCAGAAAGATCTGTCAGGTACTCCCGTTTCTTCATGTGGGTGAGAGCCTTCACAGTAACCAACAGCTCATTAAGGCTGATGGGCTGCCAGCTTTTCTGTCATTTCAGAGTTTCAGCCCATTTCTTTCTATCAGCCACTCAAAGGGCCTGAGGAGATACAGCATATTCCAGACAGCTTTCTTTTTTAATCAAGAAGCAAGCAAGCCTGCATACACGTAGCTTATTCATGCCCACAACACTGACCCAGCCAAGCAGAGTCAGCAGAAATAGCAACTACGTTTGCAGCTGCAGTAGCCTTGTAATGACACATTACAGAAGGGCCAGCACCTTTCTAAAAGCATGAGTCCCAAACCTATGTTTTTGAGGGGAAGCAGACAATCCTGTCTCAGCTTATTTTCTGGAGGAGCCTCACTGGCTTACAACTAGCAATATAATCCACCCTTCTGCTTTGAATGTCATGACTACAACCCAGAGCATAAGAGTTTTTGTCTTTCCCCCTGTTAAATCCTCCTGTGTTATAGCAGCACTCCCACCTAAGTCAGCCAATCTCTACCAGCAACTTCATAGCATACAATGGTGCAACTACAACCCTTGCCTGTGGTTGCTTCCCAAGCAGAAGAGGTACCTTGGTCTGCCTGTATGGGATGTCTTTGCTTAAGGAAGGAAGAGGGGAAGAAGAACATCACCACACCCCGAACCCAGTCTTTCCCCATACACAGTACCACCGCTCTCAGAACATTAATAAAGCAGGTGTTGAAAGAGAAGCTCAGCCTGAGGCATGCTCAGTAGCACACTTGTCCCTTGACCCACCTCCTCATTCTTGAGATTAATTATGCCTAGCCCCTCCCGGTTAAATTGCCTCTTGGGCACATTGCTCAGCCTTTCTCCTCCTGCCTCGGGCAGATTCACTCAGTAACTTTTTATTTCAATATTCATGTTTTCCAGTTTGTAAGGCCCTCTGCTGATTTTCACTAGGCTGCCCCAAGGACTGTGTTCCAGTAACGGGAAGTGGGGGAGGATGGATGTGTGGAGCGAGGGAGGACAAGTGCAGATGGCTTGGGATGGGGAGTTGGAGCTTCCAGTCTCCTCTCTGTTTGCTCTCCAAGTCTTCCCCATGATGCAGTCCCTAGGTGAAACGCACTAGCAAGGTTGAGAGACAACATCACCATTTCTCATCTCCTGAAGAAGCCCTCTCACTCCCAGACTCTTGTTTGAGAGATGCAAGTTCAGAGTTCCCCAATCAGTGGCAGGGTGTGCACCCAGCTGTCCCCTAGCCTCAGCTGCAGCTGACATCTAGGAACAGGGCTGTGGTATTTGGCTCCAGAAAAGGCTCCGAATCCTGCACAGGGAAAGGGGAGGATCTGTGGAATAAACCTTCCCCACGTTTTACCAGCTAGCTGGCATAGTGCTTTTGTATGTTAGCTGCTTCCATTCCACATTTTAAAGGCCTTGTTCTCTCTGTGAGTCATCTGGGGAGCTCAGGTACCTCACTTAGAGTTGAGGATCTCAACTTCCAGCTCAGCAAATCCTTGGGTAAGTTTTAACTTTTGCTCCCGTCTCCATCCCTGTTCTTTTATGACATCTGGATAGACTGGAAGCTCTTTGGGCAGTGCCTGCTTTTTGCTATAGGTGTACAGCAATAAACTTAGCAGAGCCTTAATTAAGATATTTAGATGCTGTTGAAATACAAAAAATAAATATTAATTAGTTGGATCAGCAGATTCACATACCAGACATATTGCAAGACACGCCCCCGCTATATTTATACATGCAGATATGTGAATGTGCCTGCAATGGTTAATACCAGTGTATATTTGGCTTGTCTGTGCACTGTATGTTTTTCACTTAATATCCTTTCCTTTCATAATCCTATGTCACTTAATATCCTGACTAAGAACATTCTGTAACACGGTAGCACATGTTTGGACAGAAGAGTGAAATTATCTTTGAAATGTGGCACAGACGGAAAGATCAGATGACAAGTCTCTTTTCCATTTCTCTTAACTTTCTACTGTGGCTACCTGTGTTTTAAAATTCTGAACCATCAACAGGTTCATTCTTCATGCTTGTGATGAACTAAGTCATACTCACAGCTATCTGATTTTTGCATGCAGGTTGCACATTCCAAAGAAAATCCATAATGGAAAACATGATGGCAGTAACAAGCACCCTACAGGGATGCAAAATTCCTCCAGAGGATCGTCGGGGGTTAATAAGGCTCTTCTTTGCCCAGTTCCGCAGACCTGTGGTCCTATTCATATGAACCCAGCACTAGAGGGAAAGCAATAAAATTACCAGCAAAAAGCCCAGGCTCCTGCCTATTCCGTATACCACGCTAACTTCTAAAGACAGAGCTCTGATTGTATGGCTGAGCCAAACAGGATGGCTGTTTTTAACACCATTCTAACTTATGGTAACCATTAACTACAAACTGACTTCCCATTACAACATACCACTGTGAACACCTATTAGCAGCTAATTGAATCATCTAAAAATGGTCATAATTCAAACCTATGTTTGTGTTTTTGTAACGTTTCTTACAGCTTTTGCTGTAGTACAGGGGAATATGCAAATCAAGGCTCTGTTTTAGAGCTCATGGTAGGATGGAAGTTTAAATGGAAATCTAATGGAGTGACAAAGGGGAATAAAGCCATATTGTATTTTTGATGTTACCCATGAGACATGATAGGAGAAACTAATAACAGGCTAACAAGGCTCCCTATCTCTAAACGTTTTCCAGCTGTGAGCCACTGAAGAGCCAAAAGACCTCTCTGAGTCAACACCAACAAATGCATATGCTCACATCGTAATTTTCTGCAATTTCTATTCATAATTTCAAGGCTGTATGGCATTTTTCATTCTCCTTTTTATTTAAAGAAATAAAAGTATTTCCTCTCAGAGGCATCATGGGTTGGTTTTCAACCCGCTATATCCTGAAGCCTTCAATTTTGTTGTAGTTCTTTAAACACGAGTATGTTTTTATTACATTATGAAAGGCAACAAAGTACTGTTTGCACAGCATTATTGACAGGTTTGTGCATATTTGCTGCCAGGGCTTTTTAATTTAACTTACAGCCAGACTTTGTAAGGAGGTTTCATTAAATCTATGGAAAAGTTGTTAGGTGCTGTTTTGGGTAGAAATAGGGCTATTTCAGATTAGCATAAATTAGCTTAAACAAGCAAATCAGTGTAAACTATCTCCTCAAATGGAAAGAAAAATATATGTCACCGATTGTAAAAGAGCTGTCAAGAGCAGATAAAAAAGGAACCACACCTCAGGCGGAGGTTACTGCCTCTCCAGGGAAAACGTCCCTCCCTTCTGCTGAGTCACAGCAACGTGCTGCTTCCAGGCCCTTGCAATGCAAAGTAAGGCGCAATCCCTTAAAGCTCATCCAAGGTGTCATTGAGGTTTACATCACTTAAATAAATCCCAACTGTGGAAAACAAAAAAAAAAAACCACCAAAAAGCATAGGCAAAACTTTTGCAGCTTCCTCTTACAGCAAAGGACCCAGCCACCATCAAGTCTCTTTAAAGCAGGTATGTATTTGCACAAGGAGGTGTGAATTTCCTCATGTGAAACACTGAACTGGTCCCACCACACCTTTTTCCACGTTATCTACTGGTCAGCTTTTCAAAGAGCTATTTAGATCCGCAGACTTGGCTTCATCATGGGACCCAACACCCAGCTGATGAGGTTGGCGGGAGGTATGGCCATGAGCTGCAGTTGCTCTGCTGGCTGGCACATCAGGGCTACCATACTACCTGGCCCTTTCAGATTTATTAGAGGGCTCAGATACTTATGTCCTGCATCAGTATCCGATGTAGACTGCTACCCGATTGGAATAGCCATCGGTTTTCAGAAAATATCAAAGAAGTTTTGAATCACCTGCCATTCATCAGGCTGTTTCCCACCAGCTTAGCACAAAACCATTTTCATGGGTAGGGAACAGTGGATTGTCTCTCCAACAAATGTATAATAAGAACAATGTGTTTTACATGGGAGATGGGAATTCTTCCCTGCAGATACACATGTGCAACCCTGCTGGCTTTCTTGGAAGCTGCATACATACTTTTGAACAAACAACCACCACATCACTTCTCTCAGGCTCAGAGATTTTGCTAGTTTTCTCCAGCAAGCTTAGTAGTGTGCCAGAAATAAGCAACTGAACCTTTATATAGGCAACCCAAACAACAATATTTTTAATGTCCAGTCCCCAGATCTTTGATTCAATCTTCACTTTAAACATTAGGAAATCTTTGTTTGTTAAAACCTCCAGAATTTTCTGGAGCAAGTAGCATGGAGAAGGCAGCAGCTGGGGAATATACAGCAATTGCCCTCTGGCTGCCAGGTGGACACACACACGTGTGTGTCTCTCCCTAGTTTTGGGAAGCCCCTACTGCCCTTGTTACTACCCAAGCTATAAGAGGTTCTTCTTCTGCTCAAACTGTGGGGACTTCACTTGATTTTAAAACAGAAGCTCTCATGCGGTTGTCCTTCCTGTGCCAGCACAGCACAGTTAAGAACCAAGGTGTCTCTGCTGCACAGCAAAGACGTGATAAAGTTGCCAGCGCTGAACTACCACAGTACACAGCAGCAGCCTAGAAACATGCATCAAGGAGCAACCTATTTGCCCTCTAAAGACTCTTGACAGCAGCAAGAATGTCCTCATCTCATTACCTAAACTGTAATGAGCTACCAGCATTCACATTTTTCATTTTCGCGGAGACAGTAAAAGAAAAAAAACTCCCGAAGATAGGAAAATCGAGGGCAGATAGCAGACTGTGTTCCTGTCACACTTTCATTCAGTTCCCATCCCATGGAAGAAAGGAAATTAATTTATTTTTTTTTTTAAATCCTCAACTCTGACCTACTAAGCTTGTGGGTCATGACCCTCATTTGGGAAAAGTTGCACTTTCTCCTCTTCTTCCTCCCTAGCTCAAACACATGCACACACACACCATGAAAACATTACCCTAATGACCACTGACATAACAATGCCTGAAGGAATGTGTTGAATGTAAGCATCCAAATAACAGAGCCAACAAAACATGTCAGTCTCTCAATTTCAGTATCAAACATAGGTTAATATTTAAAAATATGTCCCTAAAAGCTACAGATTTTCACTAGACAGCCAGTTCAGCATTAAGTAAATTGACTGAAAATGGAATAAAATGACAGCACCAGAGAGTAACCATTAATTCTGGGTTCTTTCACTTCCAGAACTTCATTCATTTTTCTTCCCTGTGACTTAACACTTGTATTTTGTCCTCCCTCATTTAGATACTATCTTTGGTTATTTCTTTGCCTCTTCTTTCCATATTTGCTTGACTTTCCTTTCATTTTCTGTGGAGCCTAACTCTGAGTTCCCCATGGAGCTCATTCACAGTCAAATGTTTCTTAGTCAGGCAAACCTTCCATATCATCACGTTTGTCAGTGCGGTTCCTCCAACTTTCATTATACCCTCGGGCTAAGGACCATGTGAGCCCTGGGTCTGGGGAAAGGAAGTTCACTCTTCCTCCCCTCCATGACAGCTGCCTTCAAGCATCCCAGCTGGGTTTCTTGAACACAGAATGGGAAAACTCCAGCTTAGGTTCAGCCCACGAGGAAATTTCTTTCACCTCTCAGATATGACATGCTTGTCAAAATATCCGTCCTGCATCTATTAGTGAGGCCCTGGTTAATATTTGCAGTTATTTACTGCATTGCAGTAAAGAAAGCTCTTCTTTACTGCAATGCAGCAAGAAGTAGAGATGTACACTGTGCTCAGCCATGGCGCACACAGATACAATATAAGTCTAAAGTAGGGATCCTACTCGCTGATGTGTTTTATCCTTCTCTTTCTTCATCTTAAGTGACTGCCCCTCCTACTTGGAAAAGGTGCAAAATGTTAGACAACGTCCCTGAACAGCAATTCAAATCCTTGAACTGTTCTTGAGGAAAAATGTTCCTGCTTGTCACATTACTGAAATCTTTTGGTTCCTTATAAATTCTCTGCTCACTAATAGATTCCACAATATTTACTGTCCAGTCACATTCAGCTCCTGCTTCTTTCCATCACTACTAATGGTACAGCAAAAGTATTTTTCTAGCATGTTACTTGACCTTAGCATGTCCTGTTCTCTCTTTATCTACTTTGGCAATGCCTTTTTCATTTAAGGTAATTCACGTTGTTTATCACCCCCACTACTCATGAAACACTGAGGTTGCTAGCCTAGAAAAAAATCCACCGGTCCGTGAAAAGCCATGGCCACACAGCATCACACATGCTAGAAATGTATTCATGCCAGTCCCAGCAGGGACTCAGGTGCAGGTGCAAGTTAAATGCTTGTTTGGGTCCTTTTCACCACAAAGCATTAAATCTCAGGATCCCTTAATGCTCCCACCCAGCCTCACAGCAGGCATGTCTGAAGAGACACGAGTGTAAGCATCTTGTAGGGCTGGTGAGGCACTTAGTTAAGTGTTCCCCTTTTGGGCCTCACTTTTGCTACTATGCACAATAACGCTCAAGGCTATGCAGCTGCACTCCAGTTCATGCAGGATCAGGTTCCCCTGCCCTCTTTCTCCTGGCTTAGCACTTTTTTCTTTTTCTTTTTTTTTTTTCCTTTTCCTTTTTTACCCCATACTCATGCACGAACACTTTGGAGCACCATTAAGCTCAAAGAGAACATGCATGAGCACTTCATAGGTCTCTGCACAGCCCTTTTGCCAGCCTTTCCCTTCAAAGAAGCTGCTCCAAAAGCTGACTGGAGCCAGCGAAAGTCTCCCCGTTGGCCTTGGATCAGGCCCAAGGCAAGGGACACAATTAGGCAGGAATGGGGGCACTAACGAAAGGCAGCTTGCCTGCCAGCAGGCAAAATGTGAGGAGACCTACAAGGAGAAAGCAGTATCTGAGGGCCAAACTTGCAATCCTTTGAGAGACAAGCCTCTGTGTGGCAGATGCCCTGCCAAGCACTCTGTGCTCTTCGTGACTTCCACCCGAGCAGCGTGCCGAGGCGCTCAGCTGAGGCTTTGAACTGCGAGGTGAAGACAGTGTGTGGCCACTGCCTCACTTTTTCTAATCCATTAGATTTATTTGTTCAATACATTTGTATTGTCTTGTTTATTCTTTTTATGAATCTTACTATTACAAAGCAGCATTTTTAAATGGCAGTGGAAAATATGCCAATTGAAGATGTTTGGAAGAGTCAAAAAGAATCCCAAATAAAAGCCTGTATCAAAATTTCATGAGGGGGCAAAAGGGTATTGTTCTTCCCATTCCCTTTTCCTTCTGTGTGTGCCAGTCAGTCCAGAAAGAGATGTCTCAGAGCGATTCTCTCCAGCCCTCTACCACTAAATGGGGCAATACAAGAATCTCCACCGTCCAACAGTTCCTACTGCCTGTGACTCAGTAACTTGTGAACACACACTGTGGTAGCACCACCCGGCACGAAATAAAGTCTGCACTCAATGCAAATTGTCTGTAGCTCTCCGTTTTTCATACTGCTCTTTCTTGAAAATAGCCTAATTGTAACGACTTGTCCACCTAATTTACATCTTGGTCCTTTCTAGTCACATTATCATTGGTTGCAATGAATACAAATGTACTATCTCATCCAAAAGAAAATCCAAGGGATTCTTTTATCAGAGTTGTAAGATGATATGTTTGGATGAAGCATCTGGCAGGGTCCTGCCAGAGCCCTGGTTTGTTTAACATTTTCAGCAGTTATCTGGAAGCAGGGGTAGAAAAAAACATTAATTACACTAACAGTTGACACCAAGACTGGGGGAGAAGAGGGAAAACAAGAAGTTTATAGGGAAAATGGAAATCAATTTACAAGGATTTGAAAATTAGACAAGCATTATCCATATCCAAAAGATGTAAATTTATATTTACAATATGTCAACAAGTAGACTGTTTTTTTAATCACATCTGGATAATCTAATAGTACTATGGAAGATGCTTTGCACAAAAGGACAATGGTAATATCTTGCACCCAGAAAGTAGATTGTCCATTCTTTATACGCTATTTTAAATGATGTAGAAATTCATAGAGATATAGAGGTCACAGCAGCAGAAGAGTACCTACAATTGAATAGGAAAGCAACACAGATGATGAAAAGACTGAAACCACTATTGCATGTGCACTTTGCTCCTTTAGCCTGATGAGAAGAATTAAGTTCAACTACTTAATGACCACAAATCTTCTGCAATTCTCTGTGCTGCTTTATTGCATATGTAAATTATGGTTTACTGCACTGTATGTAAATTACAGTTTACTGCAACCCAGATTTACTTATATGTGCAAAAGAAGAAGAGATGGCTAGACAAAGGTAGCTGTCACACACAACAAGATAGCTCAGGAGCATCAACTTATGGCAGAGTCCATGTGCATTACAGACTGGGCTGTATAGGTGCTGGATGCAGAATAAAGCCTTCCTGCTGGAAAAGCTTTTCTCAGCATTGTGAGCTCTTGCTCTATGAGCTATTGCAAGGTCCCAGAGATCTGCAGATGTTGAATGAGTGGCAGTGAGCATTGTGAGACGCTGCCTAGCTGGGGAGAACCCAGAAATAGACCCTGTCCCATGCCCAGCTTGAAGGCCACCAGACAGATACCAAATGAATATCTGAGCCATAAATTGCCAATGAAACTTCCTCACTCTGCCTGCAGTCTACTATTTGTATTTTGCTCCCTACCATCAGCTCATAGGCCCTTTCTCATATTCAGCCTTGCTCCTCTGTCCTCCATTTCCAATGTCAATATTGCAGTGGCTCCTGTCCCACTTTGCTCCTTCTTTGCCTCTTTTTCCAACCTCACACAGGCTCCCGGCCTCTTGAAGAGCTCCTGAGCACATCCTTGTCTTTCTCCTTCTGCTCTCTCTGTCTGCAGGACAAAAGTAATGACAATGTCTCCTTTTCTCTGAAATGCATTCAGATCTTTGTCCCAGACACTCACTTCACCCTCAATCAAACACTAACTGGAAATCAATACACCTCTGAATACTACAGGGTTTTTTACCTGCCAGCCTCAAAGATACTCTGTACACTAAATATAGCAATACAATTCTGTAGACATTAAGATGATGAAAGTACAAAAAACACATCAAAACTTAGAAACATGAGAGTCAAAGCATGATGCAAGTACCTCAGCACATTTTGGACAGAAGTCTTGAGCTTAGCCTTGTTAGGTGGATATTCTCAACAAGCTGTCCCAAAGTGCTTAAGCAGGGATGGCACAGTCAAGCCTCCAACCTGGTGTCATGGGCAAAGTATCCCAGCTCTGCCCTTGCCTATAGGAAAACATCTAGGAATGAGATAGCATCATGGAAAACTCACTCCCTTTGTGATTTTTCCTTCTTATCATTCAATGAGTCAGGCAGGATTTGTGCTCATTTACAAGGATCTATGATTGGCAAGGACTAACTGAATACACTGGGGCTTTGGGCACCTCTTTCATCCCCCTACTAATGTGCTCCAAGACCCACTCTGGCAGAATTTGCCCCCACTGTCCCACACCTCTATCCTCCAAGGTAACATAGCATAAAAGCCCAGGAGTTATACAGACATATCTACATGGGCCAATATGCTCCAGGCTAAATTCCAGTATGGCACATACATGCCCCATGCTGTGTTATAGTCAGGCTATATCCATACCAGTAAACTAGACTGTTATTGCATTAGAACCAAACATCCAGGCCAGCTGGCATAGAACAGTATGCTAGTGAATGAGTCTCCTAAATGAGGTGGCAGCAAGAAAATTGCCTACTGGGTACAGTCCTGGCACACTCCAGTTGCCAGAACAGGCCCAAAACTTGTTCAGAGAGAGTATCAGTTGCAATTGGCCATGATCATGCCAGAGAATGAGCTAGCAGTTCACCAGGATAGACAATCTTCTTCTATGGCCAAGGAAGGCTGCCAGGCATGCTTGGATTTACTAGCGTGCTGGTTCTCAGTATGTGTCTTTTCCCCATGGGACTAATGATTCAATAGTGTCCCAGAATGTGGCAACCACAAAGCTAAAAAAGGTCTGGATTTCATCCTCTGTGTGAGAAGGTGTAAAGGTACATACCAAATATTTCCTTCTCACTTGATCTTCCCAAGGTGAGCTGAGACCCATCAGAATATTTGCTTTTATAGAATCTGCTTGGGATAGGTAGGAAAATATCTTTGATTACTTCTTGCAGTGCAATTTCTTCATTCTTAAGGTTACTCCTGAAGTTTTCTCAGATTCTTCAAGACTGCTTCACCTATGGATTATTCTCAGTGTGAACGTACTGTTTTTTAATGTCACACTTTAGCAAATCATGTTCAGAATTTGCTTCCCAGTTCACATCAAAGTTTAAAATGTATATTTAAAGAGATATTTTTAGGACAAAAAAAAAAAGCTTTCTTCTGAGGCCTGCAGACTGCTCTCATCTTCCTCACTTTATTGTAATTTGTGAATGATTCTTTCAACATCAAAGTTGCCTACCAGCATAAAACTAATATCACAAAAGGAGCAGTAGGCTCAGAAATGCACCTGACTTTATAGCCTTTCTGGCCATATATCTTCCGCCAGCTTCAGCTGCGCCATCCACAAAAGATACAATCTCTAGTGCCATTACCTACGTGCCACTGCCAGTAGCTACTGTCCTTTCAAGCTCAAGGGAGTCCTCATCCATCCTTAACATACTGCACCTGAGTAGCTCAAGTGATTTAAATTGCAGGCCTTGGCTAAACCAATCTGTTTTGACTGATGTGGTTCAGGGAGCCTTTACTTAAGCAAATCTTTCAGGAATCTGAGGACCTTCAGAAAGTAGATCATAATCTGCAGCTGGCAGTGGCAGCATCTCCCATAGATGCAGCTCTTTGCAGAGCACCCTCTTTATATATATAGTTATAGCACCCAAGAGCAATAGCTTTGGAACAGATACTAGGCAAGAAATAAAATGCTTGCGTCTTATGTCAAAAGATGCCTGAATTAGGTGCATTCCCTCCAGTTATAACTTTAGGGCCAAAAAAAAAAAAAAAAAAAAAAGTTTACTGTTACTTGCCAACTCCAAACAGACTCTGATTTAAACTCAGCACTTGATTTTCACAGTGAAAGATTAAGTGAAAAAGACAAGTCACAGATCAACCTCAGTAGGACTAGAGTTCTCCAGAGGTCCCCTCTGAGTCCTCACACAAGTCAGAGGTGACTTCAAAGTCAGATCCAGGTGCTCAGAGCCTTGTCTAGTTCTGAATATCTCCAGGCAAATGTTCTTTCACTAAGACTTTCCCAGCACGGCCTTAAGGATCTGCCCTCCCCAGCCAGAGGACAGCTTGCTTGGAGCAGCATGTCCTACACCCACTATCTGCAGGCAAAGGGTGCAGGGCAGGCAGGCCCAAAACATTTTGCTCTCCCCTATCCTCTTTGCCACTCTTCAGAGCCTCCTCTGGCTTTTTAGAGATGTTGCTTCCCTTCCCTCCCACTACCTGACCTTCCTTAGCGATTGCAGCCCCTTCCAAGGGGATCTGAGGCTGTGGGGAGTGTAAGAAGGACAAGAGCAGATCCCAGGTAACAAGGGCTCAAGTGACACAGCTGCAACCTGCTTATTCCTCTGATTGGAGCAGTGACTCAGGTAGTGGCAATGTCTGAAGAAATGGCTTTAAGGCAGGTGAGAGAGAAGGAGAATGCACTCAGGGACTGACAGTTTCTACCTACCAACTCAGACTTTCCTCAGGTTTCTCACAGCAGCCCTGGCATCTGCTCAACCAAACGGGGGAAACAAGAACCTAGAGGCGATGACAATGGGGGTGAGGGACACAACCTCTTTTAAGAGACCAAATCAAAGAGGAAAGGGGAAGATGAGCAACTTGAGTCCTCAAAGCAGCACAGTCAGCTCAGTCTTCTCTCCCCCACACATTTATTTCCAAATATTCTCCTTAAGTTGACCTCACCCCTCAAAGAGGGAGGTGGCTGATACAGTGTGAACTAAAGTGCCTGTGCTACTGGTGGGGCTCTGCCACTTCTCCCCCCCTACATCTACGCACTCACTGATGTGCCATTTATCACAGCCACACTATTTACAGTTCAGGAGATCTCCATCACTTAGCTAGTTTATCTTCAGGTGCTGGAAGACAAGTTGGTATCTGAAGCAGAGTCATATTCACCTATATTTCAGACTAAGGTGACATCAGTGAAGTCACAGCCGAAACTGAAAGGTTTGGGTTTGTCTGCTTGCTGCTGGCAGAAGAATCAGTGAGTAGGTACCTCGCTACGGGCCAAATGCTGCACTGCTGACTCAGGCATAGAATGGGATTTTCAAAGTACTTAAAGAACTCACATTCCAGATGAAAACAGCACTTGTGCCCACAGCCTCACTCAGAGTTTTCTTTGGCTTCAATAGCAGAGAGGGACAGAAGGTCTGAGTTCTCAGGCTCACATGTTTGTGTCTTGCCCCAGACATTCAACTGAAGGAAAAAGCCATGCAGACACAAAAACCTGAGACAAGTATTTATAATCACAGAGTAGTCAACCTGACTTCTGAGCAGCTCACAAATGTGACTGCATTCTTCCTTT
The DNA here is from genome assembly GCA_013398155.1 of Pedionomus torquatus. Lineage (NCBI taxonomy): Eukaryota > Metazoa > Chordata > Aves > Charadriiformes > Pedionomidae > Pedionomus > Pedionomus torquatus. Next base: position 70,023 of record VZRU01009344.1, read on the forward strand.
ACACCTGTTTCAAGAGATAGGGATGTATTATCAAAAGGCAGGTCAATGGATCATATACGAACACCTCATCTAAACTGAAGTCACAGCTCTCTCTAGCAGAGCTGGACCTTCTTAAACCTTTGACACTGGTTTCCCTGGACTCTTTTTCAGTCTTGGACATAGGGGAAGGCAAGCATGCAGGTGAAAACCAGAGTAATGTAACTTTTGTACATTGAGCACTGCCAGCAGCAAACCTGCCTTGACAAGACAAGTGTGCTCTCTCAGGTTGTCAGATCCCAACCCACTAAGGGTTTTATGGGTCAAAAATAGGAGAAAAAAAAGTAAAGCCACTGGGTCAGCAGGTATAAGTGAGGATAGATCCATTAACTTTGCACTACATACCTCATCTGTAGACTTCAGGTAGCTGTATAGTGACTTATAAGTGGCCACAAAGTTTAAAAAAATCTTATGGCTTATCATGGCTTTTAAGGAATTAAGTTTAAAATTATTTCCTTCTTTTCCTTACCCTTGTGCTATTTTTTACCTCAAATTTGACATATACCATGAACTATCAGTCAAACAGTGAATTCAAAGATGACAAGACAGAGTGCAAAAGCCACAGAGGTTCAGCTATGAAACCAAGTCCCAAAAGATTACTGAAAAGGACAGGACTGGAGGATCAGCTAGTGCAAAGTGCCTTTGATCCTATGAGGCCACCAGCTTTCACCTTCTGAGACAGTTCTTGTTCAAGCCTCTCATCAGCTGTTTAGGACCTACTGCCAGGATCACATGGGCTTAACTGGGGCTTAAATGTAGCACTGAGAGGAAAACAAAACACCATCAAAAAACCCAAACCGAACAAACAAAGAAAAACACCAGCAAAAAAAACCCAACCCAAACCCAAAAGCTAGAGGAAAACTTCCCCATCCTGTGAAATGCAGAGAGGCCAGAGAAAGAAGGCATAAGAAAGCCTCTTTTTTCATCATCAACAAGGAAGGCTGAGAAGACACCACCACTCCTGTGACAGCTGAAGTCTCTAAGAGATGCAAAACAGCTTGTGGCAACAGCCTGAAATTGTCTTGCAATATCGGTGTCCTCATATTGCCTGGACGGATGATGAAACCGCATTGCGTTAGCTCCGTGGCTCACTCTGGGCACTGCGCTCCAGCTCCACAGGCTGTCATCACGCGGGGCGCTGCCTCCTGCCCCTGCTGCCTACATCTTCAGGGCAGAGCATCAGGGGTAGTCAAGGGCCAAACTTGCAACTGGCGTAAATTGGTGGAGCCCCACCAGCTTCCCTGGGACTCCATTGATTTACAGCAGCTGAAACTCTGGCCCCTGCAATGCTTAAAATCTGAGACAGGCTTTCATTGGACACAAAAGAATACTCTTTGGGACACTTTGAAACCTGTGCTGTGTTTAGCGAGGAGCTAAACGATTCCCAAGATTTTCTGTGAGACATGTACAAGCACACATTGTGCACCGACACAGGCTCCACCAGACACAGAATACACTCCCTGGGATGTGCCAGGGTGAAGAAGAGTTTTCTAAGTCACTTCATTTTTACTGGAAACTCTGCGCCAGTCCTCCCACGTATAACGCACAGTGCACTCCTCGTAACCAGCATTGTCTGAACTTGTGGTATTTTAATAAAATGTTCCTGCCAAGCCAAAGACGCTCTGAGACACATCACCTTTGTCCAGAGGAGGATCCCAGCTGAAATCAAGTCCAGAGAGTGTGACCTCTGCTACAAACCAACACATAGGTATGTTAAACGAGTTCCTATTAAAAATAACTGCTCTCTGTACTGCCTGGAGTAGAAGGGGGCACAGGCTGTTTAGCGAGTGCACATGAGGGTGACAGATTTCAACAAAAAATCCTTTCACTGCACACAGGAAAGTGAGGCAGTACAAATGAATGCCTCTTTTTTATTTCATAGGGACAGGTTGGCAAAAGCAGATTATTGGGTTTGGGCTGCATGGAAAAGAAGAATTATCTTTTTTTTTTTTTTTTTTTTTTTTTGCTGGAATCCCGATTCATCTTCATTATTCAGTCACTCAAACTTCCTTGGAAACAGAGTGCCACTGAGTTATTAGGGCAGTCATAGATGAATTCAGCAGAAAAATATATGTATAATAACGAAAGAAAGTAAAACTGCTCTCCTTGTGCAGCCCTACAGAGAGACAGCCAGACAAAAGCATGAAAAAGTTGACTGTCTGGCCAAGAATGAAATTGCTGGCAAGTCTGGTTTCAACCCTGCTATTAGCTTTCCCGCAGCTGCTTCAACTACCCAAGCAGTATTGAGATAAGTGCATTTTCGAAGTACTTATTTATTTATTTATTGGGGGTAATATATTTATTTGCATATTAGCTTACTTTTGACTAATTCCTCAGCTGAAAATTTCAGAGCTTGCTTGCTCATTGAATAAAATTTAAAAACAAACAAAAAAAAATTAAGAAGTGAAAGAGATCTCAGAAGTGTTCCTGCATTTAGGGATGAATGTCATGCTTCCTCTGTGGGCAGAGTGCTCTCCAGCTGCATTACACATGGGGCAATTCGGCTGTGCCAGTGGGGCACGGATGGAGGCAGGAGCAGAGGGAGGGAGACTGGGGGGAGGCAACATGCCCTTGGCAAACTCCCTGCTCAGTGTCACTTGTTTGTGCAACAGATGAGCAGAAAAAAAGTGGCAGGGGTGGATCTGCATCCACCCAGCTCCTACCCAGACACTGCAGCCACCTCAATGGCACAAGGGGCCGCCAGCGCAAATGACATGTATTTTTGGGAGGAAAGGGGGTGCCCAGGGTAAAGGCTCACATCTCGCTCCTGTCCCAAGAAGGTTGCCGCTGAGTGCTGATGGATCGGGTCAAGGGAGGTCACGCTCGAGGTCTGGACCTCAGGAATGTCTTTGGGACCTGATGTAATGATAAGGAGTGACATTATGCCTGCCTTCAGACTCACTTGCTTCACAAGCATGTCGTTAAGGTTTCCTCTCTTCGGAGGTGTAAAGCACTTCTGTTGCAAGCCCAGTAAAAGAAGGTACTGTCTAAGGGTGGAACAGCAAAGGTTATGGAAGATTTGCCAAGAAAGTGCCTGTGCTCTTCTCATTCCAAAACACGGCAGGCTTAAAAAAAATTGAAAAGTATCAAAAGGCACCCAGTGATTGTTTTTTAGGAAACAAAAGAAGCACTTATGGGTTAGTTTTCCAAGTTGCTGCGTTAGTACATACACTAAACAGACAGCTTGATCCGGATGAGTCACACAGCAGAAGAGGAACAATGACCTGTGTGTTCCTCCAGTACAAATTATTCATTTTTCTCTGTCAATAGAGACTTTTTTTTTTTTAAATATAATTGCATTTGGGCATCCAGTGAGGGGGGTGTGGCTATCAGAAGATCAGCCCCTCCCCGAGGCAGTCAAATCTATTTGGCCTGGTGTCAAAATTTCAGGATACCCTAAGGCGGGCCACAGCATCTTAAAATAACTTAAACACACCTCGTATCATGCCTGGATGTTGAATCAGCCCAGAGATGTCAATCACGTACTGCCGTTCCCAGCAGAATCACCTCAGTTGCTCTGATCCTCACTTTTGAACTTACAGCTTCCCTTCACAGGAATCAGAGCGGGGTGTGGGTATGTGTGTGTGTTTGTGTGCGCGTTTAATTCCCCAGTCTCCACAATAACAATTCCACCCTTTGAGCCTCCTTGTTGGGAAAGAGCCCTTGCAGAACAGCAAGTTCCTCTTTCACAACAGCTAGTTGCTGAAAGGAGGCAGCACAACTTGGCAATGGCAGTAGGAGACAGCAAACCTGGGCCTTCCCCTTAAAAGTTTATAGGGCTTTTGCTATGGACCAGTACAGGCCGGTGTGACTTAACCCTACTGAGTTATTCTCATCTTGGCCCCTCTGACTTCTTCAGAAGTATCTGCTCATCTTAAAGGTGTCAGTTCTCTGACAGCTTGGCTTGAGATACCAGGTCTGGTTTTCAGGGTGTCTAAGGTTTCTCTGCTATTACATTATACTGTACCGTTGCTATTGCTGTGGTGGTTATTTATCTGCACTGAAGCAGTGTCCCACAGACCAGGATCCTGCCAGGCTGGATCTATATACGCTCTAAATCCTAACCAACTTCAATTCACTGCTCACCTTCTCTGCAGAACAATACCTACATGCAGCACCTGAAAATTAGGGTTCAAAATAGATCAGAATACATCTGCCATGCTCCCTCATACTTTTTCTCCCTCTGTAAACTAAAGGTGAAAATACAGATCTGTGGAAAATACTGAGGTGCGTACACAGGTGCAGAGGACTTTGTAAGCAGAGCATCACATTGCTTTTCAACTTACGATCAAACAATCTTCTCTGCTTCACTTTGGGGTCAAGGGATCGGTGAACTTGTGCTTTAGCAAACTGCGTTGATGCTTATTGAATTAAGCCCAAGAATTTACTTGAAAACATTTTAAAAACCGATTTTTTAGCTATTATTTCTGGGATATGAATAATCCATTGCAAGAGATGCAGTTTTGAAAATGTCTTCACACTTTTGTTGCGTGACTTGGAAGGCCCCAGGTTGAAGCACTTGCCTTATTTTTTGCAGACCACTAGGTGGAAGTGCTGCTCCATCTCAGCCTTGCCATCCCGAAGCCTCCTGGAAGTGGCAGCCAGGGCTGGAGCGATCCTTGACAAAGTTTTTTTCACAGGGAGGCGAAAGATGAAGAACCAGAAGCCTCGGTCCCCTTCTTTTTTTTTTTTTTCCAAGGCAGAGATTNGAGATTCTGTTCCAGTGCACACAGTATCGCAGGAAACATACATCAAAATCAATATATAATGAAATCATAACAACAAGGCTTGTGACAGCGAGGCATAAAACCTGGAATGTGCCTTCAGAAGGAGAGACGGATGAATTTGTCAAGCGTGCCATAACACAAGCCATTTATGAATTATTAGTAATTTATAATGTACTTTTAGAAGAGTGGGGAGAACCTAGGGAAATGAATGGCCTTTCTTGGCTTTTCTCTAAAATGACAAATGTCTTTTTTATTCCATTTGCTCTCTCCCAATTCCCAGCTTCCAGCCTCTGCCTATAAACCCACTTATAGCACAAGGTAACTCTATACCTCCTTCTTCTGCTCTTGTGAAATGAATTATCTCCTATAGCAGCTTTCCAGGGCAGTGCCTGCCAGAAGGCAACCTCAGGGGGTAAAGTCCTTTCCTAAGTTCATCTGTCCAAAGCCATTTGCCCTGCAGCCTCACTCAGAGCTGACCTAGTAAAACCAGACAAACAACTCATAGCATCCTCCTTCCTCCCTGCCGCCTTCTCCCCCTCCCCTATTTCTGCCCCTGTGCTCACTCTTAATTCCTGGGACCACCAGGCAGAGCTTATGTCCTGCCAGGACCATATGCAGAGCACAGAGCAGGGTAATCCTGAAGGGAGAGACAAGAAAAATGGCAATGCAGGAGGGTTAAAGGCAGGCTGAGCCGAGCAAGCATCGTCTAGACTTTCAGTCTCATGATTCAGTGTGTCTGATGTAAAACTATTTAAATAAGAGTTATGTAAATAACGTGGCAGACAGATAGATTATTTAATATAATCAAAGTGAGATAAGGCCTGGGCCCCAATCCTTCCCTGAAGTAAGACTGCTTTGTGCCATCCTCACAGTGCAAACAGCCTGAGGCCAGAAGACCCAGCCAAGGGAGGATCACCCCAGCCCAAGGAGATAGCCTTCTGGCTTGCAACCAGCACAGCAGCTCCTACACAACTCCTCCATCCCAAAAGCCAAGCAAAGGGGCATTCATGAGAAATCTCAGTAACTGGTCTCTGCTGCCATATTAGTGCCTCAGAGCCACTGTCATTTGAGATCACTTGGAGCAGCCCTCCTTTGAGCTATGCTGGAGGATTTGCCTTCAACTGAGCCGGCTGGACCAGGGACACAAGCAGATGGATAATAAAATGCAGAAACTTTTTCTTCAGCTTTCACCTTCTGGCAGGGTTAGGCTCAAAAATAGAGTTGAAAATTCACCATCGGGTTAGGTAGCACCTCCCTCTCATATCTTGTTACCACCTTTAGCATGTTTCTTTGGGTTTTACCCACTTTTCAAACTTCCCAGGGCAAGCCTGCCCCACAGCAATTGCAGGCAGGACAGGCCCAGCTGAGCTAGCTTCAAATCAGTTGGCTTGGGGACCAACAGCAACATAAACACCGGAGCACAGAGCTTGCTATGGGCTGCACAATCAGCTGGAGAAGCCAGCCTTGGGCACAAGCAGTCAGTGCCCACAGGACCAGTGGCCAGCGTGAGGCTGGCTTGAGTTTGTTGACAGGGGAGGGAGTTGCAGTGCAAATGTGCCCTTGTGTAACGTGATTTCCACCAGCTCCCCTGAGCCATCAGGTTTCCCACTAACTTCATTTGTTTTTGTTTCACAGCAAGGTAACACCACTTTCTCAACATTCCCTCTCTCTTTTCCTTCAAACATATAGGCCTGATTTGACTGTCCCTACACTAAAATCAACATGTGGGCAAGTTTAAGTAAAGTTTAAGTAAGGACTGTGCTGCTGGCATTTTTCACGGTACCACACCCTCATGCCCTCATGCCTCTTCTTCCCATTCAGGTCACTTGTAACTCTCTTGATTACACCTCTTTTTTTTTTTTTTTTTTTTTTTNTGTTTTCCCCTCTTTTTTTTTTTTTTTTTTACTTTTCTCCCTTTTTTTTTTTCTTAAATGACTTGGTATCTGCTTAATCTAGTCTTCTCATCCAGCCTCAGTGGGACCAATCAGTTCTTCTTCCAGACATGGGCTGACCCACGGATAATCTTTGTAGTTGTGTGACCCTGTCAATTAAGGACAGGTTGTTTGTGTATTAATCCAGGAGAGTTAAACCTACCGGGGCGGGTTTATTCAGGTATAAATATGCCTTGTATGGGTACAACATAGTCTCCCTCCCACGCAGCAATACAGGGGAGTTAAAGGAATACAACTGAAGCCAGGACTGACCTTTTTGACATGTGCACATCAAGCATGCGTGGCTTCTGCACACGCACAGAACCGAGGGGAGCACACATGGGGCCTCTCCCTCGCTGTCACAGTCGCTCAGCGGTGGGCAACAATTTAATCTTCTTTCGGCTTGTGGATGACAGCAACCGTCTAAAGGCAACTTGAACGAGGAACAGATTTACTCAGACTTCCTCCACTCCTACCTTCTACCCAAATTAATGTTGGAGTAGATAAGGCTGGGGAGCATTTCCCTTCCCTTTTTTAAACCTTTCCTTAGTTTAAACGGTCTGACTCATCAACAACAGAAAGATGACAAAATGTCTGTTCTCCCCTCCCCCCCCAAAAAAAAATATTTTGGCATGATTTTGCTATCAAATTAGGGTATTCAATCCATGCCAGTTGGAAAAAAAAAAAATATGGGCACCTAGCACACTCATTGTATATGATTAGGATTTGGGGAGGGTGCGGAGCATAACATCATCATAGGCAGAAAGTGAAAACAGCCAAAGGAAACGCCTACACTCTTCCTTTACAAAAGCTGCTTGTTGTGTCTGTCTGAACAATTGTTAAAAAACCTGGAGGGGAATTAGAAGGAAAAAGATAACTGACTTTATTAAGAGCAAAAGATTGATTGAGCAATTGATTGCACTTAATTGGAGCTGTGCAAGCAAGGGAAAGGATTTCAGTTTTTTTTTTTTCCCTGGTCTCGCAGAAAGTCCAGCCCCAGAACAGTACAGGCAGGCGATTGAGTTAGCAAGCTCAGAGCTTAGGTTTGCTCCTTCTCCCAGGGCATTGCTTGTCTGGAAGCAGCTGGCTTTGAGAGCTGACCCCTTCCACAGTGCTGCCAATCGCAGTATTTGAGGCCTCAAAAAGGAGAAGCAACTTAAGAGTCACAAGGTTAAACTTCAGAGGTTGATTTCTGCACGTTTCTCTCCAGAGCTTTTTTTGTTTGATTCTGAGGTACGCTCACATTCGTGAGATGCTTTTCTCTGTAATGACAAGGTCTAGAAACTGTTTAGATTTTTTTTTTTAAGGGAGAATGCAAGATTCTCATCATTTCAGGAGTGGAGTCCTTGGAAGAAAAATGTTATCCAATTCATAATAATGAATATCAGAAGAATTATATGACTAAACCTCACTAAGCAAAGGGACAGAGGCAACACTGTTACAGGGCCTATTTTCATGAAGCAGAGGCTTTATTTTCTGGAGTTATGCACATATTAATGAAGCTGCAGCACAAGAGAGAACTAGCTCAGAGTTTCACAATCTTTCTCCCCCAAACAATCCTCAAGGGGAAAATGATAATGCGCATGAACAGTTAAAATAAAAGCAAAACCTGAGCTAACCCCTTTGAATTAACCAATTCCTGTTAATGTACTGTTATCACCTTACAATATATATTACCTTAATTTTCCTCTTAAACAGCAGGAAGGACAGATATTCATACAGCACAGATAAGAGCGTGATTTACAGTGAAAACAAAGGGTCCAGCAGTTAGGTTTGGATTTGCTTTGTTTAAAATCAATTTGCAAGGTATGTGGGCCTCAAACTTATCTAAACAGCACAGCCAGTACCCAGGCTCACAGAGTCGTTGAGGTTAGAAGGGACCAGACCAACATAGCCCTTGTTTGCCTGCATGATCACTTTACATTAATAAAGCCTTTTTGCCCATGAAAGCAAGGAGCTGAACAGGATGGTCAGGATGCCCTGTGTATGGCTGTGCTCTAGCTTCTCAGGTGCAGGCAGCTGGTACCCTGCTGAGCTGCACACTCTGATGATGCATTTCACATCCACTAATCCCATTTGCCTACTTGAAGCAAGAAGAGAGGCTTTACCTGAGTAGTTTTGAATGAGCAAGTTTGGTAAGAAACCAAAATAGGAGAGAATACAGAAGCAATGCTGTAAGAGCAAATGGACACTTTTGCAGATTGAGGCAATAATGGATGGCCGTAAAAATGGTAGTACTTAACAGCTCTCTTACAACCTTCCTCCTCACAAAAAGCCCGAAGAGCTGTCTTTTGCCCTTCCTCCCCACGAAAGAGGAAAAAAAAAAAAAACACAACTGAAAGCAAAACCACTTAAAACAGCATCAATTTCTCTGTTGCCCCTTCTAGTTTTCCATTGTGAGCCAACAACCACATGGACACAGCAAGAAGGGTAAGAAAACAAATAATGCCTTTTACACTGAGGCTTTCCATACCTTAGGAGTAAAAGACAAACCAAATGAGGAACCAACAATGGGCTTGTCTCTCTTTGTCAGACACCCCTCTCCTGTGCCAGCTGCCACAGTTGCCAGCCTCCTACAGCCATCCTACAAGTCTCTCTGCAGTCACCTTGTTTTCTGCCCATCTGCCGGGAGTTACCACTTTCCCAGGTCTGCCAGCTGAGCTGCTCGTCCAAGCACTCCCTCGTCCACTCCTGTCAAAACAAGCCAGGTCAGCTAAAGTAGCCTGCAATATAGGTCTTTCCTAACCCACTTCACTGGGATTGAGATGGGTTGGGAAACCCTAAGGCAAGCAATTCCACCGAAAGACCCGAGAAGTCAGTAACCTCCACCAGGAGGGCAGTGATAGGAAAAAAAAAAAAAGTCAACCCTGGCAGCCAAGACAGCTCCTGTCATTGAACCTTTACAGTCCTACTTGCACTGTGTCCACCCTGTGCAGGACCACTGGAGCAGTCGTGCACACGATTCTCCTCTTTTAGCGAAGGGCCAGATCACTCCGCAGCTACAATTACCCATAGGTAGTGCTTGTTAAGTGCTTTGAAGATTAAAAGTGCAGATACAAGTGTTAAATATTGTAATTATTCTTACTACATAACATTGCTGCACTGAAAGTAGGGAGGGGCTGTTTTTCCGTGTTTGTATGTGGGAATACCATGACAGCTGCTCCTTTCTGTAAGTGAATTGCTGCCAAGGACCTAGATAAGGGGTTGTGCTTGAAGGAAAAGGACTGAGTCTGGGAGTTTTCTTGGAGTGCTGCATACCACAGTGAAATTAAACTCTGCTCTCACCAGGCTTCCACTGTCAGAGCTTATTCCTATACGTACTGATTACCCTGAGCTGCCTCTGGCTCCAGGAGGAGCAGCAGTGACTCTCAGCAGCTTACCAGGGCTTGAGACTACAACTAGGACAGAAGGGAACACACTCACCTGAGAAAGCTCAGACAAACGACTTGTGAGCAGCCCCCAAAGCATCAAATCCTGAAGTCTGTGCTTCTCTTGTATTCAGCTCGCACTCAGGGCTTTAGGAAAGAGCTCTTCACTAATAAAGCCAGGCCAGCCAGGGGTTTGGGCTCTTCTTACTATTAAGGACACCTTCTGACCATCCAGCACTGCAAAAAGGGGTGAGGCTCAATGCAGTTTCCCTACACACTGCACAGTTCCTCTGCAGCATCTGTCTGGCACAGCCATCACTAAGCCCACCCAGCCAGGAGGTGTACCTGGGGTAAAAGCCCCTGGTTTTCATCCATTCTTCTTTATTTTCAGAAACAGGTAGGGGAAGGAGGTTGTAAGAGCAGCATATAGTTCATTACTGCCTTGCACCTGCCCCCAATTATGCCAGAAGCTGGGCTGGCACCTAGATGGCTTTCAGTAGCCAAGAACAAACAAGGCTATGGTGAATTTGGGTCATGTCTGAGGACACGACTGTGAGTGACCACTTCAGTTTGTGGCACAGAGTTAAGTGTACTTCTGTGCACCTCTGGACTCTGTGACACAGCCTGTACAGCCAAGGGCTATAGCATTTAATCAGGCAGTGCTTCTCTACGTGCACTAGAAGCTTGCCTGAGCTAAGGCAAAAGAACTATATGACCTGCTGTTTCCATGCTGCATCCCTCTTTCCCTTGTCCTGCAACAGCCCTGACCAGTCTTGAACCTTGCTGCACGAGAGGTCAGGTAGACCCCACACTCCCAAGAAGAAACGATGCTATGTGGTAGCTTTTGGGAATAGATGGGAACTAAGAAAGCCTGGGAAACAACTCCTGCAAAAGCAGATGACCATCCCTTAGAAGAACCCACCTTGCCTCCCCTTTCTGCACTCTCACACACGCAGAGGCAGGTCTGAAGAAGTGAAGTGTGGGTTGCTCTCACCTGAATAGAAAATACTGATGTAAAGCAAGCACCTGAAAGCATCTCAAAGAAGATAAGCATGGCACAGGCAACAGCTGCAGCTGGTAGCACATGGAGGAGGCATAGGCAGGCACCAAGCTTACAGGACCCCATCCAAGAGACGTTCCAAGCATGTACAACTTCCCCTGACTCCCATGGGGCTTGCAGGTGCCTGACACCTCTCTGAGAACCCATGGTACATACCCACAGTCATATTTCAGCTCTATCAAAGTCCTTATCTAATCTGAAACCTACTGACAGCAATAGCACTGAATTTGGGATCAGGGAGATCTATCTGTGGAAAGAAGCTCGCTCTTGTACCTTCAGTGTTCTTTGCAGAAAAAAAAAAAAAAAAAAAAAAATTATCTGTAGCCTTTCTGAAAGGGTGAGGAGGAGAGAAAGCATGGAAAATATATATTTATTTAAGAACATTTAAGATTTCATTTAGTGGCATGGGAGGAGGTAGCAGAGGATGAAGGACTAGCAAGAAACCTGGGTGCGTCATAGGGGAAGGGAAAGGTTGTAGGAGGAAGCGTAGGAGGTGATGCAGACAAGCTCAGTAAATTGCAAGACAAAACATGGATTTTGTCCCCAAGCAAAACACTTTTGTACTGCTGTCAGGTCAAGCTAATAAAGACAGCTCTTTAGAAGCTCCACCGTCTGTCTGTATTTCCTCTCTCACCAAGAGGAAAAATAATTAATAAGCAGCTTCTGTCTGGCAATCAGGAACTATTTGCATCATCATATATGGAAATAGCAGCTTTCCTGATCATGAAACACACCTTCTCTTTAGCAGCAGAGCTTCTGCTCCTTCAACACAGTACATAGCTGCCATCTACAATGCTGTATATGACTTAACTCAGAAGGGGCTGAAGGTGGGCAGCATCCATTATATGGGCTATAAGGAGAAACTCACCGAGGTTTCTCAAGTCTTAGGAGATTGGCCATGGGCATGAAAGCCAGGGTCCAGTATTTGCAAAGTCTTTAGAACACAGGATTTGCAATAGAATATAAGTGTTGCTGGTGAGATGCAAGTTCGCAGTGAATTCAGTAACTTACAGAAAAACTTCTTTTGTTTACTACACAGAGGATACACTACACAGATTAAACTAATCTGGTGCTAGTCCAACTCACTGCTAAAAACACTTTTGACAAAAGCTGATCTCTTTGCTCCTGAAAAAATATTAACAATTCATTTGCACATTGTTCAGCCAGTTTTGTAGACAGGCAACAAAAAACAAGCAAAGAATTTATTCGGTCATTTTTTTCCCACCAATTGTCAAATAAATTTTTCACAAATACAAGCTTCCATTATTCATCTAGCACTAGACTAAACACTTTCTACTAAACTTAGTTTTCAGCATCGTGTTTCAGTTTATAGTTACATTTTTCCCTGGGCAAAGCAAGCCAGTCATTAGACAGCACTCATAGTTTTCTACAAAACATGCTTGATTAAGTCTTTTAAGAAGGAGTTGGTGGAGGAAATCATGCTTTAAAGTCAATGGGAACATTTCCATTCACTTCAGTGGGAAACACGCTGGAAGAGATAACATTATTTTGAAGAGTTAACGAGCATACTTAATTTCAGAAAAACACCAACCTTATGCCACCACTACACATTGCACTTTGTGATGGATAGCTTTCAAACTGAACACAGTAAGAAACCAGTCTTAATGCTGGAGCTGCCCAAAACAGCAGCATTCCCTACCATCACCCCATGGTGCTACCTGTCACATAATATATATACCTGAAATCTAGCAGCAGCATCCAACCTGTAGTCTTGCTCACTCTCTAGTGACTTAACTTCTGTGAGTTCATTCACCATAGGGGTGCTGAGCTGGCACAGGTGATTGCCTTTAATTTCTCCAAGCCAGAGCCACAGCTGATGCAATTCAGCTTCATGGCTTGAGGATCTGGCCTCATTTGAAAGGGAAAGCAGAATATTAAAAGAAAAATTAAAAAAAAAAAAAAATCAAACATGAATTTCTGGACTGATTTACTGCATGCCACACAGCCATGCAACGTCAGGATGACACACATGCAAGAGACCTCTGAGACAAAATAACTGCATGAAATGACTGCATTTGGAATTTCTATGGGTAGGCAAGTTGAAAAGCAGACACACCTCAAGAGCACACCTTTGCTGCAGGTCAGCAAGAAAAATCCCTGTCATCTTTTTCTTCAAAGAGGCTTAGATGGCTGCTGCCATTTCCCTGAATTTAGAAGAAAGAGGGACATGATGTACTATTCAGTCCATGCAAATTTGTGATGAACACCACTGAATGCAACACCTGTGTTTGCCTCTGCAGAGAGCAATCCGTTTAATCAAGTAAAAAACAAGTTAAACCCTAAACCCTTCTTTTCCAAAGGAAATGGTCTGGTTTATCCCCAGTCCATTTGGTTCCTGATGAATCCTTGAAGAGTATCACCCAATAAATTATGCTTCTTCATTATTAGAACACCAGCTTGAGACCCTGGGCACAATCACAAGCTAGACAGTGTACAAATGGAGAACAGGAGACAGTCCCTACCCTGCTGAGATTACAATCTCAAAAGTCATGGGGAGGGGGAGAGAGAGGAGAAACAAAATAGACAAACAGGCTCAGCTATTGTTGAAAGCTAGAGGTGTGGTGGAGGGCTTGCATTCCTTCCCTTATTCAATGTGTAGATGTAAGACAAGCCCAGCCTCTGGAGGGAAATAGACGCATGGAGAGACATGAAACTCTTCCCATGGCCCAGGGAAGCCATCCCTTTCCAGTGCGACCTCCTTTAACAGAGCTCTCCTCAACAGTAGAGTTGTTTCAGTTGTAGCTGTGCCCATGGTGAATATTAAGGACAACACAGCCAGGGGTAAGCCCAATACCCTTCTCTCTTCACTCAGCACTCTTGGCAGGGTCAGCTCAGGGCTTTCAAAAGGACCGCTGTTTGGAAGTCTTGCTGTCTGTGTTTTTTCTCTCCAGAACCTGTGCTTTAGACCTTCCAGCTCAAGGACTGAGTAACAAGCAGAGAGGCAATGGCATAAAAAGCTACGTGACCACTGCCAAAACGTGTCACCTCAAGTCACTCCATCCAAAAGCCATGAGGCTCTGACCAGAGCTGAGACCTGTAAAATGCAGACATACGTGGTGCAGAGCTGATAAGGACCTTTCTTTCAAATTTATCCCAAAGCCCAAGACATTATCTATTGGATCGGCCCCTGCAGGCACTTAGACGCCACTCTGCCTACTTTTTGGATCCCATTGGGATTTAGGCTGAAAGCAGGTGCCAAGATGCTCTGACTCAGGCAGTTGCAGGCATGCCCAACAGCAGAGCTACCGGTGCCTGGAGAACACGCAGATATAAGACAGAGGCACCGACCAAGGCTGGATGCCTTCAAGGTTAAACAGTTGCTCAGCATGGGGCAAAGGGACATCACTGGGATTTTGGGCTACACTGCCTAAACTTCACTTACACCCTGCCACAAGTGACAAAACCCCCCTCTGAAGCTGGCTCTTAAAGCCATCCATGTTTCTTCCACACTGTTCGCTCCCCTTAATTTAAGTGCACTTAATCAGGAAATCTACCTAATTGGAATATCTCTGTTAAAAATCAGGGATGCTCACTAACAATGACTGCATCTTGATCGGGATAGTAATATCACTTAATTGGGATGCCTTCAGGTATCTTAGTGGTTTGGTTTTTTTATGTCTCAAGCTCAAGCTAGTCTTGTCTGTCTGCTCCTCATAAAACAGCTTTCAGTTCCTCCTTAGTAATGATACAGGCAAACGATGACGTAAGTTACTTTAACATTTTTTGCTTCTGGCTGTTAGATGGTGTGGGAGGGGCAAATTACCTGTTTCTGTGGGTGTTCTTGCCACAGGGACGGTTACGGTAGCTTCAGTCTCCATCCCATGCAAACCCTCCTTCTGCCTTTGTGGGCCTCCCCATCACAAAGGGAGCACACTGCAGCTCTCCAGAAGGCTTCAGTGAATAGGAAAATGCTGGTTTTGGCTACCTGGCCAGTCTGTTTAAATTGGGGGGGAAAGCTACCAACCAAAGGGCCCTACTATGAGTGTTCCGCTTGTAACTTACCATTTCAGTGTTTGCTGCGTCCACAACTCTGAGAGCAAAATTGAATATTAAAAGAAAGTTAAATATCTGCCTATCCACCCGACAAACCACACTTATTCCCTACAGTTACACACGTGCAATTATTTTAAAATGTAAACCTCAGCTAGGAATCTCTGGCTCTACTTAGGGGTTATCAAATTAAATAGAAAACTTAATTTTTAAAAAGAATCCCTCACGTGTCTTTCCCTTCATGCTACACCTGAGCTGTATACAAATACAGAGCTGTATTTGTATTTATCAAGTGAAGCAGCTCTAAATTGATCATCTAGCACTGGATATAGGCTTGCAATCTCTTCTGCTTTGCAAAACAGAGGAATTGACCTTGTTTGGCTTGGCTGGTGCCATTGTCACACACCAACCTCAGCCGTGTTGCCATCACAGTGGTCCAGCCGGTCTCACTGGGACAGGAATTGGGGCATGAGCTGTGTAGTGGGGCAAGCAATGGGGCAGGCAGTAGGGCAGAGCCATGCATCCAACATGCAACGGTCGAGTGAAGGGGGCTAATGCCACCTGAATAAAAAAGAACAACTGAAAGCTTTGCTTTTATTTGGTTTTCACGAACAAAGAACTCTGTTTCAAGGGACACCGAAACGCATACTGCCAGGGCTCTTTTCTGCTTCAGTGCAAAATTCTCTGTGTCGAATCATCCCTACCAGCCTGTTTGTAGATTTGCAGAAATTGTACTGCAAGTGGCCTTGCGGAGGCAGGAGAGAGAAGGAAAGAATGGGGAACTGCAGAGACAACATGCTCAGGGACTGAATGATGATTACTTTAGCCTTTAAATGGTACACTGCTTGGTTTTGAGGACAGAGCCCTACTAGAAAGAGGGGCTCACCTGGGGTCACCGCCCTTGAGACTTCTGCAGCTCCAAGTTCTATGTGTTCATTGCACATGGTGCTTGTAAAAATCCATCTCATGTGCATTACCTGTGTTTTACAGAAAATAACAGATATGTCCTGAGAGCTCTACTTTTTAAGCTATTCTTTCAGCTCTTTTTATTATACTTTAGTTTTTGCAGAGTGATACATTGTTTTCTGTATGTAAACAACTATAATGGGTTACTTCCAGCAGTGCGCAAATAACTGTGCAAAGAGAGCATTTGTGGCTTCATAAAAGCGCATATGCATATATCTAAGTTTTATTACTTGTATTACCATAGCTCCTAGGAGCCTCAAAGGAGACTAGTTCTTTGGTGAGATTGTACTTAACGCCTATAAATGCCTTGTAAAACTCTGGAAAGCATGCATACATCCAGCTCTGCATGTATATCAGCATGTGTGTGTATATTTACACATCTCTGTAACTGTACAGCTGCGCGAAAGCATCTGCCTCTGGATTTACCAGACAGTTTTATGAAGCTGTTCTTCGGAGGCTGAACACATCAGTAATTAGACAGCAAGGGGGAGGTTAAAAAACAGAAGTACTTTTCCTGGAAACCAACACTTTTTCATTCGCCAGTTTTATTGGCAAACCTGGCAACCGATAAAGACATTCCTTGGCAGACCCAGGCAAATAATGGCCTGGCTGAGACCTGGCATCGCTCTAAGCGCTCACCTCCAACACCAACCTGTGCAGCGCGGAACCGGCACCCCGCGGCTGCTGCGCATCCAGCGCCTGAACACCGCGGGGGCGGGAATCAACCAACCCCCCCCAAGCTGCGGGAAGGGTTTGGGTGGGTTTCTTTATAAATCCCTCTTCCCCAGTGGGCGAGGGGAGAGAGCGGGGGGCGACTGGCAGAGCGGGCCGGGGGCAGGATCCGCGGAGATGCGCTGAGCGGCGCGGAGGGCGGCCCCGCGCTGCGCTGCGCTACCGCAGGAGCTCCCAGTAGGGGGCGCCCGCGGCCCGCGCAAAGCCCGGCCGCAGGGCAGGTGGCCGCGGGTGCGGAGCAGCGCGGTGCGGTCGCGGGTCTCAGCAGGGCTGTGCAGCCCCGTCGCTTCACCCCGAC
>VZRU01009345.1:4035-66122 GCA_013398155.1 Pedionomus torquatus
AGAGAGCTTTTTTTTCTGAGCTGTGCAGTCGCACTAACAGTGCTGTGCAGCACAGGTTTATGTGGAGCCATTCATCATTCATAGCTGGGATCACAGAACACTTCACAGCCGATTACAAGGTTACACATGCAGGGAATGACATGAGCTGCCTATCTGAAGACAAGCTTCAAGCTGGTTTCTGGGCACACCCAGAGGATGCTGAGGACACGGGGACTGAATGGTACGCAGCATGAGACCTGCTCTCCCTCCTGCTGACCCAAAAGACTTCTCTTTCTCAGATATTTGGAGGGGATGGGTTCTGACTCCTTGAATGTAATAGGCATGTAAGGTACAAAGTGGGCTCCAACCACCCGTTCCACATTTTCCTCTGAAGTGACATATGGCTAAGGACTGGGGATCTAGCACCCGCTTTACATGTAAACATTCACAACAGTGGGAAGAGGAACACTGGAAAAGCTGTAGCCTGGTCAGAGTGGATAGCTTTAAGCCACTTCATGGACCGGAGTGGTGCAGGGAAGCTGGAGGAGATCAGCGAGTGGCCCTTTCTTTTAAGCAGGATATCACAATAAACACTGTGCCTCAGACCCAGCCTAACACCTATTGGTGTGCCTCTTGAGACGTGGTTCTGCAGTGCCATCCACCCTCTGTGCTCACCACCCCCTTCCTGACACTGTCTGGGCTGTGACAGCCCCTCCAACCCCCTCCTGGTCGTGCCTCACCCAACACCTCCCGAGCACACAGTTCTCCAGACTGAGATGAAAGGGTTTCCAGTTGGACTGTAAGTGTGAGGGGCCGTGCAGCAAACCACAGTGACAGCTGCATTTGCTTGGGGACAGTGGCCTGAGATGGACTTTGTGCTGAGAGTGCTGGGACGCGTCCCTCCCGGGGGGGCAGCCTCACCTCACTTGCTCTGCGCTCCGAGCGCCGAGCCTTCACCGGGCAGCCACATCACATGCTGCTGAGCATCTCTGGAGAGCTTTTTCCATCTCTTCTGAGCCAGTATCCTTGGCACTGGCTCTCAGAGCTATTTCTACGATGATGATATAAAACCTGGCATTTGGAGTTTTGTCGTCCTGGGAAGCCCCCCGGGGAGGGACTCACCCCCGTGCCCAGGCTGGATTTGCTCCACTTAGTCACGCTGCAGCCTTGGGCCGCTTGTCAGCAAGGAACCAAAAACCCTGCCTTTGAAGCCTGGCTCCTCTGTTCTATAGGTTGGGTTTGGGACAGCCGGGATTCAGGCTGCTGTCTCGCAGCTGAGGCCCCTCAGGGATGGGGAAAACCCACTATTGATCCTGTTACCTCACAGCTGGTATCAGCACTACATTATTTCCTAACATCAAGTCATTTTGAGTCTCTGCAATGACACAAACACATTGATTAAAAATTAAAACCAACGACAGCTCTCCCACAAACAGTACTTACTGTACCATACTGATTGTATCCTGAGAGGGGAATGAGAAAATAGCAGAAGACAGAATAATTTATAATGATAAAATGGGTTACATTTTCATAAAAATTTTATTTTACTTTTTTTTTTTTTTAAATAATTCAATGCACTGGCAGTATAATTAATCCCTCTATGAGAGACACAAATGTACCAGTTCAACCAATATTATTTATACAGAGACATTGTGTTTAAAAACAACAAAAGTACATTTAGAATGTTTGTACATAAAGTATTACTGTTATTTCTTTTTTTTTTTCTGAAGAGGGAAAAAATGTAAACAAAATGCGTAATTGTGCAACACGTTGGAAATACAAAGCAAAACAGGCAAGATACAATTTTATACATATAAAGCAAAAGAAATCAAACTTTTATAACTATACAACATTTCAGTAATTGCTCGACATTTTAACAGTTACCTTGGTCTGTACAAAACATCTTAACTTATACTTAAAACTTTACAAGAATAACATGCTTGTTCAGAACAAAGACACCTTGTGGAATCGCAATGATTATTGATATGATATTTGCACACATGAGAAAAAAAAAAAGGCTACTTCAATAGTAAATAAAAAGTAAGAATGTAAGGTAAAGGGCCGCTTAGTAAATAGTAATCTAATTCCAATAGCTAATTAAGTTTCACTGCAATGCAGAAATTAAATCTGACTTTTGCTGGAAGACCGTAAGGTCATAAAGTTGCGCTATTTCCAGGAACCAGAAGAAAGCATATATAAATTTTCCTGATATTTTGGTTAATTATACATGCACGCGCACACACACAGAAAAGAAATAAAATTAAAAAAATATGAAACAATAGTTTTTGTTGCCAGAGAGGGAACAAAGTAGAGTAGGGCCAGCATGGGTAGGTAAAAAACCAAGACAACTAGAAGGAGCAAACATCCACTGAGTTTATCAGGATTACTTTTCCTGAACCTTATTTGTAATTTGCTTTTTTTCAGAAGACAGGAAGCAACTTGAATAGAATTGAGCCATTTTAAAAATAGCGGGAGTACAACAGCCAAAGACGGAACACAAACCGAAGGAGAGGTCAAAACCAAAGCAAAAACCAAACAGACCTTTTGACTTGTTTTCATAGTCTGTGACAATATGTTTTAGACCTTTTGAATGTGGGTTTTAAAAAAACAGCATTTAAGATTCAGTAGAAGATATGCAATCCAGAGATGTCAAGAATACAGACAGGAATAAATTATACAATATTTTATGGAATTACAAGGACTGTCAGCTTGGATAAAATGTACATAGTTTTTAAGTGTCCTCAAATGATACATATGGCTAAAATTAAAGTCCTGATTGCATCAACCTAACATATTCAGTGCCTGATTCTGCAATCTGTGTGCTGAGCACTAATTTACACAGTTACTCCCATGGACTTCAGTGGAGCAACCTGCTGATTAGGGTGCTCAGGGGAAGAACGGCAGAATTGGGCCTAGATAAATATTTGCTATGACTTTTAAACGTACAAAAAGCATTTGGCTTAGAAAAAAACACGTTAGCCCGCTGCAATGTCTTTGAACTAAAGTAACAGACTGAGAGCATTTATGACACGTTTGGATTTATTTGCCATTTTTCTATGCAAGCTAATGCTGATGCCAGTAAATATTTAAACTCAGAGGTAATGAAATTGCAACACGCCTCTTAGTTAAAACCAAAACATATGCAAGCCTGGATGGCAGGCAGAAATCACCCTCCAAGTCTTTTAGCAGCGATTATCTGGTGCTGAATCAGACCAGTTCAACACAGACTGCTTCAGTACGTATGGATAAAGCTGCATCGGGGCACCCAGCACAGTACAGAAAGGGAGAGGACTAGTTTTTCAGCTGGTGTAAATCAGCACTGACGTCTACGGAGCTACTTAGAGGCACATCAGCTGAAGCTTTGGCCCACAGTCATCAGAAAGGTACAGCCATCATTCACTCCACATGTAGAACTCAGTGGTGGAAGTGCAGAGTGAAAGCATAATCGACATCAGATAAGAAGCTGCTCTGCTCGTCTAGTTTCTGATAAGGCTCTTCCAGACTGTGTGGTCTAAAGCGGTTTCACGACATGCTCTACACTGCATAGCTTTGCAAAGTACAATATTTCCTTACAGGCAAGGATTATGGTACATTAATCATTTCATTGGCATGATCAGTAAAAAAGGCATGATGATAAAAGCTTTGGGAGTTTATCTGCATAGAGATATATTGGCAAAAACCAGTCTGGGGTTAAAGGGTTCGCTCCTCGGTGTGTGCATATTGGATTGACTCCACCGAAATCAGTTCTCCTATACCAGTTTACGCCAGCTGAGGAACTTGTACTCTACCTCTGCCATAAATAAAGCACGTGTGTCGCTATCCACTACTCGGTTCATTCGTAAATTCAAGGGTAAGTGCCTCCTGCCAGCGGGTCAAAGCTTCTTCATGTCCGTAACTCTGCGTTATTTGTCACCGAAGTCAACGGTGGTTTCCCTGAGCAAGGGCTGAGGCAACATATGGGCTGGTTGAAGAGCAAGTCCACTTGCAGTTATTCCAGCACTGGTCCAGAGACCTCAAGCCAATATCAGTGGGGTGGATGCTCAGCCAGAATAAAAATGGGTGTAATTCCATTGAATTAATTGGGTTAACGCAACTGAGGCCCTGGCTCAATAAGCTTAACTGTGGCAATGCTCTGCCATTTTTAACCAGCTTCTCCTTTGATAAACAGTGCTCAGCAAGCTCCCCGAGACTTGCATGATTGCCACATGACAGCAGAATTTGGTCCCATGAATTCCACAAGCTGAGACAAGATCCATCACATTTGTTTAGCTGACACTTTGGTCCATTGTAGTTACTGTTGTCCATTATAACAATGGAATTCACTTCAGAATCCGACTTTTATTCTAATTCAGAGAAGGAAACAACTGAGTAGAGATTTGAGCTATCTCTAATCGATGGTTTTTTTCAATGGAATTACAACAGGGTGACGCTCACACAACTGTGAGTAAACTTAAGTTCAGCACAGAGAGCCTACAGAACTTGCATAGAGGGGAACTAAGTCAAAAATCAAAGAATAAACACAAGTCTCAAACAGTTGCATCATGCACTCACATGGCTTTTACCACTGGTACCAGTAGGACTCGGCCAGAGTTCTTCAAGCACGAGTGGATCTGTGGACACTACAATTTAAGTTGAGATTCTGCATACATTGAATATTGCCTTAGTTTTATGATGTTACTGCATGCACTGCTTCTGTCAACCCCTTTAGTGTTTCCAGCTGCAGTGCAAGTAAAAGTGAGTGCTCAGATCCAAGTCCCATCTGCGGCCGCAGAGGACCAAGACCTAGGAGCAATGCTGAGCCCCAGCTCTGCTGCACCCAGGTGGTGGGGCTGGGGTCACTCAGTCCACCACAGCATTGGTCCCCCACCACGTCTCCTGCACAACCAACACCGTGGTCAGGGCCATGTGGGAATTCACACTGCACAGACCTGTAGTGGTCCAATCCCTCGAGCAGGCTGAGGGTTCAGGGAGCTCTGTGCGGCTCCACAGCCCATGACAGTCAAGGCCAGGTCTTTTCTGCAGCCTCTCTCCAAAGCACTGAATACACACATGGCTACTTGAGCTGGCTGCTGGGTCCCTGGGCTTGGTCCTTGCTGGAGTTGGCAGGGGAAAATGGTTTAACTTCATGGTGACTTCAGGGCAGTGACAAGCATTAGCTCTTTGTGACAGCTGGTGGTATCCTGAGCTGGATTAAGGAACCGGATGGGATGGTGCCATATTTGGATTTTGTAGGATACCAGGGTATAGGAGTTATTTTGCAAGACATATAAACAGTAATGAATCCCCTTTCCCAAGAAGCACACACAGGTTAAATTCATAACACCAGACCACACCAACATGCCCCAGTTTCTTTATCTTCACATCTTTTCCATTACCTAATATGATTATTGTGTCAATGAGCTGCCTGAGATGTTGCTACGGACCCTGTGGCTCTGGGCACAGCTTATCATGGTAGTATTTCTGTTGAAATGCCACCTGATGAGGCCAGGTTTGATTCTCATCTGACACCAGTTTTACGCAGTACCTCCCTGCACCTGACCTTGCTCTCACTCCTATCTGTAGAGCCGTGGGATCTCCCTGGCTGTACACAAGATCGGAACTCAGTCTCTTCCAACTTCAACAGCTACCACCACCACGGGTTTAAACGGGCTTGAGATGATCGGAATCACTGATCTTGGAAGACAAAAGAAATAGGCAAAACATCTTTGAAACAGAATGGCTAAAGTAAAGCTACCGAGTCCATCGGAAAGGCAGGTCTGACGAGCACTGCAGAGAAGACAGCTACGCTGCGAGTCAGGCAGGAACATTCTGCATTCAGTAGCAGGGAGGTTTTGATGATGAAGGAGGGCCTAACTGAGCTTTTAGCCTACATATATGGGCTACAAAATATCAAGTGATATATCTAAAATATGCCACTATATCTAGTGAGAGATATATAGAGATATATATAGTCTCATTAGACAGCACAGAATGCCCGTAGGCATTGCTGTGTAGCGGTCTGGTTACGCCATGGAAGTCCAGGAGGAGTCTCAGAATTAGAGGAGTTGAGCCCTACCAACATTGAGAAGACTTGTTTTATTTGTGTTTATAAAACAGTAAGCAAAGTAAAGCTGGAAGATGTCATAAGGACAGTGAACTGGTTTCTCATCCTCCTCCGCTCTGCCTCATTCCGGTGAGGTCGGGAAGATGCTGCGAGAGGCAAAGGCCCTTTGGAGTGTCACCTCCGTCTGGGGGCCTGCCCAAATACAGGACATTCCCACACTTGGCTCAAAAAGGACAAGGTCTTTGGTGACTTGTGAACTATTTTGCTTAAAATCTCAAGATACTGGTCTATTGCAAATGAGTTAATCTTCTGAAAAACAAAACATCAACAGCACATTCAGTTCTGACACTGACTTCAGGGACCAGGACCAAGATGACAGAGTTTTTGCTACTTTCTGTCATACCTTCATTGCCTGCAAGGAGATAATAAATGCAAATAGGACTAGACACAAACTACAGAGGAATACTTCAATAATTCTGTTACCAACTCAGCAGTGGTAAGAGTGATTTCTCCTTACAGCTATTGCATCGTTTTTCCTGGGCTATGAAGTACTGAGCAAGGACTTTCTGCTGCAAATCCACATCCAAATCCATACGTATGTGCACATGCACACTCACACGTGTGTGTGCTTCAATACTGTGTGTAGTGGGGTTTCTCCTGAGCTCAAGGAAAGTAGTATATTAATACCTAAGTCAGAATCCCTACCAGCCCTGCTTTTGCTATCTTTTAAGTTGTACTCACAAAACTAACCATTGGATTTAGGCAGCATTAAATACTGATAAAAATACTATGAAAACATTTCTTCCAAAGTACCTAAAAAAATGTCAGTGACTCTAAACTCTTATAAAGGAAGAACATCGTAAAATCTGTGAAATTAATAAAGCATAGAAATTAAGGTCCACATTCAATTTCTCAGACTTCATTTCTTTAGGAGGAATAAAGATCAAGATCTTTATTCTTTAAAAAAAACCCACCCACATTGACATCAACAGGACCTGGAGGTCATTTATAAATGAGACAATATAATCACAGAGAGTCTATTGAAATGATTAAAAGTCCAAAGACCACGTAAGAAAAAAGCAAAATTAAGCTATAAGAAACAAGCTGTGAAAGTTGCCGCCAACACTATCAACAGAAAAGGCCATAAGCTAAATCAGAATGACTAAAAAAAATAGAGTTAAGACAAAGTGAAATAAAATAAAATAAAATAAACCCCACAAATAGCGGGCCAAACCTGGCTATCCAAACTCAGCATGAACTGTTTACACTCTTAGTTTGCTAAGTGTGGGAAGAGTGATTCGTCCTTTGAAAGGAGCCAAAGGAGCATAGCTGAGATCAGTGACCAATGGGGACACGATCTAGGGGAACATGGGGTGTGGGATACATCATCTCAGGCTTTTCCTTCAATCCCTGCTCTCCAGGACCCACCACGCATTGCATGGCTTGAGATACTGCACTCAGAGCAGGATATTCTGCCTGCACGTTGTCAAATACTTCACTTATGACCTGCTGCTGCTCTTGACATGGAGGTTAAGTGCTATGTAAATGCCTCGTTTGAGCACTTAGGACTTTGCTCCCTTGGATCTTGTACTGATGGAGCTCCCAAATGCTTGTGTTTAGCCCTTTTACTAGCGTGATCCCTTCAGTGCTGAACTATTGATATTGCTCCGAGCATGGGACACAAATGACAATCTTGTCAGCTCTGGCAATTTTGTACGAAGCTTGGTGTCCTTCTTAAATCCCAGCTGCAAAAATCGAGAGATTACATCACTGTCCCAATTTATCACTATTAAAAACAAACGCGTCATTTCTGGCCCTCAGCATGCTTGAAAAATGTCTGAAAACATGTCATGAAATCAGTCTCAGAGCTCAGGATCCACAAGGATGTACAGGAACCAAAAAAGTTTAAAGTTTATTTAAAAAAAAACCAAAACAACCCATGATTTGAAGCCAATCTTGCAATTTTTGGTGCTTGGTTCATGAGTTTGAATGCCTGAAATGGGCAGTGTTAAGAGCAGACATAGCAAATGCCCAAGCAAACACACGCTGCTTCTCCATGGACTGAAACAAACAAACATTCTCATTTGATTAATTCTGCTGGAAGTAATATTTTAAGGGGTAAAATGATTCCACAAAGATGACATGTTGGCATTTGAAATGAGATGAATATAGTGCCCGTAAAAGTGCAATAATCCTTAAAAACTAACCCCAAAGAAGCCTCATCCCCAGGGATAAGACGGTAATTCACTCTCCATATTTAATTTGTTTCTAAGCCGCTTTTGAAACAAGACTGCTAAATAGTAAGTTGGCTTGTGATCCTAGACTTGACTGCTGGACTTATTATAATCATGCCGTTGATTCAGCATGCTTTTCAGACTAAGTCACAGGATATAAAATCAGGTGGGCTAATTCCTTAAGCTGTTTAAGGAAAAGGTGGTGAGCACAGGGTAAATTTAGAGATAGGAGTCTGTTTACTGCAAGCAACAGGGGAAAGATAATACACTATCATCACTGAGTGACTGCAGCTAACTCTTTGAACAGTTTTGTGTCTGAAGACTGTATTTCAAGACACATCTATCCTTCATAAATGCATGGAAGTCTAGGATTTCAGTCTACATTAAAGGAGCTAGTGACAACAATGCACTTAATCAGACTAGATAGTTACTGAATCTCATCAGTGAGATCTTGCAAAAAGAATGGAAAACTCTGGCTTAACAAAACCCCCCAACACTACTTCATCTAAGCACTCACCCTTTTCAAAAAATCCAATAAAAATACTTCAAGTGTTCTGTTTTCTTTTTCTTTTTTTTTTTTAAAAAAACCCCCAAAACCCAAGAACTACCTTTCATCTACATTTCTGAACAGTTCTCACTGTCCTGGTTTTATTCATTAACTACTGGGGCCAGAATCAGCGTGACAAATGCTGTCAGATTCACGTTTCAGCCGTGTTACCGAAACCCTCAGAGAACAGATAAGGGTGTATTGACCACTTCAGGAACAGGAATGTGCAGATAATACAGGATGAGCATGTTCTGCAAATGTCCTTTGCAGACAACCCTAAACTGGATGATTTCTCTAATGATGAGCCTTGGCTAAATTTACAATATAGTCTAGTGGAACAAAATATTAGGAATTATTGATTTTTAAAAAAAGGCAGTACTACAGGGAGTTAATATACAACAGCTACAGTAATATTTGTCTTAAATGTGCATTGGGCAGAGTCCTTAAACTGCTCTTATTGCAAATATCCAAGGCCTGCTCTAAAAATCATACGAGTCTGAACCTTTTAAATGCAAATTTGTCCCATTTATCTGGTCACAACCCAGTGAGTAGAATCCAATAACTCACCAGATTAAAGGGTATACAGGATTATATGGCAGAAGGTAATTGCAATTAACTAATATCTGGATGGCATTTAATACACATATTGTATTATTTCAATGAGATGAGACAGAATAATATTTACATTGCTATGAGCATTTTCTGTTTATAGAAATGGAATTTACAGTTCAGTAAGGTATGCAGGCGCTATTTCAAGAATGAGATGAGACCATTTAAAGTCTTGTGAATTATTGATATAAATTCATTTTGTTTTGTTTCATGCACCAGCGCTTCTTGCAGTGGCACCAGAAGAGCAGTGCAGTTTATAACAGGGGAAAAAAAGAAGAGGAAAGAGCAAATGTGAAATGGTGCAATTTATTCACAATTGCTTTGAAATTCTATCTGAATTGTCTCATTATTATTCACGCATTAGAGGAATGGTCCAAAACATGATAGCATGGGTAAACGGATGCAGAGTTTGGAAAATAGGTAATCTGACTGAAATCTTCATGGCCATTATTAAACAAATGTTATATTGCTTTTGGGTAAATCTGTTGATTTTATTTAATTTGACATTGTTTTCAAGATAGCAAGATAATACTGTTCGTTTCTAATGCTCTGAAATGAACAAACAGGTGAAAATTGATGCCGCATGGAATTATAATGTTTCAACAGTAGCTGGTTAGTTAAACTTCTAGAGAGTCTCATGAAGAATCTGCATACACTTATTAATGGACTTTTACATACAATATCAATGCTTAGAGAGTGCAGCGGTCCCATTAAAATCTGCTTTCATTGAGTCACTATGCAAGGAGAGATTGTTCTATGAAGAAGAATCTTGGATGAGTATCTGTTTGAGGTTAAACAGCAAAACTGAAAGAAAATTCACAGATATAGTACAGGAATGGTAGATAAGACTATGAAAGCTAATATTTTGAAATTGCCTAAAAACTGCAATAAATTCTGCTGCCTACTGAAATTATTAAGCCAACAATAAACAGGAAGAATGGAATATCAAAACCTCATTGCATAGTGTGTCATCGTTCTTTAATGAGGCATTCCTTCAACCTTTTACCTCTTAACACCTTTGGTGATCTTACATTATTTACCTGTAAGATATTCAATGTTCTCTTTTAGAGATTAAGCCTATAGGAAGTACGAAATCTTAGGAATGTACTGTGTCAGGTAACGATGCCAGAATTAAGCGTCGAAAAGCTTGGTTCGGGTTCAGATGATTTTGAATGAATAGCTATAACTTCTACTAATTTATTTCAGAAGGGACTTCTCATATATACCCTCAAATATTTAAGACGCTTTGTACTATTTCTCAGGAATCCATATCTTCTCAAAGTGCTTTTTTGTTTTCACTTGAAGGCAGCATGGACTTAAAACAATACTGCAGGGAATGTACCGTTCCATAAAGCACATAAGGATGGCAGGATCCAGGAGACACAAGGCATAGAAAATTGTTGAAAATTATTAGATGGTACAACACATACTGCTCTTGAGTCATAAGTTCCATTTATGGTGACTTCCAATAGATAGGATATTAAAAAAGGCAATAAAAATGAAGTTACATGAATAAACTTCCAGAAATGAGTGGAGTTCCACCAGTGATCGTCTCTGCGCTGGTAGAGGTAGAAGAATGGGGATGTAATGAACAGGCCAGCAGTCACTACAACAAATGAGCCTCGATGCGGAGCCAGTGGAGTCCTTGGCGAACATAACGAACCAGATTGGTCATACTGCTGTGTTGTGTTAAGGGTCCCATCACTGAGTCCAGGTCAACAAAGAATTCTGCAATACACAAGAAACAGGAGTCATTGTTTCAGGCAACGGTACAAAAATACACGTATTACCACGATTTCCCACTCAGTAGCAGCAGCGCAATTAGTGAGTTCTCGAGAGACTGTGCACATAAGCACATGGGCAGTAGGAAAGAATTTAAACAAAGGCAACAATACATTTAAACGGAACAAATTAGATCATCCACACTGGAAGTCAATCACAGATTGGTATAAATAGTTGCCAGTAGTCTTCCTTCAGCTCTGGTGATCTGTACTTTCAGTTTTTTGAGCCTAGGTTTGCTGACTGCATCATTTAAACAGCTGGCAATGAACTGTGACATTTCCTTTTCTGTGTCGTACCCTCTCTTGGGCAGGAAGAATTAGTCTGGACCTTGCAGATGATCTTGCTTGCTCCTTTCCCCACCTTCCAATTTCTGTTCCTGCCACTGCAGCAGTTTTGGCATTCCGCTCATCCTGCTCCAGCTGCAGACCCAGAGGATGTGTGGGGGGTGGGAGGGGAGAAGGAAGAGAAGAGAGGGAACGCAGCAGGAAAATAGCATCTAGGAGATGAGGGGAAAGAAACGATGGGTAAGGCCACTGGGATCTGGTGTTGGGAAGGGTTAACAGGAGGTCACTAAACAGAGAGCCATAGTCTGGAAGCAACACGCCAGTTTACTTCATGCCATGTGTTAGATGCACTTTTGGTGAAAGACTAATCCTGTTAGGCCCAACAGACCTTTCCTAATTGCTTTCAATGGAGAACTGGATTGTGTCCTCTATTCTCCCACAGCTTGTCTTTTTGCTCACTGGGGCACAGGCATTCCCACATATACAACAGTTCCACTATATTTAGGCGAGTGGGAGCCCGCTCTCAGTTAAAGCCCCTCAGAGCACAGATAACAACCGACAATCACAATAACTGGCGGCTGAGCCCTTACATTCTTACCCTATCTAAAATCCGGTGAGCGGCACTCAGCCAGCTAAGGCTCTACTGGCTGCAGCTCGGGAGAGCAGATGATGGGTACAAAATCATTATCAGTACTTTCTTCAGCAAGTAAGTGCTGCTTTGAGGTCTTCTATCCAAGTATTGACAGTCTGACCCTGGTCAGCTTGGGAGCTACAGCAGTATCACAGCACAAAGTGATTTGGCTGGAGGCAAGCATAATGAAAGCTTAGGGCTATCACCAGTTGCGTTAAGATGCTGCAGCCAGCAGTTACTTTTAATCTTCCTTCTTCTGTCTTTTATTCCCCTCTTCCAGTGTAAAATCAATGCATTTGGAAGTGAAATAATGCACTGTCTTGCTCACATGCTAGAGATCTCATTCTAGGCTCAGATAAATAATAATTGCTTTAAACACTGAGAATTCACCTTTAAGCCTAATTTCAGTTTAACATTTCTTGAAGAAGCTACAGGCACTGAAGCCACTTATTAAATCTATACATGAAAGAACAGGCCTTTGTCACTATGGAGCTGGCAGTTTTCTACTGTAGAGAAAAAGCACTGCTGTCTTTGGAAGCATAAAAAAATTACCCGATTTTGTAAAGTCAGCTGAGAGTTTGATGTTATAAATGGTGAGCAAACTTTCTAGGTGATCCAACACAAGCCAGCCTGTGGGTTGGCTTTGGGAAGTCTGTGGTTTAGCCTGGCCTGCTGCATATGCAGAGTTTATGACAAACTTCATCTATTCTCCCACAAACACTAAACTCTACCGACTGGGGCAATTCAACCAGAGGTATACGACAGAACATTCCTGCTTTCCTTTTCAAACCAGATCAGCTTGGCGGGTCACAGTTCTGCTGTTCTCCCTTGTGCTATGCCTTTTTATTTTAATGGCACTTCTTTTGTCAGGCTGACAAGAATGGCTTCTGTCTCCTGCTCTGAGCCAGCTGGACATGAGTCAAGTCCAAACTGGGAGCCTCTGTGCAGGCATACTCAGAGGAGCACAAAACCTAAGCTGACAGCCCTGGACAAGGGGAAGCTGCACAGATCCTACAATGTGGAAGAAATCTCTTGTGTCTGTGTGGGCAGGACCTAAGAAACATCTATGACAGCAGTAAGACTCAGAGGTAAAGGCTATTAGACATTACAACAATAGGCCCACATTTTTATACCCATCTCTATTAGCTCATCAGGGATGTGTTCTTGGGCAAGACACACCCTGTGATTCAGAAGACAACAGAAACAATGAGAGCTGACCACAAACAAAAAAAAAAAAAGATAAAAAAGAAGAAAGATCCAGTCACTATTTTCTGTTTTGTTTGGTTTTAAAAGAAAATTTGTGTTTATATTAAGGGCTTGCTTCTTAGTGGGTTTTTATTCATTTGTTTTTTTGAAAGTGTTCTTGTTTCAAGGAGAGGGAGGTGTAAATCTTGTTTCCGATGAACTGACTGCCCAAAGCCCTGAGAGAGAGGCCAAGAGATCCGTCCTTTACCTGGGACTCAAGGCAGTCTGTTGTTTGAACCTACCCTGCTCACTGTCACGGGGCACTTTTTGACTCACAGTCCACACACCAGGGTACTGGAGCCTGGGCACTGAGAGGGCCAGTCCAGCTGGCAAAGGTAGATTAGAGACAGCTATGACCTGTCCCAGCCAGTTGGGAGCAAGATATAGGTGTTCTGAATTATTTGAGAGGTGCAGTAAAATAATTACAGCTAGGTTTCATGAAACACTGCAACGTTCCTCCTGTTACACTGTCTTAAATATATCCTTCTGTAACTGGAATCCACTGTGTGATATAATGAAGACCTGCAGAGTACCACAGCAATTCTTCTATACTTTTTTGTTACAGCATGAATTTTTCAAATTGCAGTTTAATTGCATTTAAGCATGCAATTTTAAATTATTTAATTAGAAATGAGGTATCTTTCCAGCCAAAATGTAAAGCCAGACACACTATAGCACGTATGAAATCCTGATCTCTCTCCAATGGTTTATAGTGCTTAAATGAAATTTGAAGTAACACGAACTTTCCATTCCCTGTTACATGGCTGCAGTTTGTGAAACAAGATATGAAAGAACAGGGCACAACCCTTGATGTCTTGCTCATGTGAGAAACCCTTATTCATGCATCCAGTCCCACTAAAGTCAAAGAGACTGCTCATCTGAATAAAGATTATTCCTATATAGCTTTGCAGAATTGGGTTTATTTGATCATAAATCAAAAAGAGAACAAAGAAGTGTGCAGGGGGGGAAATGCAGAAAGAGAGTCAGCAGGTTTTTTCTCATCCAGCTCTAGGACTGATAACAGCAGTGGCTGGGTACGTTTTCTGTCTGCTGGCTGAATGCCTGAGCTATTTTGATTCAATACCAAGTAGAACATTTAACAACTCCACAACACACAGGGCTAATTACAAGATTATCGCCATCTCTTTCTCCTATCAGAGCATCCTTCTGCAATCCCACTGTAACATTGTGCAGTACATTTTTCAGGGAATCACTTTCACATTTCGTGAAAATGGATGCAGCTACGGAAAAAATCCAAAATGACTGCACTGCTACTAAATTAACCACTGCGAACAAAGACAAGAAGCAGTGGGGAGGACTGGACAGAACTTCTATTATTGTTCCTCATCCAGGGATAGATCATTACAACCCACCATTCAGACATAAAACTCTATAAATCTCAAGCTTAGTTTCTCTAAATCAGTGGAAATTTGCCACTGACATTAATGGGAGTAAGATCAAACTGCATACAGCGAGCACATTTGTCAGGAAAAGTCAGCCATCTGAAATCTCGCTATAATTTAAGAGAATGAGCCAATTCATGATGAGAATATTTCCCAGTTAGGTTCTGCATCTCTAGTGTCAAAGAAAGCTTTGTCAATGATTTGTGTAAGTCCAAAGCTGGAGGCTGAATAATTATATTTTCATGGGGAAGTTCACAGCTGGCCAACGATAGGTCAAATTTGTCCTTTAGTTACATCTCAGCCACTCCACTGGACTCGATATAACCCAGTCACAAACTGCTTGCCAAAACTCCTTTGAAATGACTGGGGCAAAGACTTACATTTTGTTGTTAGGAATAAACAAGCAGATTTGCAATCCAACCATAGGAGAGTCAAGGTCATGGCTTTCAGTGGACATCTCCTAATCAGACTCCCTGCATAAACATAAAATCTAATGTTTGCTTATTATCCTAGCTAGGATTTTAATAGTCTTAAACCAGTTGACAGAGCAGTATGAGAATAACCTCGGTGCTCTACGAGAAGCCGAAACTGTGAACGAATTTGCAGACTCAAAAGCTCTCATCACTTGGGGCTCATGTTTGCTAAATTATTTGCCAGCTGCTCTGATAACCCCATGTTCAGCGTGTGTTACACATCCCCCCCTGTGCTTGACAAGAGAAGATCCACATTGGCTGCAGTGACCAGCAAGCAGATTTGGTCTGTTTGCTCAAGCTGTCACAGTTGTGCTCTTAGATGCGACGGTTCTGGGTCCAATTCCCAAAAACGCCTACGAGAAGAGAAAGAAAGCTAAAGCTGATGAGCCAAAGGGGACAAGAAAGAAAGAGCAGGGCACCTTTGTTCTCCTTAGTCAGCTTGTCAGCCATGTCCCAGTGCTCGTAGCTCCGCAGGACGTTGTTGGTGATGTTGACGTGGCTGGCAGCCATGTGGTGGATGCGCTGAGGGATGGTGATGGTCCCCGCCAAGGAGGAGCCGGTGGTACCTGCGCTGCTTCCAGCAGAGCTGACAGGGGACGGGCTCAGGGACATGGGCGATGGCGTTTCTGTGCTCCTGTGAGAGGCAAAGGGAGAGTGAGCTCCTTCACACACACCACTTCATTGCCATCCTAAATGCACTCGAAAAACCAACTCCGCACCCCAGTCAGGGGAGAATGGGCAGCAGTATTTCCTGGTTTTATGAGAAAGGAGAGCTTTTTAAACTGGGAATGATTGAAAATAAAAAGGAATTTAATTCTCCCTACAAATGAACCTGTTATTAAAAAAAAAAAAACAAAACAAAAAACTATCATAAAAATACAGCAATCTTTCAGAAAAAGAAGTATCTGATAGCTGTAATGATTTTTCTACCTGCTGCCAGAAGTTGCAATGGCAGTTAGAAAACACTCAATGTGCAATATTGGCTTATTATCAAAGCATTTTGTGGAAACCACAATGACAGTTTGCTCCAAATACAGTCACCACAATAAGTAAAGTGCAAGTCTTAAAAGCACCCTGCAGAGCAGTATTAGGAGCTGAGGGTACTGTAGGATTATGAATATCTCTATAGGATTCTTTAAGACTGGCTACGGAGATTTGTTTCTAATTGCCTATGGTTCATCTGCACCGGTTTGTACAGAGCAGTGTTTTAAGTTACCTACTTAGTGCAGCACTAATGTTCTAGTATAGATTTTCCTTTAATTCTAACACCAGCAATTAGGCAGCACCTGCTGGCTGCAGGCAGCGCGGAGGTCAGCGCAGCAAGCTCCTGTTTATAGCTGTGCAGCACTGAACGCCCGCATACAGCCATTCTCTTTGAATATTTGTTTCAGTCAACAAGATTAAGGGTTCCAAAAACCTCTTCTCTTGCCCCCATTTGGAACCACTTACCTAAACAAGTGCATTCGATTTGCACTTGAAATACACTTGAAATGCAGGGCCAAGATGCTCCTGGCACCTTCCGCATGAAGCAAAGACACCAAAACTCTCTGGATGGGGATCTTGCAACCCCTCTCTTGACAGGCAGCCACTGACGCCTCACGCTGTGCAACAGCGTCAAGCCTGCTCAGACTCACCGTGGGCCTGACCCAAACACCCCAGGGTAGAAAGGTTTCTCCTCCTGGTTTTACAAGCCACCATCACTGGTGCTGAACATGGGGTGTGGGCACAGACCTGCTGTGCTGATACCTTGCTGTAGGACAGGATGCCACCACGGCACAGCCTTGGGCTGAGAAGCATTTATGGCAACAGCTTTTGCTGCAGATTTTCCAGCAGTGCCCTGCTATTACCTGAGCAACTTAACAACACACTCCTGCGATACATTCTTTTTCCAGCGCTAAAGCACATGTTAATTCAGCATCCAGTAGCTTTTTACACAGCGTATGTGTTATAGTTTAAGCATATCCTGTGGCACAAATATGTTGTTTTCTTTAAGTCTCAAAATGTCCTGGTTACTTGACATGCCATGGTGTTTTTAATGCACAGAAGAGCTGAACTATAGCAGATTAGGGTTGGGAGCAGTAAAAAAATCATAAGTATCTGAGGAGACCAGGAGTATTTTGTTAGAACCGCTTACAACAAGCTGACGCACTTCTGCCAAATAAAGCACATTGTTCATTGGATTTACCCTGTTGTGCACAGCCATTATTACTGTGGTGAGTCTATTAAATCTCTCTATTTTGTGCTTTCTGTCGCTAGAGGTGGGAAACATTTCTGTAATGAAACCAGGGAAAATTTGTTTCATTGCCAGCCTGGAACTCAAGCCAACTTTGTAGAGGTTCACAACCCTTTCAAACAACAGTGGCCAAAAATTCCAGTAAGCCAAGCTGTGATTTTTGAAGGTTTGAGATCCTGAGCGGACTACACTTCATGGAAATAGATAAGTTTTGCTTTGTTCAAAGAAAGATTTAAGAACACCCTGCTGTCTCCCCTTTCTCAGCAGACTGCTGATCCATCTCTGGTGGTGCCATACCCTGATGGTGTTTGGTCTCTCCTCTGCGGTGTGCGACCTCTCCTCCCATCTGGTACAAATTTGCAGGGGAATAAGAGGAAACTGTGGAGTGAGTAGCTCTGGGAAGGCAGAACACAGGCTGCCAGTGGTAGCACCAGGCCCAAGACAATCCTTGAGGCCACCAGTAGACACCTGAGATATACAGCAATTCTAAGCCAGCTGGTGAGCTTTTCTTCTGAGACTCCAGACAGAGGGGACAGAAGACGAATGTGGACTGTGGTCTTTGTGTGTTGGGTCACAGGTGTCATAATAACACTGTTACAACAAGTCCTTGTCATATTCAGTCATTCTTACTTGTCAAGTGCCTCCTTCTCTGAATAAAAGACAGAAATGTGCACTTTCAGAGCTTTGCTTCCTTATCTCCAAAGTTAGTGGGAAGAAACCGACCAGCTGGGTGCTATGTTAGAAGTGATGCTGACCTGAATGCTGCGTTTTTTTTCTGCTGCCTACATTGTGGCCAGACAAGAATTTTCTCCTCCAGTCAAAACCCACTGATTCTAAATCCCGGGCACCTAATCAGCTCCTTTAAATAGCAAGGGAGATGTCATCACCTGCAGAGCACACACTTCACAGGGGTCTATTATAGGACAGGAATAAAAGAATAACTCCATGAAATTTTTAGGTATAGGCCACTTCTTAAGGAACAAAAGAGGCATAATGCTATAGTGATCTATTTCAGCACTAAAACTTTATGTAAAACTTACTGTACTTTTATTACTATACAAGGTTTCACTGACATTTAAATGCCTTGAAAAACTGGCACATATTGAATAATTAATTTAGTAGTTGCTTTTCTAATGTTAAAATATCTTTTTGTTTTTTATTTAAAGTGATTTTCTATTTCATCACTTTCATTTGTGTTATAATCCGTACTTAAATACCTATATACACACACATATTCAAAATAATTTTTTGTATTTGGTGTGTATTTATATATACCCCAAAGTATTTTGAATTATCTAAGACAATATTTTCCTTCAAGCAAAATGTTGGAATTTCGGGGTTAGAACTGATTGAGAGCAAAGTCTGTTTGAAAACTTCAGTTCTTTGTGTGCTAAATTTCAACCCCTTCTACAGCTTTATTACTTCATTTCCTTGGAGTAGCTAGTAGTAATTTCTTCTTATGAACCACTAGAAAGAGACCACTAACAATAACTGTTTTCACTAGTATTCAGCCTACTCAAATAAAGAAGGACAGCAAGGTAAGGTCCTTGTCCTTTGTTTTAACTGTATCTGTATGCGTGACCAGGAGAAAGAGCAGGAGAAAGGTGCGTTGGTGGCAACAGACATTGCAAGATAAAGGCAAGGCTGCCGCAGCAATGCTCCTTCAGTCAACAGCGGATCGTAACTGCATTACCCTGACTTCTTATCTGAGGTGAGGGTGTTTTAATGTTAGTATAAAGCCACTGATAATTGGTTGACTAAGTGCCTTCACATTTTCACCACTATTACACCTTCAGTTTTATTAAACAGCACTTACCATATATCAATGAAATATTCATCGGTCTTTCATTACTGAACGAATCATTGAAAAATCATTGCAATGAAGGTTAACTTTACTTTGGCTTCCTGAAATGACATGGCACTTGCTCGCTAATTAACAGATATTTTTATGGCCTTCATTTGGCTTGAGAAGCAAACTGTCAAAGAATTCAGTATAGACCCACCATGGCTGATTTGAGTCTTAAAGGAGGCTTTGCACAAAGGTGAGGGTGTGCTTCAGCTCTTCCTTCTCCCCAACACTGGATGGCTCACATGGGTACCTGATTTAGCCCAGTGGCAGCCCCTCACCCCGCCAAGGCCAAGGATGTAAAATCAATTCCATAGCACAGATGAACATTTTCTACCGCCTACGTACCTGAAACATACCTGTACCTCCCAAACCACTGAGTCAGGGCCTGTCCTTTGCCTTTAGAGGCATCAAAACTTCCCCCCCCTCCCCTTGGAACCACTTGTTCCAAGACAGAAGTACTCAGCAGAAAATACTCACTTTCCATTGCCGCCCCAAGGTGAGGGGGCCTGTGAGGCTTTTGAAGAGTTCTGTAAGTACAAAACCAAAATGTAAATAAAAGTGACACAAGTACATGAATACTGATGGCACAAGGCTCAACATTCCCTGTTTTCGTTGCAAGAGCTACAGTGCATGTAGCAGAACGTCTCTGTACATCATTCCCATCATTAAATGGTTGGTGGATGATTGGTAGGTTCCAACCAGTAGCTTGAAAGTCACTGGATGAATGAGGGAATATAGTAGAGTTCCAGTACAAAGAAGTGGTTTAATTACCACTGAAACTCTACAAAGTAAGTTCTTCAGAGTGCAAATAACTTCTTATCTTTACGGGGACCTGCAATCTTTTAGTAAGAAACAAAAAGGATTTGGATTTATGCCTTAATGAAATGAATCCCTCCCAAGTTGCTAGGGAGGGTGGCTTGGGATTGAGACAATAGTAGAAATAAAACTTCTAATAAGGATCTGCTTTAATGCCCTTGTTTTTATGTAGTTTATTTGCACAAATTGACTTTCCTTACCTGCTTACTCATTCTGCCTTTCACGTCTGTGTAGCACCTTGTACAGCCCTGTACAAAAAGATTGCCCAGCAACAATAAAGCCCAGATTTTTTCAGTCTTGCTCAGACTAGGTGGTCTCTTACTTAGTTCCCATAAAAACTGGTAGTACCAGGGCTGAAGCTATCTATGTGTGCTTTCTGAAAACAATCACTCTGAGCTCCCTTGTGAAGAAGTCAGAATACACAGTGAAAACGCAATCAAATTTTACAAGTTTTCTGCAAAACATTACTGTCATTGCTACAGGATTCATCCGGTTAATGCAATCGCTATTTTGGATGGGAGGCACTGAGATTCAGTGGTGCACAGAGAAGCCTAGGGCATGGCCCAAGGTTGTACAGTTGACTCCGAGAGCAAAATCCTACCTGTCACTTCTAAAACACAGCTAAACTTGCCAAACAGTATTGACCAAAGCAGGAAACACTGCCCAAACCATAAGGCTGGCCTTGCCTGTTTGTTGCTATACAGCGTGCCACTGTGCTTCCTTAAGGATATGAGCGTGAACTGCAGTGTTTTGCAGTACAGAGCACACGTAGCGTGTATTTTTGCCACCCACTCACATGTAAGACGGAGGGAGATCCTAAACTCCCCTGAAAAGTCTTCAGGGATGAAGAAGCAGATTGGATGTTAGTTTCTACTGTCTGGGGATTGTTCCCAACAGTATCTGGAGACAAATGCTGTCAAGATTAAGACTAGATCTTGACTGGAGGTAGTTATT
The DNA here is from genome assembly GCA_013398155.1 of Pedionomus torquatus. Lineage (NCBI taxonomy): Eukaryota > Metazoa > Chordata > Aves > Charadriiformes > Pedionomidae > Pedionomus > Pedionomus torquatus. Next base: position 25,118 of record VZRU01009345.1, read on the forward strand.
TGACAATGAAAATATTTGGATTTTTTCCCCTATGACCATCGACAACACATTTTCTGAAACATAAAAACATTCCTCAAACTTTTACATGAAATGCATCAAAGGATGCCATTTTTGCAAAGCTTAAAACATTTGATCTCCATTTTAAACATTTAGCATTTTAGTTATATTTTACTCCAAGTTGTCTCTAAATTTCAAAACTGCTTTTGTGATTAAATAGTTATTTTCTGTTTTGAAATGTCAAAAATATCAATTTGAAACTTTTAATTGGAAATTAATCAGAACCAGTTCTGTCCACAAATGGTTTCAATTTGGACAAAGTGGCATTTGTGAGAAAAGAAAAAAAAAAAAAACACTAAAACACAAACCAAAAATCCCACCCAATTCCTCTCCAGCTCTTCTGTAAACAGAGGCCTGCTTTTCACAGTTAAAATTGTGCAAAATTTTGAATAACAACTCTATTCACATATTTAATCTATTTCATTTCTATTACAGATTCTTGCTAGTGAACACAGAGCACATTGTGCAGCAACACAAAACTAGTATGTAGTTAATACCTCCCATTCTTTTCTTTTCTTTTCTCCTCCTATGCCTTTATGACAAAAAAAAGACCCCGAATATATAATTTGTATGCACTCAAACACCACTTCCAGCAAATGAGTCACAGTGCCCATGGCATACACACGGTAACATTCACTGAAATACTCAGTTTCAACTGGGTGCCTGAAACCAGCATTTCTGATTTGTCTAATTTATTACATTTTAATTTTTTTCCCCTTATTTTCACTTATACTAAAAGACATTTTCTCTGTGCAGATGCAGTAAAATGGTCTTATGGTGGGAGTAGTAGTACTATGTTCTCCAGTGTAGTTACTTGCACAGCTAGAGAAAGTAAAGTGGCTTCAAGCGAGGAGAGAATCCCCCTTGGCACCTTTCTTTTTTTTTTTTTTATTTTAAAGAAATCATTACTGTTTGCAGAAAAAGTTTATCAAATGATCTGTCTAATAACCTTTTTTTAATACACAATTCACATTCATCCTGGATGAAGTCTGAAGTAGATGGCATACACTTCATGAAAATGCTGAGGCTATAAATGTGTCTACTTCAAATTTAATTTGTTGTGCAAATCCCTGACTGAGAACTTTGTGAGCAGAACAGGGGCACTCCTAATGTCTGCAAGCGAGCCTGAATTTAAGCAGAAGATCAAAAGTAACATTACTAAACTTAAAAAGACACACACACAGAGGATACCAAGGAAGTCAGGACAATGTGGTGGTTGCTAGCATCATAGATCTGGAGTTATCCAGCACAATGAGCATTTTATGACCATTTACATGAAAATATTACAACTGCAGTGTTACAAGCTGTACTGGTTTGCAGTACTAATATGTCAAAGCCTGGAACAAATTCACAGAGGCTGAAAAAAAACAACAAAAAAAGACTGATGGGCTGACAAACCAGTATAATTACATAATTATGAAATAATATGTAGTAATAAAGCAGAAGAATTAATGTATGCTTCAAATGGCATTCACCAGCAAAATATAAATATCAAAACCTTGGCAGAGCTGAAGAAAGATTCTGTTTTGCTCTTAATTTAGGAATGGTGAGGACTTGTCAATCTTACCCTGGGCAAACAGCATTTGATGAGGTAAAGGAAAACATCACTGAATGACAGTCAGCTGATCTGCACTCGATTCAAGGTAAAGGCAAACTTTCAAGATGTAGATAAGCCAATTTGAAGTTCCCAGAAATAAAAGGAGAAATCTCCTAGTCTGCAATAAGCTTCAGAAAATCTCACCCAATTTAAAATCTAAATTTAACTAAATAAAGCCTAAATAATTGCTTTATTATGGTTCATTGGAGGTCAGTTCATAATCACTTGCACATTGAAAGCTTGAAAGACACAGTTTCCTTTACAGAAACTTGCATAAACATTACCTGGTGTTGAGAATAATGTTATTGTAGTAGAATTACTGCGTATGGTCCTTTGAATCAAGTGACTAATGCAAAAATCCCCCAAGTCACTTCTGTCCCCATTCCCTGGCAGCCATCCTGCCTGCATTTCCCAGGGGAGAGGTTAAATGTGGGACTTTTAAATCACAGTTGTACTTGTGAGAGCTCTCAGTGCTGGTATGAATTTCATTTCATATCAATAAATTAAACAGAATAAAGATTACCTTAAAATATTCCATCAGAGATCTGGAGTACTTCATAGCATGGTCCTTCTTTAGTTTAAACATTCTCAAGTAGAGAAGTGATAAGCATCGGTAGCTGTGGTAATTAGGAAAGGATTATGTTAATTCCACTGCTTAATGTAACCTATAAACTGTAAAAAAAAAAAAAAAGCTGACCTATATTTTGCAGTTTCTGTTCTAAGGTTAGATTTTGAAACATAAGCAAATGGAGAAAGAAAAAAAAAGTGGTCAAAAGCATTAAAATCCCATCTTGATAAGAGTATAAATTAGAAGAATAAATGTTTAGTCAGCTGCTGAAGAAATCCATTAGTTATCCTTTAATAGTTTAATGGAAAACAAGAATAATGATCTTCTGTAAGCTGCTTAAGTAATTCAGTACTTTTAAAGTCCTCCTTAAGATTTTAGCTGCTTCTCTCATTGTCGCAAGGGGACTTACCATAAAACTGCTAATTTCTTGTCCCCTTCTGTGGCAGAAGAGCCTGTGAAATTCTTGAGTCTCATTGCATACCTTGTCAGAAAGGTGAAGAGAGAAGATAGTGAGAGTTAAGATTTTTCCAGGAATACTATTGATGCTCTGAAAAATAACAGCCAGACAGAGATATTCTTCTCCAGCTGCAATAGCGAATGGCCACATTGTTCTGTAAAGATGAGATCAATGTAAATGTCAACAGAAAGCACCACCTAAAATCTGGAGGGCTAAAGTAAATCACCTGCCCATCTTCTGGGTCAATGAGGTAAACTATTCTTGGGCGTATTAGTGACACTATCTCCAGCTATGCAGGCTGAGTCCTGCAGACATTTGTGATGAGCGTTGGACAGAAGCGTATGAACTCGGCCCTGACGAAGGGCCAAGTACTGAAGACTAGAGTAATATATAATAAGGTTTTACATATCATATTGTGGACTTCAATAATACCTTCAAAATCCTTCTCATAAATGCTTCTTCAAAGCTTTCAATATATTTTATATAGAAAATGGTATTAAATATAGGAAAGGTCATGTTAACAGGTTTTAAAATTCTTGGGTGCATTAATTTATGAGTCTTGTGTACTTGGTCTTCCCTCTCTATTTAATTGCTGCTGTCCAGCATTTGGATGATCTAAGATTGAGTATTCCTACCTCCTCTCTCTCTCTCTTTTTTTTTTCTTTAACTGAGCACACTCCATTCCATGCATTTAGTCTCTTGAAAATCAATTCATCACATAAAATCATTGTTCTGAGCCCTAATGCAATTTCACAGGTACTTGTGTTAGAATAAGTAATAGGGTTCAGCGTTGCGTAAGAAAGTTTTAAGGTATCCAGGCAGTCTTGATGAGTTCTCATTTACAAGGAGGTAATGGAGTGCGGGCAGGCAGTGCTGCTCTCGCTCTGCCTTCCTCCCACCACCCTCGTCATCAACCCCCAGCTTGCAGCTGTAGCACACCACCCAATGTGCCCCCTCCATGTCCTGTCTCACCTGCTCTTTGGTATTGTTGTTCCAGTCATACTGGATGAATCTGATCAAATACCAAGACATACGTCTCTCTGGGGTTTTCAATCTTATGTTAGGGTTTTTAGCATTACCATTAACTTAAAACACCTTTGACAGTCCAATCCTCCCAATCTCTTTGATGCTCCACTTGCTTTCACAAATAGATGCAGAAACTCAGGGCAGCCACAGTTAATGCAAAAGGCGAAAATGGTGCCTCTGAAGAAGGGAGGAATAAAAGGGAGAAAAATCGCCTTCTATTTCTTATATCACAGTAAAAAATCTATCATGTTAACATCAGCAGCCACACTGAGCCAGTGTGTGTGCATAGTCTTGGTTTGTACCCAATGTAGCCCATGAGAATAGTGTATTTGTCCATGGAGTTTATTGAACCTGTATCAGCATTCTGCTCTCCTGGGTGATCACCTTTCTTCCATATCTGACCACTGACAGCAATTAAATGGGCAAATCAGTCTCTCTGACTGCCTACAAGATGCTGCACACAAGACTTGGCGTGTTTATGGCAGGTGGTAGAATTAATCTCACCTGATTTTAGCTAGATAGAAATTGGGGATCTACTATAACAAAAACCTCCAGATTCTTCTAGAGGCAAAAGCAGTTGAACAAGCAATCCAAAAGCAGTTCAGGTGCTGCTTCTGTGCCAAGGCCTATCTTCTACGTAGCCCGCAGTGGAGACTCTGCTGATACGGGAACTGGTGGGAAGAGCAAAGCAGTGGGGCTGCATATGCTTGGTGAGCACGGGTTGCTCTGAGATGCAGCCATAAGCTGCCACTCCAACAGCCTGTTGGAACAGGTCCACTGGAGGGCCACAAAGATGATTAAAGGGATGGAGCACCTCTCCTATGAAGACAGGCTGAGAGAGCTGTTCATCATGGAGAAGAGAAGGTTCCGGGGAGACCTTAGAGCAGGCTTCCAGTATCTGAAGGGAGCTACAGGAGAGCTGGAGAGGGACTCTTGTCAGGAAGCATAGTGATAGGACAAGGGGTAATGGTTTTAAATTGGAAGAGGGGAGATTCAGATTAGATATTAGGAAGAAATTCTTTCCTGTGAGGGTGGTGAGGCACTGCAAAAGGTTGCCCAGAGAAGTTGTGGCTGCCCCATCCTTGGAAGTGTTCAAGGCCAGGCTGGATGGGGCTTTGAGCAACCTGGTCTAGTGGGAGGTGTCCCTGCCCATGGCAGGGGGGTTAGAACTCAATGATCTTTAAAGGTCCCCTCCAACTCTAATCACACTATGATTCTATATGCTCCACTGACTCCATCCAGCACCAGCAGTGCAGAGTGGAGGGGAGCTGCAGGTATCTTCCTAGACCTGCCATCCTCTGAGTTAACTGGTGCATGTGTTGTGGGTCTTGAATGAGCAAAGACTTTTGGTCCACCTGCTTCTGAACAAACAGACTGCTGGACTGAGGAACAACAATTTCAACCCTGCCATGTGGTTTTCCTAAAAAACAAAGATAAATGTCGGCTCCTATGACGAAGCACTCAATTCTTTAAAGTATATTTCTTTAAATATGATTTATCCTCCCTACACAACTGTAGTTTTGTAGTTCAGGGGGCAAAGTGCTGCCAGATCATCAGAGTGGAGCCAAAGTAGGAGGCTCCTTAAGTCTCTTGAGGGTTTAAACTTGGATCACAAGTTTTGAGTGAACATCATTATTTTGTTGAGTAATCTCTTTAGATATTCTTCTCTTTATGTAGTGTCGAATTTAAAATACATCTTTAAATATTAAACAGGCATATTATTTACCTGAGCGTAAGAGCTTCTTAAGATTTGATACATTTTATTATGTAAATACCTACTTACTCAAAATGTAAAACATACATTATTTTTGGCAGTTCCTAATAGCTAATCTGGCATGTTAAAATCCTGCATGTTAAAAAAACACCTTTGTCATACTAAAAGCCAAGCAGTTAGGGCCTGATTTGCCTCCTTTTCTTTCTCTTGTGTAAACTGCCAGTAATTACACTGACATTAGTAGCGATATTCCCAGCATACACTGGGGAAAGCAAAGGTGCATCGCAGTGAAGAGGAAAAATCCAGTTGTTCTATTTACAGGTAAATTTAATCCTGCTTGATTTCACTTCGATAATTTGTGCAAGTAAGGCAAACAAGCCCTTATTTACTCAGGAGACCGTTGTTTCTGTGGAGCAACACTACAAAACAGCAATATAGAACAGTAGCAGATTTTAAAATAATAATTCTGACATTTTATTAGTAAGTAAAGACTCTCTCATCCATATTCTAGCTTACAAGTCTGCAAAACTGTATTAAAACTAATTCAGCTCATTTGCATTCCTTTAACACTAAAAATATATATCCTTTTTAAATACAATACATGCAGAAAGCTTCCTTTCTGGCTGTGATCTTATGTGCCAAGTTTCAGCTTTTTTTTTTTAACAGCCAAGTTATAAACCTCTAAAAACAGGGTTTGTAATAGAAATCCTGATAGACTCACTTTAATGTTTTGAATTATAAAACTACACCTTTTAAAAGAGAAGTGTCATTGCCAAACAGTGAAATTACTATACTTTACTTCCACCCACTACATTTCAATTTTAATTTTATGAATATTGCAAATTATAACACTCACATTATAACCTCTAAAGGGGATAATTTATAAAAGCAGTGTCCATCAATTATAAATTTTCCATGACATTAATAAAACGGCAAGAACTAATTATGATGACTTCTGAGATGAAGATGCCTTGGACAAATCATTAATACGTTGAAATGGTATTTTTTAAAACATAGCAGGTTCTAATTATGACTGAAATGAGATTATGAAAATGATCACAGAAAGGACATTAACCTGATGAGTTCCACAGTCTCTGAGTACATGGTGTATGGAGATTTAGCTTCTAATGGATCTCGCTCCATAGCGTTCCCGCACTCGATGAAGGAGAGGGCAGCATCAGCATAATTCACTGCTTTGCCGAACTTCTCCAGCTGAAATGGGAATGACACCATCAAGAAAATCTTTCAGCTTTAATTTCTAGGTAGACAGATCATAATACACAGCAACAGTAGCGTTAGGATGAAAGCAAAGCGACGCTGGTAGTTAAGAATGAACTCATATAGTAATTAAGGCAGGATCTATGTTTTTACTAAATCTTTCCAGGTAGCATATGGCCAGATGCTCCACAGAGAAAAGTCAATGTACATCCAGTGACATGCATGGATTTACACAGGCAATGGGGGACACTAAACATGTTTGAACAAATCCATATTGCTCCTCGATATATGAACTAAGTTGAATGCCACTACGCAAGGGTTAAGTAACAACTCTATGACTTTTGTCAGATGTCACATTCTGTGTTAACTGTTGACCAAAAAAAAAAAAAAATCTCATCATTTATGTGGTGACTGAAAGAGCAGGGGAAAAAAAAGGGAGAAAATATAGCACTGCTAAATATTTTATTTTACTAGGATTTTATTGCAAAAGGTTTTAGCCCTCATAATGGTTGTGATTAAACTGACTTAGACATACTGATTTCTTTTTTTATGTGTAATGAATATTATATATGACACTTTTATAGTAAGTATTTTATAACAGTATTTAACATTTTCAATTTTTGATAGCTGGATGTAAGAATCCTACTAATATGGCATTTGATATAAAAGATCCAATATACTTTAAATATTTTAAAATTTTCTTTGTATGTCTCTATCAAAATATTTTTGATGCACCTGCGTATGTTTTCATTCCCAAAATGGAAGCCTATCCTAGCAATATGTGAAGCAGAACATTCAGTATTGGTCCAAGGTAGCAGTATATTTGCCTTTGTGGCTACTTCTAAGCAACTTATAACTAGTTGTCTCTGATTTCCTTTAATTTCTTGTGCATTGTCTATGTGCAAAGCCTTTGTGTAACTGATAGGTATTATTCAAATGATCACAAAAGAAGAATAATTTCTAAATGTTTTTTCCTCTATTCCAATGGCTACTTCCCAGCACATTCTTCAAATTCCTTCCTTCAGGTCTTCCAAAGATGACTTTTTGTGATATAAAGAAAAGGAATCTGGATGCAAGTGTGTTTAGTGTTTAGTAAAAACACACAGTTTGAGCCAGAAGAAGCCAGCCCTGGCCTTGCTCCACGCTGACTCTAGTGGAGTAGAGCTCATCACAGCTCAGCCAAGAACAGAGCTAGGTCTCCAAGATCTCTTCTATATGGTACAGTCAGTTGCCACCGCAGCAGCCCATCCGAAGCAGTTGATTCCTTACTGCCATCCCAGACAAGGATAGGTTTTCCCAGGGTTGCTCCCGTAAGACACAAAATGCCCTGCCCTTCACCAGAAACCTCTTTTCCACACAAGCTCGGGAAGAGCACGGCCACAAATCTCATTAACATCTGCTGACACGTTTTGAGGTCACGTGCATTATCTTTCCAGCCACTGCAACACATCTTTCAATGCTGCGGGTGCTCTGTCATGTCAGCACCAAGTAACAAGAAGCAATTGTTTCCATAGGACAACTAACACTATGGGATTGCACAGCAAATGTGTGTGTTACATGGAGATAATTTGTGTGCAGCTGTATTGGGTGGGGAAAAAAAAAAAAAAAAAAAAAAAAAAAAAAAAAAAAGAAGAAAGTTGAGACCTAAATATAGTGGAAAGAAAAAGAAGATACTTTGTTCGTGGGTATTTATGTCTGCCAACAAGTTGTATCGCAGTGGATGGTCTCACATTCCCGCAAGAGCACTCAGGGTGTCAAACTGTGTGCGACAGGCAAGGCCTGCCTGCAGGCAGCAGCATGATGCGTTGTGCCTGCTCCTTTTAGTTCTGCTTGAGGAACAGCCCTGATTCCGCAAGGCAGAGTCAAAGGTAAGAGGACGGGAGACAGGTCAACACTTTCTGAGTGAACCAGGCTGTGGAGGGAAGCGGATTGACACAGCATGTTGAGATCATCAGGAGCCCGAGCCTGTAAATATTTGCTAGCGTGGAGCAGGCATCCCCGTGCCAGAACCGTGTGTGTTTTCTTTAAAGGTCAATCAGCTGTGGGAGGTGTTGTCAGTCTGCTCCTGCCAGCCTTTCCTGCGTCCAGACATCAGGGCTCTGGCTGAACACGCTCTGCTGAGCCGGGCTGCAGGAATCAGTGCAGGCCACCCTCTGGAATCGGGCAGGTCAGGAGGAGGAGGAGGAGGAGGGACCACTCCTAACTTACTGACAGTCACGGCAGGTTGTAAAAACCCAAACCCACCTCCCACAGAAAACACACTCGGTAACATCGTGCCCTAAGTCAAAAGGGAGCCCGGAGAGCTGCAGCAGGCAACTTGACAGGTCAACTCTCTTTCAGCTCACCGACAGCAGAGGGAGAGCTGTGGGTTCTTTTTCCTTCATCTTTTTGTTTCGTTTTTCAAAAACATAGCATATGATTGTTTTGTGGTGTTCTTTTTGACAAACACTTCCAAGCACAAAATCTCTATGTGGAATGATAAAATATGCTTGCAAGACCCCCACAAATAATAAAGCGAGAGGTGAATAAAGCACCCTTTTCTTCTTCAGTTGTGGTTTTGAGGGGCAGAACAAACCATGACACTCCATTTTAGACATCTTAGTTTAAATAGAGGGGCCAAGTTCCACTAAGCCTGCCTAAATGAGCTGCTGTTCTGCACTCTATATGGCATAACGGAGCAAAGTCCGTGTCTACGAAGCAAATGGCAATTAACGCCTTTCAGTGCTGGCAATATCTTGGACTGAACAAACCATGACAGTGTATAATCCATCAGATTAAGTAGTTTTATCAAAATCAGAATACTTTGCAAAATTAGGTCAATTTTACTGCAATTTCATCTGAGGTAAAATGAGAGAAAAAGCTTTCCAAGGGTTGAACTACCTCATTTCAAGATTTTTTTTTGAAGGAGCATGTTCAGTTCTTTATTTACCAGCCTAAAAGCATGCAATAAGAATGAATGTACTATTTAAAAATCAATTGTTGCAAATTTTAAACAATTGGATTGGAAATATTGAACAGTTTTACCACATAATAATGGAGTGGAGGGTGATTTGCCTTTCTTAACTTTCTGTTACGGAATATTTCAACACTTTTATTTTAGGCTCAAAGTGAATAGGAAAACAATTTTCAAACACACATCATTTTTCATGAAACATCCTTCATAAACAGCATGTCTGTTGCTCCTCCTCGGAAGAGATACCAGCTATTGTAAGGAGCCACTTTTTTGGGGAACCAATTCTTAAAGTCTGGGAATGGTGCTCAGGGTTTGACTTGTTGTGGATGGTCTGTTTATAACCTGAAATATACTTTAGTCAATACCAGAGTTCCTCTAGGTTTGGGAGGCTTCAGATGGCACATTTTTCTAACACCCAGCTCCATAATGGAAAGAGACCAAAAAAAAAAAAAACAACCTGTGACAACCTACCAATGCATCTGCTTTATGCTTCAGCTTCTTAGCCTCTTGCATGTAATAATCCGCATTGTGAAGCCTAAAGAGACAAAATCCATTAGTACAAGTCTTTGTTTTCATACAGTTGGACAAATGTTGCTTGAGAAAATTGCTGACTGCTTCCAAGAACAATTTTGGCATATACACCCACTTACCTCTAAATCTTAACCAGAATGTTAATCTGAAGCTGCTGTATGCAAAGGTATGATGGGTGACCAGAATATAAAGTAACTAGCTGTAGAAACTGGCCACCCAAAGGACTCATTAATGTGTGCTGAGCAGAGGAAAAGGAAAAATATTTTAAACTAATTAAGTATCAGAAGTTTTCATTAGAGGAGCTAAAATAAAAAAAATGATGAAGAATTACCGTGAACCAACATTCATGATCTGAAAACATTTATCAACATAGTCTTCATTAATCAGTGACAACAGTTCATTTGTAAAGATTAAAACTGTGTGCCTTTGTGCAGCACTATCCGCACAGGTGCCCAAAGCTAAAGCTATAATCAAAGATACTCTCTTTCACTGGGAGCTCTGCTCGCATGAAAATCCCGACTACATAACGTGCAGCTAGAATAGAGATCCAGTCATACTTACACATCATCAAATGTTATTTTGGGTCTTCTGGGCTCAGAATTCCCATTGGAAAGCATTGGCATTGCAGACCAGATGTCTGTTTCTAGATGGCTGGTGTCAAGAAGAGTGTTGGCTGTTGGTGTGTTATGAGATTCTTCCTCCTAAAAGAAAAAAAAAAAGACTATTAACTTTTCATAGTTCCAACAAACAACTTCCAACAATGTAAGTGTTCATATCCCCCCACAAAAAGTGTTCATATCCCCAAACAAACAAACAACTGAGGCACAAAGTAGCACTGGTATATACCCAACTACATCCAGCTTACCTTACAAAATCACCCTTCCATCCTATATAACATAAGCCTATTAGATTAATTAGGCAATACAACTCTACCTCTGACCCCTCACCTGAACTCATTAACTTATTCTTAGATAAAGTCAGCCTGGATACCACAGTGTTACTGTCTACAGACACTGGCTAAAGCAAGGGTGGGGAAATCTAATATAGAAGATCTGGATGTAAGCTCAACTTCATTCAAGGTGTAGCATGGTAATTAAACCTGGGGTTTTTTTCCTATATTATTATTAGCTGACTGTAAGGTGTCTGAAAAGCCTGTTCAGATTTCAGCAAGGAACAGTTTCCTCACCCTTGCTACACAGAACAGAGAGAAGAATGGGAAGCAGAAGCCAGGAGTGGTGACTTTGCCTTAATTAAAACCAGAAGCATCACAGAAGCACTTAAATCGGGCAACTGCGACTTGCAAGCTAGCTCCACAACCAGATAAAACTAAATTACAGATGAACCAATGAACCAGAGAAAGAAATCTAACATATTTTAGAAGACAAATATTTAATGTATTGGGATAATAGATAAACCAAGGATAAATCTGCCTGGAGATGCTGGGAGTGAGAGGAAGCGGCCCCGCTGTTTACATTGCATTGTTTATTTGCTGACATACCCAGTTCATTTTGGCATTGATTTCAGTTGAAGGCGTGTGTATTACTCTCGCAGCTTGAAGTGACACAATGATATCAGAAAGCAACAGGGATGAATGAATAAGGTGAAGTGATTTGTCACCTACGATCCAATGCAACTTGTGAGTTTTACTATTACAGTGCAGGGTAACAACCTCGCACAAAGCAGCGAACCGTGGCAATCGGGGCCATGCATGTCCTTTTCTGTGGCAAAATTGTCTTGTCTTTTAATTTTGACACTGATGCTGAGATCCAGTTTGATACTAAAGATATGTTTGAAACTCTAGCGGGAGGACTTTTTTCTAAGAGGGGCCCAAAACCTTGTTTAACTCAAAAGATGATAACAAACTGACGTGAAATACACTTTTTTTTATACTTTTTTTTTTTTTTTTTTTTTCCTTTTTTCGTCAATTTTCTATGCAGCTTTTTCAGGTATTATCAGTAAAAGAAATCTGAATCTGGCGAAAAGCAAGCAAGCAAGAATTGTCTATGTGAAAACCTCTGATGGGGAGGTGTTCCTAACAGAATGGTGTTTCTCTGGGAGGGAACAAAGAAAAAATGTACATGGTATCTAAAAGCTTATATATGCGATTTGTGGAGATTAGGTGTAAATAAATCTTACTGCTGGAAGCTGGGAGCCTGCAAACTCAACCCATGTTAAGTGTGGTCCACACAGGTAGCTTTTTGTTATATTTTTATTGTTTGTTAAGTTTATTCTGCAATATTCAGTGTAACTACAGTGCTTAATTCTGGCTGAGAATGTGGGATGTTCTGGTGATGGATACGTAACTTCTTGAAGCTTTATTTTCAAAATGTGTGTGTTGTAGCTACAGAGTGAAGGGGGTAATTGCAGCTACTTTCTGGCTGCAAAGGCTCTTCTTTAAGGCTCAGGTACCGGTTGTTTCAGGGAGATACACAATGCCAAATGGATGCCTAACATTGACCTAAAAATGGAACTTGCAAGAGTTGCTTATGCCCACTTCTGCAAAGATCCGCTCCTTGCTGCTCTTCAGTGGAACTACAACAAACATTTAAAAATAGATACTGGGGAAAAAAAAAATTAAATCAAACAGAACAAAGCTACGTTAATTTTATTTTATCTAGTTCACTGCCAGCAACTGAGGTTGGTTACTTACACAGATTCCTTTGGGGTTAGAAGAGGATTTATTTTCATTCTTTCTGTGTTTAGAAACAGAGGAGGAAGAGCTGCTGGTCTGCGAGGTGTTTGTGATGTTGGTCTCTTGGCTGAAGGAGCTGTTGTCACTGCTGTGCCGCCGGTGCACAGGCTCATCCAGGAGTGGGGATAAGGGAGGAGGGAACAGCTTCTCTTCTCTTTTCTTTGTCACCTTCTTCACTGAGCTACTGCTGCTCCTGGGACACAGATAAGAACCAGTTGCATTTCAAGAACTTTAGTTAATCCTCCACTGAACAAAGCTCTAGATTTTATTTACTGAAAAGCCATCTCTACCCACAAACATGTCCTGCAGTCCCCATGTCCTAGGAACCAAGTCAAAAGGGAACAGGTGGTGAAAACAGCAGAGCTATCTCTGCCTTTTCAATGGCTGCAGAAACCTCCTGCTTTGGAGGACAACTTCCAGTGCATTAGTACAAATTGCACCCAATTTAAATGCTAATTTGAGTCAGTCTTCATTTGAGAGGTCATAGAGGTTCTGACTCAGCAAAGTGCTGGAAAGTTTTATGCATGGCGTTAGTTCTTTTGACATCAAGTATGACTATTTATGTGCTTAACATTAAACGTCTTTTCAAGAGGTGGATTAGGGCCCATATAACCAACCTTTGCAAAAAACCATAATAGCACATGGCATGTGAATAAAAAAAAATAATTTATAACAACTACAAACTGATAACCATAACAATAACAAGATAATAATTATTTGACCTCTAGAATAAAACCAATGTTCAATGCTATATTAAGATGATACATTGTAGCTGGCAAAAGCCCTTAAGCAAATACTGGTTGATGAATTGAACGTGATTCAGAAAATGAATGTGGTTTTGACATGAAAGCTCAAATAATATGATAATCTATTGTCTGTTTTATGTACAGAAATTGTTAGCTGGCTAGAAATGTCAGCTGTGACATACAGTAAAACCAAAAAAAAACCCTGCTAGACTGTTCTGCCCTCAAATCCATCAAAAAAGGAAAAAACAAATCCCAGCATCCCAATGAGTGCTTAACATGTTAATCTACACACAGATTTTTATTTTAGGTACTGTCCTATCTCAGTCAATAAGGATAACCTGAATTTTAATCTTTTGTTAGACATCTAATGTTGCACTACACAATCATTTACTTTTCATGATTATTGACTAAAATCTCAATAACAAATTTAAGTCAACAAGAATTTATGTTTCGTTCCCAGTCACTTTCAGTCAGTGTCAGGAATTATAGATCTACTTTGCCTTAAAGTAACCAGAGAAAGAGAAGAAGGAAACCCAAGTTTCCTTACTCCTCACTCCAGAGCTCACTCCCTTTCCAGTCTGGCCTCTTTTCAGTTTTACCAACAGTACCAATATCTACACCAACTTTGGTCATTCCCCTACTTTAGACCTTCAGTGATATAAATATATATTACCCCATCCCTGGAAGTGTTCAAGGCTAGGCTGGATGGGGCTTTGAGCCACCTGCTCTAGTGGGAGGTGTCCCTGCCCATGGCAGGGGGGTTGGAACTTGATGATCTTTGAGGTCCCTTCCAACTCTAACCATTCTATGACTCTATGATCTGTGAAATCACCGAAACAAACTCCCCATGTTTCAGGTTTTATAGCTCTTTTATTCAAAACTATTTAATTTCCACTGAAGCAGAGTTTAAAATATCTTATTCGAAATCCTCTGATATTACATATCTTCAGACTGAAGAAATAAAATGAAAGCAGAATTCATATTGCCTAACAGTAGGCCTGGGATGGATGCCATCCTGCTCAGAAAACACATGGGCCTGAAGAAGATCAAAGGAAAGCAACCAGGTTGGAAGAGACTGGCAGTTCTTCGAAGGGACTGATATTATGCACATGTGGTCCTGCAACATATCCTCCAAAAAGTTCTGACTCGAAGCCCCATCTGTTAGCTTTCTTACCTACCCCCAGTGGGCATTTTGGAGCTCAGACAAGTTACCACAGTTATAGAACAATAATACTCTGAACTTTTTCCAAATGAAAATTTTCCAGAGGAGGGTAAGCACTGCCCTAAAAAAGCAAGCATGTTACTGGATTGTAGAGAGGCAAACCAGAGTTAGTGAAATACCCAGGAGCAGAATCCAAACCCCCTGCCGTACAAACAAGTGTCCTACACAGGGAATCCTGAATGTGCATATATTGGTGGGAGCATGGAGCGAAGTGGTTCTCCGTGCCCCGGTGTTCTTCTTGCTCCCTAGTACAGCTTTGCAGAGGGAAGAGCAACCAAGTCTGGCAAGTCTACCTCAAAAGCAACTGAAGAAAAATTCCACCTGAGCCATTGGCCAGGTCCACTTTAGGATCTGACCCTGCATCACCAGTGAGGCTCCTCAGCACATTTGTAGCTATTTCCAGGGCTGACACAGGACTCTGTCACTTGCAGAGTCTACCACTGCATGGGGAAACTTAGGGCGCATATAGGGCAAGGGAAGCCACACTCCTCAGCTGCTACACAGAGGTGGAGGGACTAAGAGACTAAGGCAAGAGAAAAAATTAACAAGGCTGTAGGTACCTTCACTACTTAAAACTTCACCAGTTCACTTCACCTTTGGGCTAAAATATAAGACAAGGCAAACCAAAATATAAGTGCAGCCACACAGCTCTGGCACGCTAGCAATGAATTCATAAAGGAAAATGCACTCGAGGATATATTTTTTTCTACATAACTCAAATTAAAAAAAAGCCAAACAAACCAACAATACTTCAGATTCTTTATTTTTTTCCTTATTGCTCACTTAATCCTATGTGTTATCAAAGGAATTAAACTGATAATTTATTTAGCAATGTTACCTCCCTCAGATTTACACCAAAGCATTTATGTTAACAATAACCTCCATGAAATAGGTTGTTACCAGCAGTTAACCAGATTGTCACTTTGCTTTGGGCTGTTAATGGGCTAAGAAACTGGTCTTTGATTGCAGTAATCGCTAATTTTGAATTAATTTATTGCAATAATTACCGAGACTCAATGGTTTAATTTGCTGACATGATTGTTAGTTAAACTATATTTAAAATCTAAGGGAGAAACACAATAAAGGTGCAAGGAAAAAATACAAGCAGAACTGATGGACTTGTGGCTGCAGGGTTTATCTTTGTGTCTGAAAAGGCCAATTATCAAGGAAGAAGAAGGCTCCCCGTCTGCTTTTATTATTTTTTTTTCCCCCAGCCTTGTTTCTTTTAGGGCAGAAAGCAAGCAAGCAGGCAACAAGAGGTCAGTATGTGAAGGAGAGAGAATTTCCATCTACTCTCACATTTCAAGCTGCCTTTCTTTGCCCTTTTTTTATCCGCTCCTTGTGGTATGCAGTGGTATCTCTGGCCTATTAGTGAGACAAAGCCATTGTCTCTACCCATCACTTGGCCTTCCTTTGCCTCTACTTTCCCTGTCCACAATGAAATGCCGCACACTGACGGTGGATCTGATTTTCTGCAGGGGGTTAGCAGGGAAAGGTCACTCCCACATTAGCTTGGACCATATGGCAGCAACAGAATGAAGCTGAAGTCGTTGTCATAGATGTAGAAGGCTGTCTCTGCCATGAAGGAACCCCAACGAACACCGTTGTGACTACCCAAGGGATCAGCTAATATTTGTTGCCAAGTACAGGTGCATCTTTAACTAAAGGTCAAACAAAAGGGAACGGGAAACCTTGAGAAACAGGCTGAGGTGCTTGCCTTGGACGGATTTCTAGTGTGCCTGTTAGATGGCAAGCATGTTTCACTGGTACGAGTCTAGTCTGAAATTCAGACCCATGGTTTGCATCAGCAAATAACTCAGTGCTGTTACAAACTGCCAAATGTTGGCCAATAGTGCTCTGCCTGGACTAGGTCTACCAATCAGGTATTCAGATACAAATGGTATGCAGCAGCACATACAATTAATGCTTAAATTAAAATTGCTCTGGGAAGCAAGTAAATACATAAATAAACCTCTGCTGCAAAGTGGGCAGCTGATCTGACAAAAATCCTGCCTCGCAGCAGTGTTTCAGGACATTACTGTGAATTACTTGGACAAAACACAGTATCGTCTATTCCTTTGTTTGCTATGAACTATCAGAAATAGAAAATACAGTGGCAATAGTTTGAATATTTATATTTTAAGCGCTGTGTCAGATTCAGGGAGAAGGCACCAGCTCCAGAGCGTGTGAGGGAAGAAACAAGCAGAGAGGTTACTATTTGCTCATGCAATGGCTACATAATACAAACTGCATCTCTGGTTTCACAAATGGTTTTTAAGTTCACAACTCATTGTCTGAAATTTCTAAACTCAAATTTTACACACCGCCATAGAAATGTGTTGAAATTAGGCATATAATTGCCCATATCAGACATGGAACCCTTTAAAAATTAATTGCGCATCTTTGCTTGCTTTATTGAGTTCATATATTTCGGGAAGGAGTACGAGAAATGTATTCAAATGCCCAAACCATAGAGGGGCAGCCAGTGGGAGCTACAAAAGCACAGGTGTGGCCTATTTTTCACTGATTCCTCCAGACTCCTGAATACCTCCAAATTTTGGCCCAGAGATCATGGTCTTTCTGTCAAAACACTCTTGTATCTATAAAAAAGACCAGTGAAAGCCTCTGAATTCTGCCTTGGAGAACTTGGCTTGTTGGCACAGGGATCAGCTTTTATCGGGAGAGGCTTAAGGTTCCTCCTGGGTGAGAACATCCACTAAGGGACTTAACGCTTTCTTAATGGATGAACATCATCATCACACCTGTAGCTTAAACGCCTTCATTTCTCAAAGGTCTTACATAGATACTTAGGATTTCTGAAAGAAAATGTAGAACCTTTGGGAATAAAGGAGCAAATGGCAAAGGCTGTCTTCCAAGCTTTTACCACTGAAGTGTTATTTTCCCCCATGCCCTTGGACAGTGTACTTTCAGCTTCCCCTTTCTTTTCCCTCCCCTTAAAGCTCTACTTAACCCTCTGGAGAACAGAACCAGTCCTGACTCCTTGAAAACAATCTGGGGCTCTCCAGAAATTTGTCGTCACACAGTTCAGCCAGCTCCCTAATCTTTTGGGAAATATGTTGATCTATATTCAGTTGCATGTCTCCAGCAGCTGAAGACCTGAATTATTGAACAATATTGCATTCAGTTCAAGCAAACTCAGAAGACGCTAATAGCAAATGCTGTGTGATCCAGGTCTCAATCACTGCTTTGGAAAAGAAGTCAGAAAATTTTGTTTCAAAATTTGAGACAGAGGAGAGGAAAAGCTAGCATATGGAAATAACTATTGATGGACACAATTATATTTTAACAGAGAATAGCACGGGCTTGAAAGCTCCAAGGAATCAAATTAATGACCTGGAAAACAAGCTCAAATTAAGAAACATCAGGTTGGGGGTGGATCCTTAGGGCTTGCTGGTGACAAGAATAGAAATTTTTTTTTAAATAGATTGTGGAGGTGTTGGGGATGGATAATCCTTTATTCCCTCTGCAATATATCTCTGCTCATTGTATTTCTAGCAATGACAATTGGGCAACACCCACCACGATGTTTATCAAATGTGCAACATGTTACAGATCACATTGTACCTTTCGACTTATCTGCCTTTTCCAGACTCCAGCTCGTGATTTTCTCAGTGGTAGAATGAGCAGTTAGTTCAAGGACTGAAGCTACTCCGTAATTACATCACTATAAATAAAATGAAGCTTAACCTTCTTTATGGTTTTTAAAATTTGTGTGCAATTTCATAAATGGTTTTTGAACTTTATCTAAATTTAAGTACTACTACAATCAAATGGTTTTCAGAAGCACATGGCGGGTTTGATTCTTTGCGTGTCAGAGTGTGAAGCAGAAAGAAGTGCCTCATCTCAAAATCGTAAAAGCACAAAATTGATGACAGAGGGGAATTGGACTCTTTGGTTATTTATAGAATGTTAATCTTGTGATTATACTAATCAGAATCATTATTTATGTGGCGCCTGTTTGCTCAAGCATTATAGCCATCTCTCAAAGACACTCTGAAAGGCACAAACTATTTGATTATAAGTCTGTTGTAACACAAAGCACGTATGTCTGAAACATTTAGGATGGTCACCCCTGGCACTGCTGTATACACAGTTAAAGAGTAAGAGCCACTGAAGTGAGAGGAAAAGTCACTGTTTTGTTCAATAAAACTGAGAACTGTCTTTTACAAATCTATTCTAAAATATAAATTCTAGGCAATCAAATAAAGCCCACTTTTAGTAGGATTCCCTGGTCCATAGACGTTAAGAATGATGGGGGTAAGAAAAAACACAGAAAGGATGCAGTGTGGGGGTAGAAGAATACACCAGGACTGTGGTGGCACTCGGAACTCCTATAGTCTATCAGAAGGATGAATGAATCTCATCTAAAACCATGTGGGTCATCTTCCTGATGGATGGGAATAGCAATGCTGGGTCACTTATGCTTATGGGCTGTAAAGCCCATCTGGCTCTACAGCAAAGCCATTTGTAGAACAGTACTGTGAAATCTCTCATGAATGTTATGTGAGAAAAAAACAGAACTTACTCTTTAGTGCTGGTTAATCTGTGATTCGGTATCGGAGAGATACAAGGTGGGAGCAGGCATGCAGCTGTAGGGTCCTCCAGGCGCTGCTTCTTGCTTTCAACAAAGGTATCCAGGCTTTCTGTCTGCTTTAAAAGAAAAGGTAGAGCTTGAAAGATCCAACACGTATGCACAATTTCACTTGTCATGAAGAGGAGCTCAGGAATCTCAGTGTACTTCCTTTACAGTAGCAGCAGTTAAAATACTGGTCTAAAAGAAGTGAAAGTCACCTGAAATCTGGGCTGAACGTGCTCCAAACACATGACATGAAGTTATATAACAAGTGACACAGCCAGATAATTAGGAAGCAAATCGCCTCATGTGCTATAGTTATCTTCAGTAGTGTGCTGGAATTTAATTAATAATTCAGATGGAATGACTTGATAGCACCAAATCTTACTCAAGTAAATAGCTTTTACTCATTGACTTAATGGAAGTTGATGGGAAAACTTCCCTGAGTAAGTATTCCTCACAGGACTAAAGGACTTCAGGATTGAGCTGGAGTAGTCATTAACAGTGATAGCTCGTTTAAAATTTGCTTTGAAAGATTCCCTGATGCATGACTTTTGTGCCTGAACTAGGATGATACAAGCAAAGCTGATTACTGCTCTGTCACTGGAACCTTCATATCAGCCTTCAAGCCCACTAGTAGCTGGCTAAAATAAATCTTTTAATAGCATGATTCAGAAACACAAATCAGGGTCTCCCTACCCTGTTTTAACTGTTGATATACCCTCAAGTCATGCTAATTGGTTTGTCTCCCCTTGGGTACCAGTGAACAATCATACAGCAACCAAACAGGCTGTTTCAGTGTGTGGCTTAGTTTGTACAGTCCCAGAGTGACATTCCTCATTTTGTTACTTTCTGATTCAAAATCCCAGCTAATGAAATTACAAGGTTCCAATTTTCATATAACTTTTTTTTTTTTTTTTCCTGGGAGCCCTCAATTTAGTTGTCAAATATTGTATTAAAGTTTTAGCTAAGATTCCTTCTCCGTCATACTGACGCTCCACTAAGTTACCCATCAAGAAGGTTTTTTGTCTAATTAATGTGCACCCTGGTGTACTCATACATACACATAACCATGGACATTTATAGATCCTTTTCCTCTTTCTTTTCTCATTCTTTCTTATATCTCTGCCTTTAGTGTACAGCTAGAATATAAATTGAATAAAAACCTGCTGAGTTTACTTATGTGATTATTTCCACTTAATTCAACAGGGAAGGAGCCAGTGCAGTGACTCATGTAGGCAGGGGTGCAGACCCTGTGTCTGCCTGGCATTGTTTGTCTTTGTCTTGCATTAACTCTCTCGTACCACTGGATTGCTCAAACTCAGGATTTCATGAATTCCATTAGAACAGAGAGCTGAAGTCACTTTCACAATGATTTATAAAATTTGGGGTATAAAAAAAAATATTTCGCTATGATGACTTCTCGCAGACAGACCAGAGCAAAACCATTTCAGCTGGAAAAACTGACTACAAAAATTCATTTATGATATAAAACTTCAGTTTCTTTTTTGAAAACACATTTAGTCTGAAATGCACTGTCATATCCCACAAGATAGGGTACCCTTGGGCATAAATAACATAAAACACGTGATAAAACATAACACCTTAAGTCAAAATATATTTGCTTGTTCAGGTAGAGAAAGCAGCTAGTTAAGCAAAATGGTATTTCTATGAATCACATTTGTTTATACAACAAAACCGACACAACAATATAAAGACTAAATTCACTAGGAGTGTAAGCAAGGACCGTTCCATGAACATTAATGAAGCTATGCCTCTTTAAGCCAGTGGTGAAAATGCTTTAATTCTGCAGGCAATAAAACCCTGCCTTCCAAACAGAAGCCACATTTTCTGAGTATGGCTGAACCCATAGCAATAGGAACTTATCATTGGGAATCACTCTGCAGATTACAGAACACTGGAGATTAATGGGTAAGCGAGCAAATACTGTGAAACAGCTTGTGAGACAAGTCTGGAAAAAAAATACACCTGTCCATTGATCTTGTCAGCTGGAGTTTGGTTTTTTGACTACTTTTTGATGTTAATTTGTAATGCACTTGTAAACGTATGTCCTTTGTAAAAACAATAAAGCCTTACTGTTATGATTGTTCCTTCCAGCCCTGCTGCAGGCACCATGTGGTATCACTGGCTGTCCTGACCTGAGGATGCATAGAAATTTGGCATTTTCCTCCAAATGATGAAAACAACTTACCTTGTGTTTCCTTTTGGATTTTGTGGATGGTTTTTCAGCTGCTGGGGTAGGGGACTCTCGAGATGGTCGCCTGTGTTTCACATTTGCCTCTCTTGATTCATTTTTCACAGATGTGGTCTCAAAAGGCTCTTGTCCAGGTATCCTAGAGAGTAAACTAAGGTCTATTTTCACCCACAGAGATTTGAGTTCTTCATATTCTCTCAGTGGGGACAGAAGTTCATTTTGTACAATTGGGATGGGAGAAAAGAGCTGCTCCTCCAAGTCGTTGCTGGTCTGGTCAATGGATGTGTTGCTGCCATTGCTAGTTAAACTACTTACGCTGAGGATGTTACTGCCAGAGTCCTTCACTTTGACACCATTGCCAGACCCAGTGCAAGCTGGCAACACCTTTGCCTGCAAGCTCTCCTCCTGGTCTGTGTTTGAGTCAGAAGTAGATGAATCCGTCTCAATGAATTCCCGGGACTTGGGAACAATTTTGCTGGGGCCTCTGTACTTTTTCTTCTCTGAAGTGAGACCTGTGCTAGTTCGTGGTTCTTTCCTTGGAGCGGTCTTCCCAACTGCTGCTTTAGTTCGAACCTTTGGCTGCTCGGGGGGTTCCTGTGTGTCTTTTTCTTTGGGAGTGTTGCTGGTATTATTTGGTTTGGGCCAGTTATAGTCTTCTACACTGGAAGTCCTTTCTACCTTTTTGGGTTGCTTTTTCCCAGTAGTCCTTTGTGAAGTTGGCTCATTATGAGCTGGTGACTTCTGCTTGGAGCTTTTTGCCTCTGGGGTTTTCTGGGCAACCCGCGGTTTGGCTTTCTCTCGGATAGGACTAAGGATCGCCCTGTCTTTGGAATCGGTCGGGGGCAGGCTGCTGTTGAGCTTCCCTTTGTTTGGCCCTTCGGCCTGCTGGTTGCTCTGGGTCTGGGAGCTGCTCTCACTGTGAGGCTCATTTTGATTGTTGATGATGGTCTTGTTGTGGGGGTTCACTTTATTTAGCCATTTATCCAGCTGCCATTTGTTTGTTGAGGGAGGTTCAGGCTGCAGTTTGAAGAAGGAAAAGGAACCGATCTCAGACAGAAGCAATGCTTTTCTCTTTAAATGAGAACGTTTTTAACGTACCCTTTTATTTCAGTCAACTAGTGGTGACTGCTAGTTTTATGGGAGTATTTATGGAGTATTTATGGTTAATTAGGCTTCCTTATCTGGTTTACAATGTGGCCCTGGAGAAATTTAATACAACTAAAAAGTTTAGCTGGTCCCTGAAGACATAGTTTTGTCATGTTGCCTTTCCTCAGTCCCAGCTGAATACTGTGTCAATAAAAATCTTCTCTAGCTACTGGCAAAAATCTAAATATTACTTTAAAGCAATTCAAATGTAGGCCAGAAGGATTCTTCCAAAAGCTAGAATGAGTATGTGGGTCAGACACGTAAAACTGTAAAGGAAGAAAAAAGTTGACAGCATCAAACAGCACAGAACTCCAACATTTTCCTAACTGGGAACAGAATTTCCCTCCCTTCCATGCTTCCCCATCCGAGCCCCGACTGATGCAGAGCTGAGATTACGGCTTTACCTCTGGCGTGGCACTGCGCGACTCCTCGTTGCACTCGCTGTCACTGGAGCTGCTCTCGCTGTCAGAGTCAGACTCAGAGCTGCTCTCGGACTCGCTGGAGCTCCCGGAGCCACCACTGGAATGAGCCAAGCCAGTTGCGTGGGCTGCTGGCACCGTCAGGCTGCTGTGGGGAGAAGATCCTCTCGTGTTAGTATTCTGTGGGGCTGTTTTAAAGTGGTGCTTTGGGGGGAGCCACCCGGGGAACCCTGTTCACATCAACCTTCCTCAGTGTACTGTTTCCCGCAGTATAGACCCAATGAAAGCTCCAGTGGCCGTGCCACCGCGTAGCCACCAAAGGAGCTTATGCTTCACGGGACACACTGATAATGGTGTTAATAGCATTACCACCATTCTCACCCTCAAATGAGAAACACTTCAGTGTCACAAGCCTGAGCTTATTAGCCCAATGATTGCGAAAACTAACAATCACACTTAAATAATTCATTAACGGAATCATGGTTTCTTCAGTTTTTTTTTGCCGGTTCATTTATAATTTATGATCAAAGGAAGGACATCAGGCAACTAATATTGGACAGGGCATTTTAAAAATTAATTTTAATGAATACTTTTACACTGCAGCATACAAAACCTACATATTTTTGACAAGTCTCCAGGGACTGCCCAAGAATTTTTTATTTATAGCTGTGTTTTCTCTCATGTTTATGATAATGCAGTGAGAAAAATGGCATTCATGCTGAAAATAAGCCTCTCTGTGAAATCTATTTTTCCTGCGTGTTCAGCTGTCCTCCAAGATGTATTTATTAGCAGTGCAGTGGGTGTCATTGTTTTTCCTCAGCATTTATTTCTAAACTGAGAGGTTGGATGACCCCAGCTTTTAGCACTACAGAATTCTGCTAGTCTAAGTCTTTATAAACTCATCGTTAATTTCAACTTTTTTTTTGTCAGGGAGATAACCATAAGGTTTTATGTCTCTTCAGCTGATCTATACAGAGACTTTTTGATGATTGATTTTAAATTTGTGCAGCTGACAAAGCAAAGTGTTTGAAAATTGACAGCATTTGCTAGTACTCCTTTATGGATATTCAATACTTCACCTTAATATATCACACGCTGCGTGTGTCTCCTGTATTGAGAGATCCAGAGATGCCTAGAAGTTACAGCACAGCTTGGCCTTCCTTTCTGCTACCTGCTTTTCAACTTTCCTCTGAGAAGGATTTGAGCAAGCCAGGTGCATGCCCTCCTTCCCCTTTCAAACCGCGATGCTGAGTGCATCAAGATGCCCTCTTCGAAAAGTACAGTAAACCAAGAAACTGGAAGTTGGAAAAGCTGGAAAAACCCGATGTGTGGCCCTGCTCCGCTAGAGTCTTTACAGCTACCGCCATTGGCTTCCCTGACGATAATAGATGGTCTTTAATTTTTGTTTTACATTAAGCTACTTTTGCTCTCTCCTTCCTCATTGGTAAACCCATGCCTTACACCCTGGTCGGTAACATAACTGTTTCCTTGAGCATTACAATGGCCCTGCAGTGCCCATTGATAAAACAGCTTGGTGCTTTAGGGTGCACTAATGAAACAAAATTACTCACTTGGGTAATTGCTACAGATCACTAACTTTGTTGCTCATTAAGTGCATATATATTTTTTCCCCCCCTCTTCTTCTAGAGGCTCTTGACTCAACTGACTCATGTAGATCTACTTAAAAAATTCCAACTGTAAGTAATAGGTAGATCAAAAGAACAGATGCTCCTTAAAATATGGGCATTTCCAAAACTATTATGGGAAACTAAACATTGCTGAGTTGAAAAATGGATCTTACACTTTGTATTTAATTGTCATTAATTTTGGAAATCATTTACACATTTGTTTTTCTTTCTTTATCCCTCCTTTTCAGAAAACTCAAGAAAATATAGAGAAACATACTTTTAACTTCTTTCTGACACTAAACACTGAAACAAAACAGTCGAGAAAAAGTGAATGTGTTTGTCTTGTAATTCAGTATCTTATGATTTTGGCATTATATTTTTTATTTGGAAAATGCTAAAAGTAGATGAAAACAGAGTTTTTCCACTTCATTAAAATTGTTACCAAGAAGAAAGAATAAGAAAAAAAAATACAAAAAAAAACTTCAAGGATTTCCAAATTGAGGAGGCAAACATGACGATTCTGTTTTAAAATACCAAGATGAAACATCAGCCTTCAAAAAGATGTTATTTATTGAATTATCAGAACACTGAAGTTGTAATTCAGAAATCACTTTTTTCCCCTAACTTTTCGTGAGTTTCATCTGCTTCACTTCTATTTTGTATTTGCCCCAAAATGGAAACGAACACGGCACTGTTCATGCTTCATCCTTGACGAAAACTTCAATTCCCCCAACCCAAGCAAAGAGCTGGCTGTGGAGATGAAGAGATGATTAATCCTTAGAAGCCTGTCTGAGAGCTCAGGGCTGGGCGTACTGCTGCCTGGCACACGCTGGCCCTGCAGAGAGTAGCGGGGCCGGTGGCTGCACCAAGGTGCTGGAGCATCAGCCATGTTATTAATTAATTAACTAACTAACGCATCTTTGCAGGAGGGCATATAAACCTGCAGCAGGCTCTTATGGTGCCAAAGCTCCTTGCCTGGGGTGGTTTATGGACAGGCAACCCTCCTACAGAGAGGGATGCGTGTGGGGCTGTGCACATACTTGTGCAGATCTGCCTAAGAAAATGCTCTGTTGTCAGCGCTGGCAAGTTTGCTGTCATTAAGATAACTGATTTAAAGAATATCACCTCTTATAATAGATCAAAGAAGGAAAAGCCAGTGTCCCAGCAGCTAAGGCCAGACCTTTCTAGCCTTTAAACACAACCTATGTCTTTTAGCACTCTGGAAGAGAACTGCCACTGTAGCTGGGATGCACTTACACAAAACAACTGGAGTTGTACTGCAGCAAACTGCAACTGTCAGACAAAGAACTCAAAGGGCAAGAATAAAACCATGAAAATAGATGGCAGCTCCAGCCTGGCCTTATTTTCTTTCTTTCTGCACACCAGCCTCAGAAAAAGTTATCATATGCCAAACATTACTGAATAACACAGCTCAGCAAGCTTGCAGGAACCAGACAGACTCAAAATAACGGTTTTCATACAAAACACAATGAGGTCATATTTGTCTTTCATCTGGGATAATAAAATTATGCCTTGGCTGCAGTGGATGGTTTCATACTGAAGACATCATTGCTGATCTACATTTTTAAAGTAGAAACACTCATTTTTCATCATGTAGCTTGGGTTGAGGGTAACTCTGTTTGTATGCTTTGCAAAACAATCAGATAAAACTCAAAATGCCTTTCCTAGCAACTCACCACACTACAGAGTGATCTTGCATGTTGCTACATGCACAATCAACTTCTAATAATGCTCAGCAGAACAGAGGAAAATATACAGACCTCTCATATTCAAGTGCATGGGAAAAAAAAAAATCTTTGCTTCCAATAAAATGAGTTTAGTGGAGAGATTCTGGGTTGTCTCCCAATTGTTTTGTTTTGCTTTGCTTTCCTTAAATAAAATGTATCTTTCAGTTCAAAAGAACAGGTTGGCTCACTCTTCCCAAAGCCTTCTTCAGCTTTAAAGTTAAATCACATGTTTTAAAAGATGCTGGGGTAGATTTTGCAAACGAGCATTCGGGCAGCTGTTATAGAAATAAATTGGGCTTCTTCACGTAAGTATCAACTCATGAACTGGGGGTTCCTTCTCTAAGAGACTTTCAAAGCAAGGGCTTTGTTGTGTTGCTAAGATCCAGACAAGGAATGCCAGCCCGGACAAGGTTTAAAATGGATTTAAAACATTTTATCATCCGACACAAGTCCTCAAAGTGACTAAAGGGGGCAGGAAGCACTGATATTTGAAACTTCTGAATTTTTATTTCCCAGCAGGAGATGAGCACTCATATTGTTTCTCAGTGTTTGGGTGGACAATGTTTTTATTTCACTTGAACTGAAAAAAAAATTAATAAAAACAATGCTGCACAATGGAACACAGTATTGTTTGGGTAAATAACACTTAGAACAAAGCCAGTTCATTATTATCACTTGAGATTGGAGGCCCCTACTGAGACCAGTGACCCACTGTGCTGGGATCTGTGTAAATACCTGATGAGACACAGTCCTTGGGCCAAAGAGCTCGCAATCCAAACAGACAAAGCAAACATCAGAGGTATTACAGTCATCCTCAGACGCAGAGCAGGCCTGTCACACTCTCTAAGTGTGAGGCCTCTCTGCAGTTAATGGGAAAATCAGTTTTCCCCCTCCCTTCCTTTCAATTTTGTTCTCCCTGTTTTTCAAGCCCTGTGCTCAGCACTGGAGCTGATCGCTGCAGGGCAGTCAGACACGCTCTGCCCTGAGCCAGAGCCCTGACTGTGGGTGCGCTACATGGGAGGAAAAACACACAGATGACCCAGCAGTAAGGTCTCCTGTCACCCAGGTTGGATGGGCCAGTGGCTGTTTACCCCTCTCCAAAGCAGCTTCTCCTGTGCCATGGAGATGAGAGACAGTGGAGGTGAGAGTAGGTGGGAGGAAAACCAGATCCCCATCTTTTGCGAAGGCCATCATGATGATGCATCCAGTTGCCTGCAGACTGGTAAACTGGTCTCCTCCCTGCTATCAAACAATAAAGCAGATAAAAGAGACCTGCACACCTGGAGGCAATTTGGAAGGAGGCTCTTGTGCAGCACTTTCACTTACCTTCCTTCTGCTTTTGCAGCAGAGGTCATTTCCCTTGTCCCTTGTTGCTTGGCAGCATGACTGGGCACAGTGTGTGGCACAGAGGGTGAGATGAGAAACATCTTGAAGGAGGGGGCAAAAACCAGTATCACCGCTACCTGCCAGCAGTTTTCAGCACTTGTTTAGATCAAGCTTAACTACAGAACAGCTGAGCCTTGCAGGTGTGTGGCTGCTGATGGCTCCTGGTGAGGAACTGCATCAAGCCCATTACACACCAACCATCTTTCTTTCACTGCAGTTCACCGGTACAGGTGATCTGCCTAAATTTAAGTGTCTCCCTGCAGCCTGTCTGGTTTTTAAATCATGGGTTATTTTTCCAAAGCAAATGAAAGCAGAGATGGCATTACGTGTCTGGATTATTATGCTGCCCTCAGAACAGAAGGCCCAACATGTGGCTTATACTTTTTTATTGTTGTTGTCATCTAAACTGTTATGTTATTTTTAACACATCATTTACTCTCCTGTTGTAATAAATTATTTTCAAGATTAGTCCTGGTAGTTACAGATGAAGTGAAATACTAAAACTTATTAGCCTCTAGTAAGAAAAATAATAAACTTTTTACCCTGTAAATACATATGTAAAAAAGTCATGTAATTCAGGATACTGCAGTAAAACTCATCAAAGAACAAAAATTCCTAACAAGTCCTTAGCTATCTCCCTGAACTTTTCACCAATTAGATGTAGTCATGTTAATTGCTGTGAAGAAATTTGGCAAATAGATGGTGCCCTCCCAACAATAGGTTTATTCATTCTAACCCTTCCTTTTTAGGCTAATGATGAATTGGCCACTTGTTCCATTGCTCTACCCTGAAATGAAAACGTAAACTTTGAGAAAGCAGAGAGCTGCTGGGCAGTGGGAAACTGTAGATGGGAACTGACCAGTGAGTCAACAGTATATCAATGGTGGCAATGTGTTTCCACAAGAAGCACCACTCTACAAAGGTTGCTTTACTACACAGACCTATTTTTAGGAAAAATTCAACCAATGAAATTTGGAAAGGAGAAGGTCTACACTGGAAAAGTAACTAACAGACATGACAGAGTGGTTGATCTTCCTGTTGAGGCACTAGATTGGGACTTGGATGAATTTTGCTTTGTGTCTGAGAAGAAAATAAGTCTGTGCATCAGTTCCTGCTGAGTAAAATAGAGAGTCTGTTGCCTATCTTGAATCTGGCTTGACTATATAAAATGCAAAATTCCTCAGAACAAAGACTCTGATTGCACAGGGCACCGAAAAGTGAGCACCCAGCTCTGAGTAAGACTTTTGTGCACTACAACCACACTACAGCATCTACCAGAGTGAACGGTAACATCATGCTTGGGGGGGCGAAGAGAAAGAGGAACAAACCGACTCCAGCTTTTCAGAAGTTAGCCCAATTCCTCCCCTGGAGTCTATTTCTACAGAAAAAACGTGGGCCTGAGGGGCATTAGTAAGAGTTACCGAGCTCACTGAATTCTGTGTAAATGCTCAAAAAAGGCTGCTTCATTATTCTAGGAGATAATAATAGAGCAGCACCTAGCAGATTAATATTTAGTGTCAGAATTTAATACCATAACTGTTCAATAACGAAGTTTTATTTCTCTTCTATTCTTACACCATTATCAGGAAGTAATATTCTCTTCTAATTTGAAAGGGAGCTGCCATTCTTTTATAATGAATTGCTCATATCTACATCTTCAAACTTATATATGACTGCCATTAGATTGCTTTTTAAAGAAAAGGATTGCTCCGAATGATTTGTTCACTGCCTTTCCATTGGTTAGTATTAAATTATTTATCATCAGGCCGGTAGAATTCAAATCTAAACTTTCAAAGATTGCGTTGACACGGGAACCGAAAACCTGTATCAAGCCCTTTTGAAATATTAATCAGGACCCAGGTCAATGAAATGAAATAAGGTGTGGAAATTGTTACTTCAGCTAATATTAGCACGCATAGTAAGACATCACTTATGATGGCTCTCTCATGTCAAAACACATGGAAAGGAAGAACCTCTCTAATATGTTATTCAGGATGTGGCAGCTGATCTGCCTGTTTCAGTCCCGAACACTGTAATGCAAATAGGAGTTCTGATTTATTTTGAGGGGGAGGGTAATTTACAAGATGTTGTAAGTAAAGAGCTGCATTCTCAGTTTACTGTGCTCAAAAATAACTGTTTTAATCAAAGACTTTTATAACAAGGTTGATAAAGTTACTGAAACAGATTTTTTTCATATACATATAGCCCTTTTATACTTCCAGCTCTTAAGACCATAAAAAAGGATAGTAAAGATGAAAGAAATAAAAAGAATGACAGAGCTAACTCCTGTGAGCCACAATCTATGTCAAAGCAGAACTAAAGTGATTGACAGCTTGCATTAGTAATGAATAGAGTGGGGAAAAGCTGCCAGGAATCCGTAACAAGGTCAAAGCCTTCCAATAAAGAATTACATTAGCCACAAATCCTAGGTGGAACTGTGTATATACATCTGCAATGTGACTTTAACCATGGTACTGTTTTCTACTGTTCTATTCTGACCCTTTTCTGGGTTTTATTCCTGGGCTACAGTAAGTTCTGACTCCTTATCACACCTGCAGTAAAGAACAGGTGTAACATATCAAACTGCCTGTGAAATTATAGAAAAACAAACAGAAGAGGAGGAATTTTAATAGCACATCCCTAACGGTGCACATAAAAAAGTTTCTGAACTATTGGTATGGTAATAGCTCTCCTTCTGATTTCACAGCACTCTTCCACACGCTTGACATGGAAGAGAAGGGGATTTTGCATATTAAAAGCAATATTATATCCATGATTTGTGCATGAATCACCCTGCTCACCTCACAGTTTGGAAACAATTTTGAGAGCATGATATTATTCAGGGAATGCAATGTATATAGACTTTCTGATGTACAATATTTTAGTGAATGGATTCAAGTGTCAGAGAGCATTATTTGTACTATGCCCTGATGTGCTACTGTTTGTCTGGCATCTGGAAGAACAAGAATACTACCTCTTACTGTGAGACTCCAAAGGGTCTCATTTGATGTAAATGGAACCATTTTATTATATCAATATTGCCTCACTGAATCAAGCTAGAGATGGGTATTGATACATGGAAACTTATTTATTTTCCACAAAGGAAATGTGGACTACTGCATCTTCCAGTACACTTTGTGAATCTTCTGTGAAAGTTTAGAAGTACATATTTACCCCTCTACCAATTTATCATTTTACGTTAACATGAAATGTTTTTTAATACTTATTTCAGCAGAAAATCCAAGTGTGGTCATGATAAAAAGTGGCTGAAGTAAGCCTCTAAAAGCAAAGTGTTGGCTTTTTTCTTATTCGTGTATGGGAGAAACTTGGACACATACCATCGTAAATGAACTACCCTGCTTGTCTTAACTCCGTTTGAATTCAGTTCTAACTGAAAACAGAACCCAGCTTACAGAGCCCAGTGGGAAGAGAACTGGGGCGTGTGAGATCAAAACACACTGGTGCAGGTGGATCCACATGACACCTCCAAATCCTCAACATTTCCAGTTTCATCTGCTATCTGAGGAAAGCTACTTGTACTATTCTGAGCAACCAAGCATCCAGAAAACATGAGAAAGTAGGATTTTTTATTTCTTTCCCCATGTAAGACCACACCTTTGACTTGAAAAGGTGCCAAAAAGGCATATCCTGATTTTTCCAGAGCTTTACAGCACACACACAGTCATTGACACCTGTGAGCTCTGAACAAGTGTCACCATGTCAGCTCAGGAAACCACCTGAGGAGTTACTTTCCAGGGAAATCCCTTGGGAACAGATCAGCAGTGGTACCACTTCCAGAGCAAAGAATTAACTGGAAACATGAGCCTTTGCAAGCCAGAGAAGGTAAAACAGCCTGTTGCAGCCTGTTAAAGCCACCCCTACCAAAAAAAGGCCCAAGATCACTCCATCTGCAGCTACTGTCAGGAGAATGATGAGTGAAACAAGCAACAAGTGTAAAAACTGGGTGCGATCAGAACAAGTTGGGTAATATTTTACTAAATGAGCTTAAGCTGCTCGCAGACTGGTAGCAATCTCCATGCATTATGCATTGTAGAAAGCATGAACCGTCAGGACTGGTGGTGCATGGGCATGTACTCCAGTGACTAAGGCACAAAGAATCCACCTCCTCAGAGATCGCTACTGCACCTTTGTAAAGAAAGACAACCCTGTGGTTATAGCACTGGTATGATACTTTAGAAAACTGGTTCAGTTCCTGTGTGTTTCTGGGATTTAATGGGCGAAATAATTCAATTCCTGGCACTTCCTCCCTGTTTTTAAATACAGACAGTATTGTGGGACTCCATCCATATTTATGTGCATCAGATTTAAGTTGTAGGGTAACAGGGGCCACAGAAGTGCACAGATACTAACGAAAACCACAAGCAGACACTTAGTTTCACTGCTACTGCCATAATAGTAAAAAGGAATCATTCTTGTTAATAATGGGCAATTACTCTGAAATACTTTTTAAAGAAATATTCCTAAAGGCACATGATGAATTTATGGCCCACCACCAGAGCCTTTCATGGATACAAAGATGTACTTCAGCACACTCAACTTGTTTTTTGAACAAGGAGAAACCTGTCTAGTAAAATATTAATAAAGCTGAATGCTGTAACATAGGTGTTTTCCTTTACAATTTATTTTAAAACGGGGTGAAAAACTCCATTTGGAGTGAAAATCTAAACCTTCTCTTTATTTCTGTCTAATGTGAGCTCCTTTAAATACTGTTGGTTTTTGCCAGTTATATAATACACTGCTTTATGAATTAAAAAAGAAAAAAAAAGGTATTAAATCAATTTAGGATTAAATATCATCTTGAGGGATCTTATGCTAAGAACAGAGCTAAATCTTTAAGCAGCATCCACCCTTAATTATGACATACGTAGGTATTAAGGAGAAAAAGGTGCTTCTTTGAGTGATAAATGGACCTGCAGATCCTTCACAACATTCACTATAAATCACAAAAGGCCATTAATAAACAGTCAGAAGAAATGACAGTTACTACAAGTATCTGCTCTCATACTTTGCCTAATACTATCAGTGTCATGTTTAAACCTGACATCTTAAATCTTCGACATGAAAAACCTTTAAGTCAAAAGGCTCAGCTATTTTAAACAGAATTTTCAATGCTTGCTATTTTGAATGACAGCAAAAGGAAACAGAATCTTTAATTCCTTAACTTTATCTGGCTGAAAATCTCGCCTTTCAGCCTTTTGCATCAACATCAAAATAAAGGGAAGATCCTATTAGCTTCCACACCTACTTGCTGGGATCTTGTGGGTAGAGTTGCCAGTTCTTCCAGAGGAAGCTGGTGGTGCTCAGCACCTTCAGGATGGAGCTCTGAGGGAATTAAGTCAAAACACCACAAATAGAAGGACTGCACTGCCTGTGCGTGTGCTGAAGACAAGTATGGAGACAGCTTTGATTTAAATGGGAAAGACTAACTGGGATTGCCAGAAGTAACAGTTGCAACACTGGACGCCTTCCTGAAGTGTTACTTCAGTACCTCATCCCCTCCATCACCCTGCCTGCTTTCTTAACCCAGGCTGAGAGAAACTGGGATGCCTGGCAGAGGCAGTTAAAATCTGCCCTGGAAAGGACTGTGGACACACACTGTACTCTGCAAGAGGGGTTCAGGAAAAGAGAAGTGGTGCTGAAAAAAGTGCCATTTTGTCTATTTTTTCAAAGCAAACAAAATAATTTAGATCTTCAGGATCAGTTAAATTATTATTTCTTCTCAAAAGAACTCCCAGCTTTCACTCTGCTCACTGATGTTTCTGAGTTACAAGAGATGGATTTTTCAACATTACCACCATTTTGCTCCTCAAACTGATGAAAGGTTATTGTACGAGCCCGGATTTGCTGAAGGCCTGCCAACAACCAAAGGTCAGGAGGACCCAAACCCCTCATGGATACGGAGGTAAATAAGCAAAGTTCCATCTCCCTTGAACGTTTTATTGGCTTCAATTTGATAATCATTCCTTTAGTAAGGCGCAAATGCATTCTTCACACGCCTGCCCAGACAGCATCAATCTCCTAATGCTCTGGTGTGACGCGGTGTCACATGAGACCTGAAGCTCTCTTGCTCGCTAATGACAGAGATCCACAGTGAGTTACCACTCTACTAGCAAGGAAGTAGAGAACTACTGACTTATTTTCTGCATTAGAATTAAAAAAATAGAACAAAACCAACCCTCTCTAATTTAGCCTGCGGTGCTTGGGATATCATGGATAATAAAGCCAAATTAACCAAAATCCAGCCCCTATAGTAGAAGGGAGCACCAATGGTCAAAGAGGCTGAGCAGGTCTGATTGCTTCTGCAACAGGACTCCAAGGTACACGCCACCAGTGCCTGCATCCCCTGCAATCGCACAGGGAGAGACAGAGACACTGCGGCCCAGGCCGAAAAGGCTCACCCTGAATTTCAGATCAGTACTAAGATGGATCCTGCTCAATCGTAACGCTGCTTGGCTGATCTTTCTCTCTTTTTGTGCAGAGCAAAACCTATAAGGAGAGTCTGAAAGTCCAGATGATGCCTTCTAAACTCTGGAACAATTTTGGATCTATTCAACGCTTTGTTTCCTCCTCTGTTTTTAAAACGAAATAACACTTTTAAATGTTCTTATGAGTGAGTTGTGCAGAGGCTGCTTAGAGAAAACATGGTGTGGCAGCATGTTCCTCCCACCACACTCAAGTCAGGCTGGATTCTTGCACCAACAGACTGTCAATGGGAGTCTGACATGGGCAGAGTTTTGAAGCTGAAAGCTGTACTTGCTAGTTTTGAAGTGGAGAGGCTGTTATTTTTGAATCTGAATTCATAAAACATCACTTATCGTCTAGGTTACAGATGGACTCAGGATCCCACACTTGGCTCCAGAGTTTGGATAACTCATGCTGCATATCTGGGGTTTGGGTTCAAGCCCATCTTGAATATAAATTTAGAATGAAAGAAATACATGCAAATACCAGGCATATTATAAGACACTGCCAGCTGTTTTCTTCCACTTACAAGACCATTTCTGAGAAAGCGATATGTTTTTTTAAGTGTATGGTGGAATATTGGAGTGATGACAAGCTGGTATCCCTAAGTTCAATGTGAACCTGACCTCATTCTCAAGTCTAGGGTGCCTCTTGTTCCTGGCACATGCCTTCTTAGGCCTCTCAGGCTACACTCTTTATTAAGTTTGTTGAGAAATGGAACAGTGTGCTCATAACCTTTTTTTGGATCTCTCCTTGAAAAGTATCTGTGTTCTATCTGTGCTTAAATGACAGCCCACTGCTTGTTTTCCAAGAAAATCCATGCCAGAAGTCCGGATAACATTTAACTCACAGCCTGGTATACACAGAGCTGGCCTTGCAGGTCATGTTCCCAACTGAGTAATGGACTCACTATATTATCCCTGGCAAGTCTCACAGGTTGGAATTTTCAAAAAAAAAGCAAACAAAAATCAACTTTTGTTTTGTGATTTGATTATTTTTTAATGCTACAGCTTATTCATTTTGGTTTATTAATTTGTTGGTCCAATGGTTTTTATGTGCTGCAATTCAGAATAGGTCTCTCTCTAGTATCATGTTTTATATAGATATGGGAAATGAAATGTAAGTCTGATACAATTATGGTTGTATGCCATGCAAGACAATACTGTAAACACGACGACAGTCTGGAAAGCTGCTTAGCAAAATGATCTTAATATACAAGGCAGTGTGAAAATGTAAAAAGAATCTATAATGACAACAAAGATTAGCCATTTGCTCTCTAACCTTATTTACAGAAGCAATCAGAGGTATTCAGGTCGAGTTAATGACCCTGTCTCCAATTAATTCAATTGTCTACAAACAACACTGATGCAGTGGTTGTCTCAGAGTCTGCCACATAGTCTCTGAGGGAATACATAAGACTCCATTAAAAGTGACAATAATAATGCATTTATTACTGAAACACTATTGTATTATAAATAAATTCCTGATGTTAAATTATGCTCCACGCTTTAACAGAAATTCAATTACTGAAATAATAAAAAAGACGGTGTATTTGCCAAGTGCTTGGACTATAATTTGGCTGCTTAGTTACCAGCAGTTGGCTGTTTTGCAATTTCTTGTTCATAGAGTATTTCTTTTGAATAAACGCCAGACTTTTTCATACAAATTTCATGAACAAGTTGCAAAATGAAATTTTGAGCTTTTGAATCCAATTATGAAAGACATAACTAAATCTATTATTGAAAAAATATTCTTGAAAGCCCTTCTTACTGTTGTTCGGCTCTGTGTAGTAATTGAGGTAAGCACAGGTGCTGTTCATTATGGACCATTGTGCACCATCTGAATTCTGGGAACTGAGGAATTCAGATGGTTTCAGCTCTGTTTGTGTGAATAACAAACAGGCGTGATTCGGAGGTTGTTTGTACAAGCTTGCACATCGCTCTTCTGGGACTCCTAAGACACCTGCTTACCCTTTTGAAGCCAAACAGTATCATTTACGTTCTGGCTATTCTTCCTACAGCGATTTTTGCAGAAATGACATATTTCCCCACCCCTTTTCCCTCAGGCTGCCATCAATGGCGGAAGTAGGAACAAAAGAAAACAAGGCTAAACCAATTATCTACTGGGGACAAGAAGCCTAAGAGAAGATCTTTTTGGCTTGATGAGATTCATGTAAGGAAAACCTTGTGAGAAAAGAAGAAACCGCTTCTCATACTCGGCATCGTTCCCCCTCTCGATCAGTCTCCTATGGTAGGCTACTAAGCCTAAAACAAAATTTAATTTTTTTTAATCCCAGTACCAATCTACTTTCTCTTTTTGGGGCTTGGTCATATATTTATCTTGGTAATGTCTCACCCATTGTCTTCACATGTTTTACATGGAAGACATGAAGAGATGCATGCGTCTTGCATCCTGCTATGCCAGCGCAAATGAAAAACTGCTGACAGTCTTCTTACAGGATCCCATAGGTGCCTGCAGCCATATGGCAGTCTGTACATGGTTCCTAG
The DNA here is from genome assembly GCA_013398155.1 of Pedionomus torquatus. Classification (NCBI taxonomy): domain Eukaryota; kingdom Metazoa; phylum Chordata; class Aves; order Charadriiformes; family Pedionomidae; genus Pedionomus; species Pedionomus torquatus. The sequence continues at coordinate 62,025 of VZRU01009345.1, forward strand.
CTCTTCAAGGGACCACAGACTCTCACCTCTGCATATTTCAAAATGTGCTGTCTTGACTATATATTCCTGCTGACAGTGATTATTTACTTTGCACTTTTATTCATTGATGTTTTGCTAGTACTTATCAGCAGAGATGTTATCAAAACATCTCAGGATGGAGTGTGTATGTGGAGAGCAGCAGCTGGGCAGCCCAAAGGAAGGAAACATAGAGAGGAAGTTCTTGCAGTCCCAGTGTTAAACTGAAAGATACTTTCTATCTTTCCTTTTTCTTCCCCCCTTTTTTAAATAACTGATTGCAGTGCAGCTAGAAGTGCCATAGTTCAAATACTGCTGGGAATATATCCAGCTGATGGGACATGCTATCAGACAACACTTTGCAGAAGTCAGCAGTCACAAGAACTCCTGCAGCAGGGGTAAAAGACTCAGATATATTTCAACATCTGCAATATAATTTTTCAAAACTTGCAGCAATCCCAGTGAGATTACTTATTTTTTGAATTAACCCCTGCCAAAAGCCCTGTGCAATTACAACAGTGACCTTAGTGCCACCTGAAAGTCAAGTTAAGACTCAGAAAAAGGAAATAATCCCATATAACAAACCAAAAATTAAAGAAAGGCAACCACCTTCCTGAACTTCAGGAACTTCTGGGAAACCCAGAGCTGAGAATTTTGCTACAGCACAGAAAAGGACCACATTTACATAGGATAAGCCTACAGACTTCTAAAGCGGGTAGAGCTGGCAATGGGGGACAAAGTGACATCCTATTGGCAGTGTCTGACTTCAGTGACGAACGGCAGTATACTCCTTTAGGCAGGGAACTAGAATAAATCTCAGTAGAAGTGGGTATTTCCTTCCAGATGTGGGACTAATTAGCCATGGATCAGAAAAGCAATAGGAGAAGGAGAAATAAAAGGATAAGGGAAAGGAAAATGGAAAAAGGGAAAGGAAAAGGAGGAGGAGGAGGAGAAGGAGAAGGAGGAGAAGGAGAAGGAGAAGGAGAAGGAGAAGGAGAAGGAGAGGAAAAAAAAACTGAAGAAGGTGAAGGAAGCTGAGAGCCCTCATCAGTCCAAAACCAATTTATGAACTTAAAAGTGAAGGCAATATTATTATAGCAGATTATATGTTGAATAAAATTCAACAGCAAAACAACACATGAGAGGATAAGAAACAAAAGGAGTTTTGTTGGGGAAGGTGGAGAACAAAATTACTGCCAGGCTTTCAAGCTCCAAGTCTAACATGGTCTTGAACTCCAAGAGCAACCACAAAACTACAGTTTGTATACAGGTTCTGTTTTCCACTGGGAATGTGCCATATTGAACACACTGGTGTCAATTATTTGGGGTTTAGGCTTTCTCAGTGGTGGCTATAAATGAGGCTTATTTATATTCTGCAATTTGTAAGCAAACAATAAACTAAATTCCTGGAAAAGCCTAAGTATCAGCTTTGAAAGAAATATTTCAAGTCTCTGGGACCAGGTACACTCCTGATTTTTGCTGCATTTTGCTCAACTCAATATATTAGTGCTCAACTTAGTGCAACCATCCCCACAGGCACTTGCAAAGAGAGAGACGCAGGAGAAAGATACTTTCTGTGGATTTCTATGCTCAGCTTAGTAGCTGCTGCTCACATGTGGTGGGAGCCGCTCATCATCTGAAGAAGATACTTGAGGGAATAGACAAGATAATTTGCCACAGCCATTTTTTTCTTCTCAGTAAAGTTGCCCAACGTATGAGGGGAAATAGACTATCCTTTAAAAGAAGGCAAGTGTGAGCACTTGTTCAGTGTAGGGGGTACCTTCACAGGCCTCCACACCATGCCTCAAGCTTGTGATGCATTGCCACAGTGTTGGACTAGGTGAGATTCACAATGCCAGATATGGGAGGCATCAAACACAAAAAGAGGTTATTTGCAAGTGTGGCTTTGAGGAAAAATCCAAGAGAGAGAGTTTAAAGAAGTGACCAATGAAAGGGACAACAAGACAAAGTCTGCAACAGGACATCTTGAGAGGAAAGCTGAGGAGATACAAGAACACACTAGTAGCCACAGTCAGGGCAGGAGAAAGAGAGGCTCTGTTGAACAGTTTGCCACTTCCGTTAAGTTAGGAATGAGTAGCCCAGAGTTTGTGGACTGAGGATGGCATTAAATTCCATCTAGCTCTTGATCACATAAGTTTTTGGAGTTATAGGCAGGGTAACACTATGGCAGGTATAAACATTTGGCCTAGCAAAAGTTGTGGAAAGACTTACTCAGCTCTCAGATTCCTGCTAAAGAGACTTAACGGATCACTGTCATTCCTTATTCCTCCTGAAGACCCTCCCTCCTCTGCAGAAGTTTAAACCACTGCATGTCTTCGCAACACAACCAGAGAAAGCAAAGTCTTACTATCCCCATCTTTATGTCAGCACAGCTCTGTATATTTCTTGTTAAAGCTCAGCGAAGACCACTGCACTTTTGTACAGGTAAGTCATTCAAATGCAGGATCTGAGATAAGGCTTGAGATGCCCAGAGAAAATGGGAGGAGGGTGATACTAGCAGCTGTACAGGCAGATATTTAGGCAGATTCTAATTACTTAAGTAGCAATTTGGCTGGGACACCAGGATTAACACCCTTAACTCCAATCCTTATGAGAAAGCAATGAAACCTTCAATGACTGCAAACGGTCAGGACCTTTGCTTTATACCAAATCGGGAGCACCAACTCTTACAGCACAGTGGCCTCTAACACAACATAAAGTCATTGATTCAAATACGGTGGGGGGAAAACAGTCACCACGTCAGCCCCCATATCATTTCCTATGGAGCCCAAGTGACCCGGAGAGCCTATCTTTCCAAGCACAGTCATGTGCTTGGAAAAGATGCTTCAGAAGAAGGCTGGAGGAGAACAGCACAAGTGGACTTAAGTTGGAGAAGGGTAGATTTAAGTTGAATATTAGAAAAAATTTCTTTACACTGAGGGTGGTTGAGGACTAGAACAGGTTGCCCAGAGAGGTGGTTGAAGCCCCTTCCTTGGAGATATTCAAGGTGAGGCTCAATGAGGCCCTGGGCAACCTGGTCTAGTTGGGGGTGTCCCTGCGACTGCGGGGAGGTCGGACTAGATGACCTTTGGAGGTCCCTTCTGGCCTGGAGGATTCTATGATTCTAAGTGGGCATGGCTGGGGGCCAACAGAGCATTTAGCCGCCACTATTCCTACAGCAGATTGACATGTACTGCAAAGTAGGCTTAATGAGGGAATGCTAATTTACATCCATTCACAAGACCAACAGGGCTCTAATGCTGACCAATCATGGGCCTAACGGCTTTTAAGACTTCGACATGCTATGGGATCTGAGAAAGTTACAGACATGATAATGTCTAATGAATCCAATAAAAATGGAGATCAGCCAAAGTAAGTTCCTGCACGTCAGATATTAAATATGACTAATGTTGTTTGACAGTCTTCCACAGAAGGTGCATTGGAGTCTCACTTCTTCCTTATCATTATCACAGAAAGAGAAAGGTAAAGCACTGCAGGAATATAAATAATTTGAAAAGCCTCATAGACAATATTCTACTGTGCGCCTCATTTGCACTTAAAAAAACCTGCCCTACAGACCTTATGTACTTTTAAGATTCATCTGAAAGATACATGAAGAAGTCTTCCAGTCAAAAATGTACATATTTAATGGAATTAGATCTCTAGGCAAGAAAATGTCAGAAGAAAAGGAGAAATATTAAAGTGAATGCAGGGTGCTCCTTTCTAGTGCTTTCCTGCTTTGATAAATATCTTCTGGGATGTCATTTACTAGAAAGTCATGATTTAACAAAAAGAAAAACTGCAGTATAAAATATACTCTCTTTATTGCTGAAGTAAGTTGCTATTTTCATATTTTCCCTCTGTATTCTGCTTTTGTCAGCCAGAGGCCTTGATATTGGCTTTTATATCATTCCCATTGAAAATGCAGTGATTATTGTGAAATATTCAATTGCAAAGCTCTTCTGATTACATGGCAAGGGGAGATCATAGGAATTTGTACTGCCACAGCCCTTTCTCTGCCTTCCAGCCTCATGTGAGGGCAATCAAACTTTAAAAAAAAAAAAAAAGAAAAAAAAAAAAAAA
>VZRU01009345.1:66140-158467 GCA_013398155.1 Pedionomus torquatus
AAAAAAGTAAAAGACCCTGATTGTAGTGTTCAGTAATCACCCTGGGCCCAATGGGCTTGAAAGAAATCCTCTTTATTCAGTCACATCAGCTCCAGCTGCCTCTACTGAACAGCAGCTGAGCATCTGCAGCACTCCTCACCCCTCCACTGCTGGCAAAGCTAAATTACCTGAAGGCACTGCCCCAAGTACAACCCTGCAGAGACCCACGGCCTCATCCTGTCTCTCAGTCAGGTGGGGATGCTGCAACCTATTATAACTTATTCGGAGGGTCTTGTGCTCCACTGGGTGATGCAGAAATTTGTACCACAGATCTTCCCCTCAAAGAGGACTTGAAAAGTACAATCCTAATTAGCTCTTCCATAGCAGAGCTCTTAGAAATTCTCCCCCAGGATAACCTGACAAAAACAAACTGTCATTAAAATTGGCTTTACTACCCGCAAGAAAATGTCAAACCCCTCCAAAGTAACACGTTTCTATTGGGAAAATTCAAATAAAATATTTGGAGTTAATTTCATCCACAATGAAATATTTTGTTTCATTAAATTGACTTAAAATGTTTTATGTAATCAGTTAAGCCCAGAGCACAGTCCCTGCTGAGAGCTTTAAGTTGGCTGCATCCTGTCTATGAGGGATGTCTTACGCAGTGCAATGCAAAGCCAACGGAACCTTTCAATCAATTTAATAAAAGTATGTTGTTTTTGAGGCTGTCAAAATATTTTATTTGATTGGAGATACTTATGAAAAAGCACTTAATGTAGCTGAATTCATATGTTTCTGTTTCTTCTATGTAAAAAATTGTCAATTTTTCAGACTACACTAGAATTTTCTTCATTCTTATGCATGACCAACAGCTATCTGCTTTTTTCACATACTTTCACAAAAAGACCAAGAAGAACCTAGAATCTACTAAGAGTTTCCAGGCTCTTCTCTACATCTAAGTTTTTGCAGTGGTGTAACTATTACAGTGATATTCTTCTGCATTCTGGTGTGCCACCTAGGATATATATATTACACATATATGAGAGCACCTAATACATTTATTCAATATATGAATTCTTCAACAAAACATCTCAGTCGAAATTCTTGTGCATTTCCCACACCAATTAACCAAATCCCAAGCAAAACTTTTAGTACTTCTTGTTTCTATAAGGACTTTTGAGATGTCTAAATCTTGGCACACATGCTGGAAAGTTCTGAATTGTCTCACCAATACTACAGAGATTTTGGGGAAAAAAAGGCTGGCATGGAGAATTAGGATTCCTATATCAAGTCTTGTTTTTAAGCCACTGGGCTAGATTACCAGAGTAGTTTTTTCCTACTTTCTAAACGCAGAATGATACTGCAGTAAAATACAACCAGGGACACCCCAGATACCATTTATATCTTGTTAAATGCCTGCACATGTTCACGTTTCACTCTTCTGCACACATCTTAGTTTGTCACAGATTCACTTCCCACAGCATAGGGGAAATTCAGCCTATAAACGCCTACACTGTATCTCCTTGAGATATGTTCCCTCCTTTCTGGACGTGCTGACTGTTTGGGTAACAGATGTTGATCCTTGAAGCATCCCTGTCATCATCTGTATCAGCCCCCACTGAACATTATCGTTTGCATCTCAGAAAAAAACAGTTCCTAAGCCAGACAGACACTTCTGGATCGGTTATGCTCGCTTCACATTTTAAAGACTTTTCAAAAACGCTGGATGAAGAGTTGCATTTTGCAAAATGAGAAGTGTGAAGGTCCCTCCATAGCTGCCTGGGACAGGCGATGCGCGTAGGCATGTGTTCAATCACATTTGCTTGTTTCCACATAGAACTTGACAACAACTGCGTGTCATGGAGGAACTGATCCAACTCACATTAACTTGACTGAGAGTTGGAGCTGAGACTAAACCATATCCCCCAAGTGCTACTGCTCTAATGTACAAAAAAAAAAAAAAAAAAGAGAAAAAAGCACCAAACTTGCACGACTTTGTAGGAAAGCATCATACTCTTCTTCCTTAGGTACAGTCCTACTGGAAGGGCTCACAGCTTTATGAGAAGATCTCCCCAGATACTTCTGGTGGCTGTAAAGTGTCTTAACTTTACTTTTGAACATGAGCAAGAGATGCATGTCACTAACATATGGTCCCTTAGTACCATTTCTCATTGCTGATGTTGTTGTTTAAAGCAAATGTTAATAATAAGTAGTCTATTTTGACTGGAAGTCCTAACACTCAGCCAGAAAAAAACCCATTTTTTAAAAAAAATGTAATAGGTATTTCCTTCACTAAAGTTGAATTGTTTTGGATTTACACCCATGTGATTCCTGGCCCTACTTGGAGAGTCTAATGCTATGCTAAGCTTAGCTATGTAAGACAAGCCTTTATTTACAGTCTATTAAATAAATAAGTAGGATTTTAAAAAAATAAAAATCCTTCATCTTGAGAGTAAGCTTTCTTACCCCAAAGCAACAAACTGTCTGGCCTCTCTGTCTTGTACCTCATGGTTTCAACTGTTAGCCCCTCTTCTCATCTTGTCAGCTTGCTCTATTTCTGCAAAGCTTTGGAGCACAACTCTCTGCTGGGGTAACTCCAAATAAATCAATAGAGATATGCCAGAAGAGGTTTCGATTCATGGGACAAACCCTTCCCTTGTATAAAATGATGCTGACCTAATGAAGTAAATGGAGATTCGCTGTTGAGGGCTAGCGAACACTACTCGAGGGCTGTGAATTCTGTCTGTGACAACAGCCCCGCTATCGGTAGCATCTGTGTCTCTTTGCTTCCTTGCTTACAGATGATTTTCAGTTGCCAGGACTATTTGCTGCTGTTACTAAACACTGTGAACTTCACTCAAACGCTGGTTAGCCCAGCCCGCCCTCCAGCTCCAGCACTGCATTGACCTTCTCCCTGATGTGGCTAATGGAGACCAACGGCCCTGTGCTAGGAGACTGCTCTGGCTACCCACAAACCAGGACATGGGATTTTCGAGTGGCATTTAGTAATTAAAATTTCTTTTTTTTTTCCCCCAGCCTGCAACAAGGGACAGTGCAAGAAGTGGTAGAGATGATGCACACCAGCCTCCTGCTCATTAACACCCACTTGGGGAAAGAGATAATTTGCCTTTGTCTTTCTGAGCCATGTTGAGAAATTTATTTCAGCAGTGTCAGCCATGTAAGAGGAAAAAAATGGTGCAAATCATGCAAAGGAAAAGAAATTGCCTTTGCATGATTTGAGTTTATATGATGAATAAGGTTACTAATTAATTGGTAAAGTGCTATTTGTAATTATCCCTCTCTGATAAATGGATTAGAAGGGATGTTTTAATGTGCATTTTTTCTCATTGTTTCAGACACAAGAGTATGTGCAAAATGGAAAAAAAAAAGTGGTGATCCAGAAATCAGGCTCTGGGAGATAAATGGAGGGTTATGCAAGACAAAAAAATGCCACACACTTCCTGGAACAGAAATCGCCCAAAGAGCCCAATAACTTTCCCAATATGTGCAGTAAATGATGACATGAATGAAATGCATTGTTCAGAAATGTAGATAAATAATGCCTAATCACTTCAAGGACTCACTTAGTGCTCTACAGCTCAGGACTTGAGCTGCCAAGGAGCGAAGAGAAGTACGTTAGGAAATCAAGAGAACAAGTCGATGTTTGCCTGATCCTAGGGCAATGGCATGTCCCACCATAGCGCTGCCGGAGGCCTGTTTTGTCTCACGCCTGGTGCCTGAGGAGCCCTAGTGTGACAGTGACTGTGAGTCTGCACGAAGAAGGCACTCTTTGGCAGTACTACACAGAAGCAGGCAGCAAAAACCTGTGTGCTGCCACTACTAGACAGTCACATGGTCCTCCAAGAGCTGGCTACCTCGGCTTCCTCGCTATGGGCCAGGGTCAGCCATCTAGAAGGTAGCAGAAAAAATGCAACCTTCATGTTTTCACTCCATTATAGAAACGTGAACTCTTTTGGAAAACCATCACTTAAAGATACTGTAATTAGAACCTGATCCTGCTTAACTGACTAATCCTGCATAATCTCCTGGATCTCAGATTGGTGCAGGAGAGTCCAGGCTGCGTCCCAGTCCGTAAGCAGTAGTGAGGAGAGCATCCCTAGGTACGTGCACAGTCCCCTCACTGTCCTCCAGCCCTGGGCTTTAGCCTCACCGATGGTGGCAGCAGCGAGGGAAAGAGAAGGCCCTCCACCTCCTGTGTTCACAACTCACCACTGAGACATTGCCCAGCGACACAGCACACAGGTGTCACCAAAGGGTAAACGGCATCAGGCCTCTAATTGTCAGTGCACTGTGATCCGAAAAGAATTCTGCTTTATCAGTTCTTCTAATGGTATTAAAGGAGGGAGTATTACTTTTCATTTGTCCAGTGTAATCTGATTGAGTGTAACATTGCTGAAATTTCATTTCCTATATCGTTATTAAAGCAGTGCCACTTTTAAAGAGAAATGTTAGCAGAAGAATAAACAGAAACTATTTTTATTGTCTAGATTATTTTTTTAAAGGAAGCAAAGAAGAAGGTAGACTGGCTCCATATTAGCTTCTAATCAACCGTGAATCATAAAGATTTCTTAAAAAAAAAATAATTAAAGGACTAGGAACTGCAACCTAATTAAATTTTCAACCATGGGAGGGATTTGCTTAAATCTGACCCAAGCCATTCTAGCTAGCCAGGGCATCTGTTAGGTCTTACTGAAGAACAAAGATTAGCTGTTAATTCAAAGGGTGTGTACAAGACACTTGTAGAATTGAATGGCCATGACAAAACAATTTGATTTATTCTTGTACAGTGGCTTACTTCTTTTTTCCTTTGTGACATGTGGCATTCCTCCAGAATGTTCTGCTCCTACTATCATGCACCGGGACAGCACCATTGATTCTTTGAAGAAGTATGTAGTTACGTTATACAAAATGGTTGAAAGAGGGTGGCATGCTCAGGTGGCATTTGCTCACAGAAACATTCCTTTTAATGCTTTCATTAGTGCCTTTATTGCGCATAACAAAGAAGTATCAAAACTTCACTGACAAAATATTATGAGAATATAGGAAGGAAAGCCTCAAAAGATGTTCAGATTATTACTGACAAATGCCACTGTCTGACACCACCTTGCTCAGTAGTAAATGAACTAAAGAAGTGCTAATTGCTTTGAAGTTAATAAAGACTATATTGCCTTTCAATAATTGGTGTTTGTTTAGCTACTATGATTATAGCTATCTCTTTCTAGTTGAGGAATGTAAGATGGCAGAAGTTGCACCTTTTACAAGTTTTAAATCCCTGTAGAATTGACAGAAAAAGCCGTAACCACAAATTGGTTTGCAATTTTCCTCTTTCTCCCCAGCAAGCTCTGTATGGTTATATTATGAACCTTGCTTCAAACAAACTGCTTCTGACTTTTATGATCCTTTTGTGATCTAAATGGCTATCTCATAAGATATTCCACTGCAGCTTCTTTTTCAATTGCTTTTACTGTGAAATGGCATTCTGGAGATTTCTGGGGACCATTTCACACTCTTACGGTATTGATTTGCTAAACCTGATGATAGGTTTATATTTAAGATGCAGTCTAGTCTATGAACAAAGTGTAAAGCTTATGAAGAACAGATTCAGGACTTTCAATAACCCCATCTTCTTGATGGGGTTTGCCTCTTTAAAGAAGGTTAGTATTTTACACTGAATTTTTGAGTGCAGGTTGCTATATGGACTGTGTTTCTAATTGTCTTGGAATGTTTCCATTACACTGAATTATGGTCATGGAGAAAAAAATATGGAGAAGATGACTGCTAGCAACTTGCAACTCTTCCCAACATAAGGTCAGAGCAAATTCACAAAGGCACTTGGGAACCTAAATGGAAAAATGGACATGAGATTGTTCCCCGAGTTCTCACTTGCAAGGATGGCAGAGGATAGATTTTCTCCTGGGTACACTATAAAGCTGACAACAAAACTAACTTCTTTGGGCTTCAGTGTCGGAGATATGCAGGGTTTTTTAAAGGACTGATCACTGTACAATCGTTATGGGCCAAGAAAAATAATCTTCGATGGAGTTATAGCATAAAAATTAGTCAGAAACACTTTATCGCAGAGAATAACACTTCCTATATTCTACTGGGCCAAACCACAAGCCCATGGTTGTGCTTTTACTCTGGCAAACGTTACAAAATTAAGAGATGGACTCAAGTAAATCAGCCAAAGCAAAATAAAACAATCAGGGATGCACAAATGCACCCAAAGAGCAGAGTGTTGACCTGACAAAGCTCAGAAGCTGAGTTCCAGGACATTTTGTTTACAAGATGGAGCAAAACAAAAGCTATAAATATGAACAGCACTGTACACATACCCAAGTGAACACAACTGTGGTACTTTGTCCCCAAATGCTACTGAACTCCTGTAGGATGGTGCAAAAGGGTCTGAGACAGGTGCTGGAGTGGAGGCAGGATTCAGGTCTCTATACACCTCTACACGGGCAAATTAGGGAGAGGAACTGAGAAATTCACTGTAGTGGAGGACACAGGACAAAAGGAGTGGGGAATCCTTCATCCTGCAACAAGACTTTTGGAGCAGTGATTAAAAGACCCTTTGATTGTAGAAAAATTATATATATAAGAAAAAAAATTAAATTAAATCCCTCCTTTTAAAGGAGAAGCTGAAGTACATATGATAGAGTATCTATCTGGAACAATCCTCTACAAACATTACTAGATGCATGGCTTTGTTCTTGAAATGTGTGGATGAATTTTGGAGTATGTGCATGAGAGATGATGTGATTGTATATGACTGCTGAGTGAAGTCTAGATGAATTGCTTGTTGATATTAAACAAATGAAGAAATTCCTCTAGCGATATCTGGAATAAGTGAAGATAACACTAGTTAGAACTGACCAAGGTCAGCTTTTGCTTACACAACAACAATCTCGCATGCTCATTTCTAAGTCTAGCCTGATGTCTGATTTCTTTGTCTCTGCTTCCAGCCACTGCCATTTTTTTTGCTTTGTTTTTGCATCTTTGTCCCTCGTAATGATACAGGATCTGCACTACTCTCTTAAAATTCACGTAGACTAAAAAGAAATTTGGGTTTTCCCTCAATAGAATTTTCATGACATTAGGACCCTGTAAAACTGAAGAATTGCCAGTGCTGCAAGGACATTGACAGTTGGCAGTATTTCATGAAATTCATATGTGATGGGTTAGCAAATAGACAATCAGAGCTGCAGCGCCTTTAATTGCTGGTGAGGGACTTTGAATGCGTTGCAGTGAGTTTTTTATGCATTTTTGTGGCCTGCTAAATGAAAGTTTCACATACGTGAAAAAAAGCTGTACAGTTCATACCCTCCAGGATCTTCATAATTCCGTAAGATGTCCTGCAAGATGTGCAGCAATTTTAAGATTTTAAAAGGTTGATCCTTTCTGGTAAGCTATGCATTACAGATCACATAAATTGCCCAAATAATCATCAGTATTATATCTCATTTTTATTATAGATCTGACAAGAAACAGCTGTCAAGTCTAAAGCCTAAGTACTGTCACAGTAGCTATACAATAGACACGGACATTTCAGAATACCATTAACAGCCTGGATAGAAGAACAGGGAGTATGCTTGTTAAATCAGCAAATAACACCCACGTGAGAATCATGGAATTGTCAGAGTTGGAAGGGACCTCTAGAGATCATCTAGTCCAACTTCCTTGCTAAAGCAGGATTGCCCAGAGCACATTACTCAGGATGGCAGTGGGTCTCAAAGGTCTCCAGAGAAGGGGACTCTACAACCTCCCTGGGCAGCCTGTCCCAGGGCTCTGTCACCCTCACCGGAAAGAAGTTTTTCCTTATATTTGAATGAAACTTCCTACATTCCAGCTTGTGCCCATTGCCCCATAGCCTGTCATTAGGAAGCACTTAGAAGAGCCTAGCTCCATCCTCCTTCAATCACCCTTCAGATTCTTATAAGCATTACTAAGGATCTCCCCTCAGCCTTCTCTTCTCCAGGCTAGAGTCCTAGCTCTCTCAGCCTTTCTTCATAAGGCAGATGTTCTAATCCCTTAATCATCTTTGTTGCTGTAAGAAGAAGGTATGCAACTATTCAGGAGGTTGGGTCAGAAAACAAAATGAACCTGATGAAGTGGAGGTAAGATCTGAAGAAACATGATAAAACTCAGCGTGGATGAGTACTATAGCCTATCAGGAAAATTTAACAGCAAAAATACAAGGTAGAGAATGACCAGTGAGGTAGTTTTCTAGAGCAACAGACGGTTATAATGGATTACACGCTGAGCATCAGTCAGTAGTATCAGGTGGATGCAGAAAAGGCAATGATTCTCTTGGGGTGAATAAATAGAAATGTAGCTTGCAAAAATATGTGGCATAATTCTTCTGCCCTAGGTGACAGGTAGAGCCTTCAGCTAAAGCAGCCATCGATGCAAGATGGCTGTTGGCAGGCAGGGAAATAAACCTCTACATTTTGCATCCCTGATTGTAAAACAAAACTAAGTTCTACTTCTGAGGTGGTACACAGAATCTGGCTGCGTGCACCAAAGATGGGAACCGCTGTCTGAAGCAGTAAGGTTTGCTCTATGGTATCCACACAGATGCTGAGGAAGATTGCTGCTGAACAGTAATTAGAAAATTTTCTCATTAGCACCTACTATTTAATTATTCATAAATGTTTCTCTCATTCGTAAATATTGGCAAGATAGCGTTAATTTACCTTGTTTTATTTGAAAACAAAAAAGCCCTAGAATCATACCTATATGTCCTAATGTCCTGTCAGCTTGGCATACCTGTATCTGGATACCAATATCTACCTGTCTGTCTGTCTTCATACAGATCTTGTTGATTGAGACCTATACACCTGCATCTCAGGTCTTCTGCATCTCAGATCTTTTTTCACCAGATTAAAATTTGGGGTGCACTGAGACAAATTTATTTATTTATTCACCCCGTGACAATTTTTACTGATTTTTAATACAAAGTACCTCGGGCTATTTGTAGTCAAAGGAGTCTTTGGGTTGCGTACATGGCTACAGCGCTGCAGAAGGCACATTTCTAACAGACATTAAGGTACTGTATCCTCTGGGTCAACTGAGAATAAACTCAAAGTAAAGTTGGCAAGAATTATTCTGTGATTTCCTCTGTGAAATATTTCAATGAGGTCTTTGAAGACTCAACCAAACATTCCCAAAGCAAATTAAGCAGATGACATTATCCATCCCTCTTGACTTCATGCCCTGAAACACTGAATGGAGACAGTGCCAGGGTCAGATTCCCAGCTCCAGTGACTGAAAATCAGCGCTTGTCAGCAGAATAAGAATAAACAACACTATCAAGGAAGGACTCCACATCCTGGTTTTGAGAACACCACTTTACAAAGAAGGATACTATCTGTAACAGTAGGAAAGCAATTTGGACTACCAACCTGCAAACTTTGTTTAACATAATTCACGTGTAAGTGTCTCTTTCTTCCTAATGCCTTTGTCTGGATATACTGGCAGGCTGTCTTATTTTAGGAAATCATACTCCAATTATGCTATTTAAAACAACCAAAGACAGACAGAGCATAAAAAGTTTACCTTTAAGATTAAAAAACTATGTAAATACACCGACAGGAGATTGAACAATCCAAAATATACAATGTTATTTTTCTATGGTTATTCTAGATAAACATTAGCAATACACGGGCTACTTTTCAATGTTGGTATCAATATCAAAAGACTGGAAAATCTTAAAACACTGAAAGACCATCTGTGCACACTAGCAACTGCCAAATTTGCAACTGCGGTTTCTTCCCTGCTAATTCCATATTTTCCTGATAGATTAATGGCCACCATTTATCCAGAATAAATAAATGTGGAAGGCCCGCCTTCCCCCTTCACTGTGCCTCATCATTTTACTGATTTCTACCAGACCACTGAGCACATTAATGCAAGTAAGCCACTGTCTGGATTCAGAAATTATCACATTTGGTGGAGAAGGAATGCTTGGCATTGCCAATTTCTTTACAGACTGAAAGTCCTTGAAGTTAAAAAGAAATATATTCAGAGACCTCCAGACTACAAACAACGTAGATAAACTGCTGCTGAAGGATTTTTCTTTCCCTGACTCAAACGCAACCTATGTGTGGAGAAGCATAGATATTTTACACGTATTACTCCTGTTTTCTCCATGTGCATTTGTCTTGTTATTTCTTTTGAGAGGCTTGTCAGACACATATATTTAGACTCCCAGCTTGCTAATTTATGCCAGCTAGTGTAAAATTACAGGGTTGAGAATAAAGTTGCAGAATCAAACCTTTATACGTGCTTTGAAGAAAAAATTTCAACTATATATAGTAAAACTTCCACAATCCACAATTTACTAATCTTTCCACTTAGTAATTTGCAGTCCTGCATGCACACACATGCACTCACAAACATACATACTGCATGGGTTTAATAAGAAAACCATATTTTAATGAGCTCTCATACTATTCACGTTACATTGATTTCTATAAAGTGCACTGCTGTAGCTGTGCGAGCACATATCTAATAGCGTGTTTAATCCAGAAAAGTCTAACTACATATATCTAACACATTATCTGCCACTTGGATGATTTCATTGTGTGTTCATGGGGTGCTAATTGCAAATTTGGAATGCAAATAGTATATAATCTTGTTAAACACATTTCTTTAAGAGGAAGAGATACGCCTTTGCTGTATGTCTGCTGTCCCCATTCGCTATAGCTCCAGGTTTTGCTAAGAGGTCTAAGCTGATATAGCCTGTTGGTGCATTTGCTGACATATCTTATCCTGAATGACATTATCACGGCATATTATATCTTAAAAAAAAATAAATTGCTAAGGACTGGGCATCCCATTGGCAAGACCCGAGCACGCCACATGCCAAGAGAAGCATGCACTCCACAAATCTGCAGGAGCGAGGCAGAGGATCGCTGCTGTGCAAGCTCCAACAGGGATGTCTGTTGAAGTTCTTTGCTACTTTCTTAATAGTCTCTGTCATTTCTCCTTCCTTGAAAATACACATTAGGTTAAAAACAAAGCCTAGGAATTCCTCTAAGTGAAGCACAAGTGAGAAGCAGCACAAAGTCCCTAATTCTAAGAGACAGAGAAGGAAGGTAGAGCAGTGTAGGTTCACCTTCAGCCCAAAAAACTGGCAGATGAGACATTTTGCTTATATTTTTCACTATGCAGCCTCCCACTCTTAATACACTATTGTTTTTACTGAGCTAAATCAGCAATAAGGAAGTTAAATTAACCTAAAAGAAATTACTATAAAAAACAAGCAAAAAATGTAACTTCCTTCTCTCCAAGATACTTTTCTGGCTTTTATTTATTTTTCTATATACAGACAAGAAGGGGTACTCCTATTCTTTAACTGTTCCAGACAGCTTTTGAAAGCCTGCATTTTACTAGAAACTCTTCTGTTTTTTTCCCCAGTGCTTGAAACACTCTGTGTTGAATTTATTTCCCATTTGTTTAATTTTTGCATATATAAAATGATTGGGTTTGATGCATTTTTTTATATATTTACATCACCACGATGAGCAAACTCAATCATACATATCCATAAATTAATGAGAATATTAAATAGAAACTTTAATTATAAGTTAAGTAATAAACTCGGAGATTACTTAAGTGAAAGCTTAATGGGGCTTAGTGGGACTTAAGCAGATGATGAAGCATTTTCTGAAACAGGGTTATTTACTAAAGACCATTTATGGCTTTTACAACCCTGACTGGGTCGAAAGTGACAAGCATCAAGCTTGTCACCATTTAAGAAGTTGAAGAAATAATATATTCACAGCCTTAAAAGCACACTGGCTACACCTGCTTGTTCATGCACATGGTGGCAATGTCATTATTTTGAAGGGAACTGGTTATTCAGTTAAACAAATATATCAAGGGGTAGGATGAAGAAAAAAAAAATCCAACAACCCAGAAGGCAGTTTAGAAAAAATTTAAAATCTGTCAAAACCCCATGGAAGTCCTTGGTTATAGCTTATCCAAGATTTTACGGAGGGAAAAAAGCTTGACTCCTTTGAGCCAATACTGTTTACAGTTGCTGCAATGAAAATTCTAATTTTGTGCTCTAATGAACACAAAACGATCCATAGTCAACCTTGGCAAAACTTATAATGACTGTGTAATTGAAGTGACTTTGTCACATTAAAAAAAAAAAAAAAAAACTACAAAAANAATGAACACAAAACGATCCATAGTCAACCTTGGCAAAACTTATAATGACTGTGTAATTGAAGTGACTTTGTCCCATTAAAAAAAAAAAAAAAATCACAAAATTGTAGGAAACTGCCAAGAAATAAAACCCTGGGATGGGCAGTCTCGGGTATGCGGTACAGACAGCCATATCGTCGTTGCTGCTTGGTAAATGTCGGGCCTCTAAAGCTCTGAGATATTTGTCTGCAGTCGCTCTTCTTACAGCATATTAAGACTAATCGTGAATTACAGCAAGTGCTTCATTGTGAATGGGTGACCCAGAATTTACTTTTTAAAACCACAGCTTGTGCTGTTACGCTGCCTGACACAATCCATATGGGTGGGAGGTGCTGCCAGGCGATTGTCAATGTACAGATTGTGTGATACAGGTGGATCTTCAAAGAGTTCTGCCATTTTGGAAACCTTATGGAGAAGAGAGAACTGAAAACACAGCCCATTGGAAAGAATGTAGCTTCAAGCACTGGTATGGGTAGAAGACTCTCCAAGACACCAGGTTTCGCCAGAAGTATCCCTGACAGAACTGGCAGACACCTGACTTGCAGGCTTATGCTCACCACGATGCACATTCTGGGCTGTTTGCTCTTTGAGTTTCTCCTCTCTCTTCCCCCTACCCTGACCTCCAGGAAGGCCCACGACGTTGTTTGCCAGCGGGCAAAGCACTTGGCTCCCTCAATCTGTCTGCCCAGGGCCAGGGACTGAGCCAGTGGAGAGAAGGTAACTACCAGTTCTGAGTGAAGCACTTTTGTGTTCAACTTGCTGAAATACAGAGCAATAATTAATATGTGAAGTCCAAAATCTCTGAACTAAATCCACCTATACTGAACTTGGCTTTAAATATCCTAGTTTTGGTTTCAAATATGACTGAAAAAATATTTTCTATTTACTTAGCACAACGACTTCAGCTAATACCTGGGGTACGTCCTGTACAAAAAAATGCTAATACCATCCTCAAAGCTTTTTTTTCTTTTCCTGAGTATTCCTGAATGATCTGGGGATTGGGCACCTAAGCATCTTTAGGAGAAATAAATAAATAAATTCTGCCCATTTTCACTGTGGTAAGATTTTTTTTTTTCAGAGATCAGTATTTCAGAAGACTTTTCACAGCGCTCTTTCACTTGAAAGACAAATCTGATTCGACATGAAGTTCCATTACGAAGAAACTGTTACATGTGATGACACTGGTTATTGAAAATTGAAATGAAGTGAGAGGAAGCTAACACCAACTTGTATGAAATTCTGCTGTCTTTGAATGACACAGGGAACTCAATATATCTAATCATCAAAGTGAAGCCCATTGGGAACCAAACTACAGTTGTATTGCAGAAGGTTGCTACTTGATTGCTAGACCCAAAAGTGCTAAGCCATATGCCACTTATTTCTGTGTCTAAATAGCTTACAATGATTGATGCCGGGGGTGGCTCTCCTCTTCACAGTGAAACAATCATGGAGACAACAGGACTTTGGAAACAGAGTACACAGATTATTTTTCACAATCCTAATTTTTAACCCTGTCAGTTCCTGGAGTTTAACGTAATTCACCTTTAAAAAATTCAGTCTGTGCTCTTTCACCAGCTTTTGCACGGACCTTGGCTTGCAAGCTGTGATCTGTATGTTTTTCTCTCGCTACTGTTGGTGTGTGGCCACACCAGCCTGATTACAAGGTGTCAGCCTTGAGTGTAAAAATTTTTCCTGCTTTCTGCAAAAAGATTTCTTTTTTTCCACCGTCCTTGTGCCAATCTCCTTGATTTTCCTTCCTCACTCATCTGTCTCTCTAAATCAGCCTTTTCCCTGCGCTTCTCCTGGCTCCCCACACTCAATGTCACTCCAAGGTCAGCGGAGAGCCCTCGTGCGCGGGCGCTCCACGTGTCCCCCCCCTCCCCGCTGGAGGCAAAACGCGCTCTGTTTGCAATATGCTGGGTTTCCACTCGACAAGGCCTGGAAGCCACTTAGGTAGACCTGAACTCAGGTCCCCTAGTTAGAGAGAGCACGGGGCTGTCAAGAATACGGCCCGCTCCTACAATTACAGAGCCAGCAAACTGGCAGGGTCTGATGGAGGAGGCGATACTGGAACGTGCATTACATCTGTAACGCCAGAGCTGCGCGACTCAACACAGCCCCGACACACAGCGCCAAACAAAAATCAGCTCCGACGTGACAAGCACCCCCGCTCCGACTATGCTAATCTCTCCTTTCATCCATGATCTCCGCAAGTCACATAGCGTTACGGGAAAGCGTTCTGCACTTAAAGGAATATCTGCAGCTTCCCTGCCACTATTAATAAAAATATTTAATGCTCTTGTTAGGAGGCGCAATTTGATTACTGAACTGTTATCCAACAAATCCTGAAAACAATTCAAAGTAAATTTCCCTAATATGTCTATTTTTCTATCCTGCCAGAAGGGTTGCTAATGAATTTGCTGCTTGAATGCACAGACAGATTGGGAACTATAACTGTGCTGGCCTGGGCAACATGGCACTGGCACCAAAAACCTATTTGTACCCATGCAAAGTTCTCTCTAGAGTATGTCTCTCATCCAGAGGTGATTTTCCAATAAAATCAGCCTCGATTATTGCAAGCGCAGGAGCAATCCCTGAGGGAGTATATCAGGCAATTCAATACTAGGAAATGTTGTACTAGGCAAAATTAACCTTGTAGCAGTGTTATTTCCTGAAACATTATCTAGCTTTTGCCTTTCTTTTGTATTCATCGATCCTAAATGACTAGATTTTTTTTTCCTACTTCTCTCAGCACAAGATCATTCTTTTTTTTGTGCTTGTATTTAAAAAAAAAACAAAACTAAATGCTCGAAAGATACCTGTTTTTCTTTTATTTCACTTACTGCCAAAGTAAAGGACTGTTTGCTGTGTGGCAGGCACATTTTCTTGGATATATAACAGGTGACTGCAAGGAGGACCACCTTTATTCTGCTCCATTTTCATGACCCTGCAAGGCAGAGGAAACCTGCTGCGTATATCGCCACGAGACAGAAAGAGCAAGGAGATTTCATTCTCCCCTCTCACACCAAGGTAAAATTAGGAGAAATGCCAGAGAAACTAGAGGATTTTTGCAGTCCAAAAAGAGAGTAGACAACAGGCCTACAGATTTCAAAGCTACTGTTGACAGCCTCAGTGAAATCCCACTGGCAGGTTTATCCGCTGCCTCTTACCAGGCTCTCCAAGGCAGGGATCTTAATCTGGAGAGCATCTAGCACATGCTACAACCTAAATAAACCATGTAGTCATATACGTACGCTTACACTACTTACAGTTTTCCTCTGGTTATTCATCTACCAGCAGCAGAAAAATAGCATGACAATGAAACTCAGGTGTATGAAATCTGGAGGCTGGTTCCCATGCTGGATTCAGCCATCTGTACCGAAACCAGCAGAACAGGTATTCCCATTTATACCAGGATCTGGCCTTGTCTTCAATTTTGCTAGCATCTGTTGCTTGGCTGCAATATCTTAATTACTCAGAAGCACATTTTTAAAGCACTTATTTAAAAAAAGATCACAGGTAGTTAGAAAACAGCTGTTACTTAATACGATGCCCAAAGCAAACACTTGGAACAATTGTTTGAATAAATGCTTAGTAACTTAAAATTAAAAATAATGACCAGAAAGACAAATATAAAATCTAAAATGATCAAAACCACAGCATGAGCGAGGAGAGAATGGGTACTCCTTTGATCAACAGCAGATATATGCTAAGACTTGAAAAAATATATGGAGCTAAACAAAGTATTTTTTTTCTGTCAAAAGAAGGAATCCGGGGGGAAAAAAAAGGTTTGGCTCAAACTTTCACTTTTTATCAACTTTTCAAAACTGACCTAAATTTAATCTGGACAAGCTGTATCACAATGGAGATATAAGAATATCGGTTTGATAAATAACAAAAGTGACCCAGTTCAAATGAAAATACTTATTTTTGTCCAGCTGCAAGACTCCTGGCTAATTTTACACAAACGCATGAGTAGCTTTGGTCAACTCGCATACACATGTCTCTGTAAATAAAAACACACGAAAGAAAAGGTTTCTCTAGCTGCCTGAAGTTCTGTGGTGGCTACTGAGCAACATGCCTGGCGTGGCAGCTGCGGGGCGCCTCGTGGCTAGATACAGCCAGTGGCACTTGGTATTGAGGGCGCGTGCTCAGATTTGTAAGAGAGGAGATGAATGAGCTCTCAGAGTCTGTTCATCTCATTGTCTTGTAAGCAAACATTGTGCACTACATGGGACGTGTGGTAATTTAACCATCTACTATAAATTATACAATCAAGTCGGAAGCGTTTCGCTATAAAAATGTATTGCGCCCATTTGAAAAATGTGTGTTCTCTCTAGGTACCTGTTGTGGTGGTAGCTGAAAACCTTAATAAAGCACAAACGATTTTATATTTCAGGACTTAGCCAATGTGACTCATTTGTACAGTTTTAAGTCCAAACAAACTGCTAGTCAACTAAATTATAACTTATTACCACAGGCAACAGACTTTTAATACATTCTGTGGTTGGAACAGGACTGATTTACTGTTTTGGGTCCTGCCAGTAGTTATCATGCATCATTTCCCTAGAAATAAAAATAGCCCTACTGTGGTTATCCTTTGGACTGATAAAAATATATCTAACAAGATGTGTCAGAGGAACAAATTCAGAAAATAAAGGTAAAATATTAAATAGACTTATTATTTTATGTCTGAAGCACTACATCTTCCAGCTGCCGTGATGACTTTGGAATAAAGCAAAAGGTACTGCAAAAAGGAAAAAAGATCTAAAGGAGCAATTGAGCTCTGATAAAACCACATGGGGACGGCTGAATTGTCAGAGCTTTGCAAGAGTCAAAATTTACATAAAAATCAGTATTTAGGGATTAATGTGATATCATCAAAAAGGATTTAATATGTGCGTTTCTTTGCAAACAGTTTAAAAGTGGCAGTTCTCTAATCCATTTCCAACACTAACCTTTAACTTGTAAGAGGAAAATAATCCTTTGCAACATTTCTGGAGTTCACATTCTGCTGAGGAAACGTGCCCCCCCAGCCCCCCTGTATAAAACTCACTGGAAACCACCAGCAGCATCCACGTACGGGTTTTCTCAGTGACACTCCAGGTGCCGACCCTGCTGTGAGAAGTGCATGTTTGTACAAACGCTACCACATGGCTCAACTTGCAGAATCAGAGGCATTTGGGTTTTTTTTTGAATTTTTTGAAGGACTTTATTGCTGGTTCAATAAACGGATCCCATTCACCGAAACCTCCTGCACCTGTGTAGATGCCTAAGTGGACAGACTAGGAGGATCAGGGACTAAAGAACATTGTCTATAATTGCCTGTAAGCAGGGTTTTTCTTGGATTTCTACTGGGGATTTGAGTGCTTTTGCATGCTAGACTTAAAGTATTAAAACATAAATATGAATGGATTTCTTTGAGAAATGAATATGGGCAGGCAGTTTAGGCACTATGTTGTAATAGATTTTTAGAACTAATTGAATTGGTGCTGGCTGATTTAGCAGTTTGCCAGAAATAGTCTGAGGAGCAACAACGGGAAGGAAGGTTTAGAAGCAGAGACTAGCAAGTGGCAGTGGGGAAACTGCTTCAGAGCTTCACTGACAGTCAGAGTTATAGCAGGTTTGGGCTTTTCCTTTTTTTAAAAGTGGTGTAAGTCCTTTAGCAAATGCCCTTTAGGTACAAATACACAAATGACTCTAGATACCTATGGTCCATAGGTGTCTACAGGTACACGTACATATATAAATATACACACACATATATATATATATTGCCATCCTCCCATAGAACTATGCACAAATGGGAGTCTTTTTCCACCTAGACTGAACACATTTTCTTTTTTCCTTATTTTTAAAAATATGGGACAGGACATACCCTTCAGTGGAAGAGCTGAGCATGTGTACCAATTGCATGCCACCCCTTTTCTACCTACTGGTTACAAGTGCCTGATTTGACTGGTTAAAAACAAACTAACCTTCAGAACAAGCCCACTGGCCTGCAATTTTGCCAACGGGAGCAAAAGATCTGTTTGTGGTTACTGCTATTACAGCATACATTAACTGACCCTCGGAGTCTGACCTGCTTGGCCTCCCGCTTAGTGAGTCAATAAGAAAATCCTCTGGCTCTGCATGACTTGCTTAGACCTCAGACCTTCCATGCAGAATAAGATCTATCCAGGGAGGGAAAAACAAGGTGC
Organism: Pedionomus torquatus; assembly: GCA_013398155.1. Taxonomy (NCBI): domain Eukaryota; kingdom Metazoa; phylum Chordata; class Aves; order Charadriiformes; family Pedionomidae; genus Pedionomus; species Pedionomus torquatus. The sequence goes on from VZRU01009345.1 coordinate 84,557, forward strand.
CACTCCAGCTGGTAAAACAAAGATATTTTTAAAGTGCAGTCAGTAGAAACAGTCACTCCTATTCCATGTATAATCAAGGATGAAAAGGCCACGAAAAATACCACTGCGCTTTGCAAATGAGAGGTCAATTGAAATGTCAAGATATCAAATGTTAATGGATTGCATTTCCAATGATGGTTGGGACAGAAAACCATACCAAGTCAAGTCAGATGCCCTTCTGAGGAGAAGATGAGTTTTATGGCAGGAAAAGATAATAAACACCAGAAGTCTTTCTGGTTAACAAGCTTGTGGCTGACAAAAACAAATATATTTTAAAAATATAAAAAGCAGTGGGATTTTATCGCAAGCTATAATCCCAAAACATGTATCTGGAAGTCATTAAATCTACAGCAAATTTAAGCATATGCAGGTGTTTGGAGGAAATGCCATTTCTTTCTATTGAAGATTTTTAAAGGGATTATGAATAAAAGAGAGTATAAAGGACACTCAAAGAAGGCAGTGTTTTCTTCCCTGAAGAAAGAAGTCAATTCCAATATTCTCACAGTTCTACAGCAGTTCATGGACTACATGGACCACTCTTAAAAGCAGTTATTTTCCATTAAAAAAATTATATGATTTATCTCTTCCAAAACTGTTCTATTTCTTAGCGTTGGAGGACATCAGGTTTTAGCCAAATCATTCTTTCTCTTGCCCACATTTTCCCGTGGAATCCATTTGGCGATTTTTGTAAAACACTGATCTGAGGCATTTGTTTAGAGTGACATTACATCCTGTCCTTAGCTATGCAAAGAAATCATCTCTTTAATATGGAAAATAGTGAAAAGAAACTAGTTATCTTCCTAACCACTGCTTCTGCTCAACTACCAGACACAACACTCCTCCTTTCCCAATTGCAGAAAGACTTATCTTGTGCCTATATTAGCTCACTGCTCAGCTCACACACTCAGAGAGAAAACAGCAATATTAGTGGCTTTTGAGTAGGATGACTCCTTGGTCTATACGATGGAGATATGTAGTATCAGGAATGAAGAACATGAGTAATCATTTGGTCTTCTGTGCAAGAGTAACTACTTGAGTGAATTCCAGTGAATATAGGAGGAAAAGGTTTTAAACAAAGAAAATGGTACTTCTTCACACACTGTAGCACTCAATGCCACAGGATGTTGTAGGGACAAGAAGTATAAAATGATCTCAAAAGAGATTTTGCATGGAGGATAACTTCACTGGCACCTCCTAAACACCAGATGTATGATTATGGAAAGTATTAAAAGCTATGTCCATGAAGGTGGGAGGATACTACCTATAGAGGATGCCTCCATAATTGCTCTTCTTCCCCAACATTCTGCCAGTGGCAGAGATAAAGCACTGGGTTGGGCTGATCTTCAGGCTGCCAAACCAAGTATATTTGTACTTGTGTGAGGCCTAATCCCAAAATGCAGCTCAACTCACTGATAAAAGACAAGTGATATGGTCCAAATCAACATGAATATTATTCCTCTAAGCTCTATGAAGATACGGACTCCAACTGCCTGCCAAAATTTGGAAAATAAATCTTCACTGGGAAGAGTGATCTTCAGTCAGGTTTCAGAACAAAGCTATTGAATTTTAACAATATCCTTATTCTCCCCCTCTTCCACCAAATCACAGGGTATACAGAAGATGATTTCCTCTGTATGTGTCCTAAATTAAAACCATTTCTCACGTAACAGCTCTTTAGAAATCATAAACCCTCCACAGAGTACACTGTCATGTTACCTCCTTCAAACTCAAGGATAGCAACAGCATGATAAGGACCAGCAAGTACGTAAGAAAGTATCTAGGACTTTGCATCCAGGAAATCCATTTTCTACGACAGACTCTCAATGAAAATATGGATAAAACCAATGGGCTTGGGCAAGTGGTCCTTATATGACAAGGGCAGCAAAGGATAAGAAGTTAAATGTAATGGATTCTGCAGTTATGGGGCTCACATTGATGTCACATACAGATAGAAAAGGGTCTTATGTTTTTGGAAAAGTAACTGTTTCAAAAGAACCTTGTGTACTTTTTCCACACCCCATTATCCACCCCCTCCCCCNCACAGAGACTTATCAGTATTTTCTGTGTGCTTATTTATAGAAATATAAAGCTGATGCTACCAGTACGTAAAGATGAGTTCCTATGGATGTGTTGTGTCTTGAAGTGCTCCAAGCAACATGGAATTGAGAGCAAGCCTTCTGAAGGAGCCCAAAGCTCCCTGCATCTACCCTGGCCAACAGGAAGTTCACACCAGTCAGTTTAAGCATGTATAGAAACTTGGACATTAAGAAATCAGCTGCTCGGTTGCCTTACTGAACTGTAGTATGGAAACTTCCTTGCTTTTTTCCTCCGTAAGTGTTAAGGGCTGGAGGGATCCCACAAAACAAAAACGAACAGTAAACTTCCTCCCAAACATTAAACCATCAAGATTAATAAACCGAGCAATTAAAAGTAAATCTATTATTTCTTCAGAAATATTTATAATGCTCCTAAACTAGTATGTTAAATGGTGGCACCATCCAAATACTTGATGTAAACCATGGTCTTTTAAAGGGAGTGATTTCTGATTGCAGTTTTGGGATACAAGAACTATGTCAGCACAACATAAAAACAAGGAATTTTTTTATGCTAATGACAACTGCGAATATTTTATATATATATTTATATATGTAAAAAAAAAAATTAAAAAAAATATATATTGTAACAGATGTCAAATGCAGTTAGATTCAACTCAACTTATTAGTGCATGGCTTTTAGCCAAAAGCAATTCACATTTGCAGAAGTGTACTATCACATATGTCTTAATAACAGAAATGTGTTTTTAAAAATGTATGTGATAAGTCACATATGGCAGAAGGAATCTGTACAGCTTTCAGCCCTTATGACAATGGAAGCTACTAAGTTTATTTTGCATAGCTGAAGAACATTAAAATTCAAGTGAAATTCTCTTTGACATTTGAGAACTACAAAAGCAACGAGGAAAAGCTAGACAAGCCCGAGCTATACTAAGTGCGGCTGTGATGCTTTGAAAAATGCAATCCATATCTACTACTGCTATCTTAAAAGACACTATTCTTACTTTTGCCCGGAGAGGTAATATTTTAACATACAATCATAATTGTATACAGGTAGCTTATAGTTACATGTCACTGAAAAATACTAGGCAGACTTTTAAGCTGTTTTGTTATGCAGAGTGTAATTAATATGTATAATGGATTCCCTAGGGTACTAATTGAAGCTGCCACCATGAACACAGTCAAAGAGAAGTTAAACAATCAGTTGGGGAAAACATGACAGGGTGAAATATGCACATGTAGGTGGAAAGAGTGAGACTGTCCATCTGGCCTTCTTCCATTCCAAAATATTACACTTACTCAAGTCCCATAAAGGAATGATTTAACCTAAATCCCCCTTTCCTCCCCCCCCCTCCCGCTCCCAAATCTTTCTGGTGGATTAATTGGGCATCAGTGTCACACACATGCTGTTTCATGACTTCAATGCTCAGTATCTCTGTTATATGTGGGACAACTCAATTCAGTCGAGCCATTCCAAAGAATTTCACTCAAAATATTAAAAAAAAAAAGAAGTGGATTAATGATAAAATGATTATTTTGGAGTTGTTCCCCAGCACCCTTATCACCTTGCAACTCCTGGATCTTCTAAAATGTAGAGGTGACAACACAGCTCGTTTCACAGTCTCCATTAAACAACCACCAGCTAACAATGACTTTAATTCAATTGCAGTGAATTTGAACTAGCCATATAGGCAACAAACGTTCCCTGTCTTATTAGAAGTTTCGTGTGCTATCAGGTCCCTGCTGGATCCTATTTCTAATTTTTATTAGATTGAACAAAATACAGAGCGATTTATGACTATCTTGCATATTGCTTAATCACTCCAAGAAGTGTTCATACACATTTTGCGTTCACTTTATAAGGTGTAAATGACTATCCATGATAGAAGCCAAGTGAGAAGTAGAACTGTATTCTTTTGTCATGTGTGCTAAAACGCAATGATTTGTGAGTCTTGTCAGTGCATGTTTTATGAATACAAAACCATTCCAGTCCAAAAGCCAGCATGATCAGCAAACTACTATAAAAATATGAACATTTCCTCTGTCCGTAGCAGGAACGTACAGTTACTGGGACGTAGTTAAACTGCAATGATCACCTATGGAAGCTAAAAATATGTGTTTTATTGGTACATAAGAGCCCATTAAGACCAGAGTATTCATTATTTAAAGAGAATCACTGATTGCTGGTAGCTTTAACTGAAAATGCCTTTTCTCAAAGAGCCAGTATGTCTATATAGCAGCTTTCTTAATTCAATGATATATGGTTGAGTGTTGCCGGTAGTGCCCTAAGATTTAAGAACTTCTCATAAAATGCCCTGGAAATTGCTCCCTGGTAGCTTGCTCATCCTTCAACAGAGCCCTACTGTAAAGAGCAGAAACATACGTGTGTGTATGGTATGAAAGAGTTGCACACATGGAGTGAGAAAGAGCTCTTAATCAACAGGATGGCAAAGCCTTGATACATAGGTGCAAAATAGTCCCATGTGTCTAGAAATCATTTGGCACATTCCTCGTTATTTCCCCCCTGTCAGACCTTCTCAAGGATTGCAATTAAAAATCATAATCTTTTTAACATGTACAAACCTCCCCAAGGCTAGGAGCACTACACATTGAGTATGACTGTGATGTTATTTGGCAGCTATTCATAGACAACACATTAATTTATGGAAACTGGATGAAACTTGGGGAGTGCAATCATTAGGGACACATGAGAAATCGAAAGCTTTCCTCAATGATACTGCCCTTTTTATAGCTATGATTAGGGGCAACATGGATCCTATATCTCTTTCATGGCCCTTTGTACTGTCCTTGTCATTATAGTGATTGTATACAACAACTTCGTTAAACTTGCATTTTCAAACGGATATAAAAATAACTTACTTTACAGGAATGTTTCTCAATTTTGTCTTTTCAGCAGCCTGTAAACAGAAGAAGGGTGGGGGAAACAAACAATTAAGCAACACACCGAAGCACAACGAAGCCACCAGCAAACATCAACGTGTGGATGCTCTCCAGAAGCGCGCAGCCGGGCAGAGGGCTCTAGGAGCTGGACCCTTCCAGAGGGATACCGGTTTTAAATCCTTCTGCCCCGGTTTACGATATCAGTGTGGTTTGTTTATTTTTAATGGCCACGAGTGTTTAGGAACGGCTCATTCAGGGCGATTACTTCATTTCCCTCTCTGAGGCCTGGCCCCTTTGCCACAAGCTATCTGTCCATATCTGGAACAAGAACAACAACAGGAAAAAATAAATGGAAGAACAGACTCTGTTTCCAAAACAGTTTTTATTCGCCAACAACACAAAAGGGCAAGGGATGACCAAATGTTCAGATCAATTTCCTCTTGTGAAACCTTTGAGAAAACACACTCCAAATCATCTAAATGAGTAAATCTTTGGGCCTCTCGGCCCACACCACCTCAGACATGGAGCCTGGTTCCAGTTTATTGCTGAACCCATTGATCTGTGTACAGTCCATTTATCATTCATGAAAAGAGCCAGTGATCTTCACAGTATATTAGAAGAAACAACTCAGATCATCTGTCAACGGCCCTCTTATTTCTGTTTCCCTCTCCACAGGGATTTCATCTCCTTCGATTCTTCTTGAATTAAAATGTTGCTAAGCAACACAGCTGGGGGCACCGATGGCAGAGCCGCGCCAGTCTATCACACTGGTTAAGCTGCTTGAGATTTTAGTGGAGATTTTTATTATTTTTTTATTATTTTTTTTAATGCTTCTGTGGCATAATTATGTAATCTGAATCAACCTCGCATCCCCACTCTGATTTTTTTTTTCAGAATAGGTAAATAATGTTTAAATGCAAGAGGGCTTGAAATATCACCTTCAGATAAACCAGTGTTGTATCATTTCACAGAATTCCTCCTAGCGTTTGCAGAACGAGACTGTAATAGATTTAAATGTGGAAAGCGGTCAGATGGTTAGTGAGATTACGAGCACGGATAGCGGTGAAAGGCAGAATTAAGACAACTGATCCATAAACCTATTATAGCAAGGGAAGTTTTAGTGCTTAATTACCTTCAAAGATATTTTTATAAAGCCCACCAAAATTGAAGAGAAGGGTTTTGGTGAGGAACTTTAACCCCTGCTATGCTTAGATATGGGAATAAAATGGTTCCCACATAGGAACGCTAATATCAGCGGTCCTGAAAAATGCTCACCCAAGCCCTTGGGGAATTAAATCCTTTATGAAAACTGACTAACTTTTGAAAGCTCCGGGACCTGCACAACTGGGTTCCATATTTTGCCAGAATGAGTTTTGCTCATTGAGTCTACAATGGGACTAGTTTTTCAAAATACCTGCTGTTCTGGCACTTTTGCCTCCAATCACAGCAAAGATAAATTCTGTGCTTAAATCTGTGGAAATCCCTAATGAGTTTAAAATTTGAGAGAAAGAATTAGAGCTTTTGAGAGTTAAGATGGGGAAACAGCAATCCTCTGGGCTGGCTCCCAGCATGCAAAGAAAAATGTCTTTGTTTCATTTGGATTATATTTTCCATCTAAAGAATAAATCAATGAATGCACGATAGGAAACAATTATATTAATTGTACAGTAGGGTTGCTAAATAAAACACTTCAACCTCAGGAAATGCTAAACTTAAGATTGCACAAGTAAGTGTTACAGACCCAAACCTAATTATGTCCTCTCAAACAAGCCTATGATGAAATGGGGTCCCTGGCTCATTAGTGAGATAATGCAAGTTGTGCCTCTTTCCAATGATACCCTACCAAAGCTCCCTTTCTCAGCTGGCGTGTGCAAATGCAGAGTCAGAAGCACGTTATTAAGAAATCTTTCTGAGCAATAAACTACATGTAAGAACACACAAATGCTTCATTTAAAATGAATTAAAACACTATCAAGAAGTTTCCCAAGCCTCCCATGAAATGCCAAGTTTCTCTCCCACCCTGCAGGGAACCAAAATTATTTTTAAAGCTCATAAACAGCCTTTCACAATGGCAGAACCTTCTTTGACTGTACAGTAATATTTTGTTTGATCCTTCTATATATCAAATAGCTGGACTATAACAATCCTGAGTTCAGGCATGTGAAACTTGCATCTAAATCACTCAGCCACCCTCCCGCCCCCCGGCCCCGAATTATTCAAAAATCACTACACAAAAACTGATATCAAAATACAGATAGAGAAAAGAAAACAGAAGCATGGAGAGTGTGAGTAGGACCACAAGTAAATAATAATAATGCAGTCAATTCTAATACAAAGCAAAGCAGAAGATACTCTGGAGAGCATGTGTGTGATAGTGTGAGCTAAACTGTTTACATGAAAAATTAAAGAAGATGAAGATATTTCAGGAGGTGAGAACTGACAATGTCAAAGTCATAGAATATTAAAGAACACAGGCTATACTGGATGCTTGATTTCTGAATACTTAGCTACCTTGATGGCAACAGCTTACCCTGAAAGAAACATGGTAGCTTTAGGAAGAAAGTGTTATAGATATATTTTACTTTCTCCGACCATGAGCTTTTTAGCACATACCTTTCCTTGGATTTTCACATGGAGAATTTCCACAATTTTTCCCCTTTGTTACTGGGAGAAGGCACTCTCCCAACACTTAAAAAAAGGGGCTTGCTGGACGGACACTGTCCTTCCCACACTCGCTCACTCACACATAGTTTTAAACAAATATTGCAAATGTTCAGGCTAATCTACATGCCAGGGTAGTTTAATGGTGGATGATCAAGCAACTGGTCATTTTCTATTACAAATGGTTCTGTTTGCCTCTGAGCGAGACCACAGTGATGTTAAACACAGCAGGGAATACATGTCAGGGATTCCGTCTGAGAAAGAAATGCAGGATCTGGCCTTCTGCTTTTATTTGTCTAGTAGGTGTTGCTCATTCATTTTTCAAAGCGTATTTGTTGTGATATCACGAGCATGCCCAGTGGCAGAAGATAAAGGAAGGCAAAATCAAAGTGACATTGAGTAACTCTACACATTAAGCTTTGATGCAGAAACATATTGTTTGAAAATATTTGGTGTGCAGCAGGTCTGTCAATTAGAGCTAATTATTTTTCTCTGATCAGGAAGAATGCAATCTTGTTTTAGGCAGGTTTCTTTGAAATGTACGTCTTTTATATAACTTCATTACAGGAAAATACTTCTTCCAAATTACTTTTTTTCTGGGCTGCTTAGCTATTGACTCAAATTGTCTGTGTTGAGTAGTTCTCTCTGCTTTGATAATTAACTTTTGATCATTACTGAATTTAGCAGCTCTAGTCAGATGTGTTCATAGCCATCCTCCTCAACTATTTCAGTGTTCATCGCCTTTAATCTTTGAACAAAATGATCTCATTGAGCCTCCATCAGCCTCGCTACTCAGTTAATAATTCCTGTTTCTCATCTTCATGACTGAGTCTGATTTGTTTTAGACTTGATACGAGCTTTTGATTATTAATTTAAGATATTTCAAAGACAAACATGTTATAAGAATTATTTTTTTATCTTATATTCCTAGGCCTTTACAAATAAGAAACTAGTTTTAACTCCACAGTGATTCCTAGACTTCAGGTATTAAAAGTACTGTCTAGAAATAGAGCAGGTAGGAAGTCCCTAAACCATGGTACATGAGCCCTGAGTGGGAGACGATGCTGCAAAAGCCTGGAATGAAATTGGACTGCTATAATGTAATATTCAATGGGTGTTAGGAGAATTACATCATGGGACCTTTGCTAATTTTGAGCTTGAAAACATGCATTAAAATAATTTAAGATGATTAGAAAATGGAAGCCAGAGTGAACTAGACAATCATTCCACTTTAATTTGTAATTTCCTTCTGATTTTTTTTTTTTTAACAATTATGGCCTTTCCATAATTGTGTCTCTGATCTCTAAGACCTTATTTCAACAGCCAACTAGTGTTGAACAAGATGAAGAATACATGAAATGCAGCAAGATACAGAGGATCATCCATCAGAGAGTATTTCCCCAGGGATGTTTTCCCCTGACTTTCTTAACTGAATGACTCCTACCTATTCTGTTGCATTAAGCCTGATTTTGACACTAGTTGTTTTAGCATTAGATCAAGAACCACCATGCTCAGGTATGCTTTACTTGATCTGCAGTGTGGATATACCCAGTTACTTTGTTAGCAGGCAACTATTACGCAAAAGATTAAACATGGAAATAACACAAAGTGCTTCTAGATTGTGCACAAGGACCATAAAATGTGGAAAATTTATGCTTTTCTTCATCACTATCAATTACTGGACTGGTTTTCGGATAGAAAGAACCAGAAAATGTACTACAGGCAGTATAACCATCCTATACCACAAAGACCTCAGGAGAATGAACTGATAAGAGGCTGGCTGAAAAATACCCAAGTGAAATAATTGGCATCTGCCAACCTTTGGTCAAGTGCTATCCAAAGAAAATATATATTTTCCATTGCACAACTGAAAATCCAGGATTTTCACAGAAAAGTATTTGATTTGAAGAAAGTGAGATTAGACAGAATATTTTTCAAGAATGCCTCCTCACCCTCTTGATTCAGAAGCGCTGATCAGCCACCCAAGAAGGCGATTGCTGAGCCTCCAAAGAGTCTCTCAGGGTGAGACAGATGGCACTTCATACCACTGAACATGTTGGCAGAAGAAGGAAGGCCTTCATGCTTTAACCTTTTCCATCAGCTGCTGTAAATCTAATTTAGGTTAATCTCCCAGTTTCTCACCAGCTCTGCATGGTCGGGTCAATAGCTAAGCAACTCGACACACGTTTACAACCTCTCCATCCTGTTCTCCTGTCCTATAGGAGTTGATGAGACTCCTTAGAGACCCAATTAAACAATCCAATATAAACAAAGGATCTTTCCACATTAGTTGAGTTATATGTATGGTTTTATATATCTTTCTGTCCTTGTAGATTATAATTTGTCTTGGAAGTTATACCATTCTGTTGTTTATATAAACGCTTTACCTATGATCCTAAGTAACACACCAAACCCCACGACTTATTGACTGCACTATAAGGTGCTCTGATTCTGAAATAATACAGTTAGTACTGACTGTGAATTCCTGTGGAGGAGAAGAACGTAGTGTGCAGCAAACAAACCATCCAGAATTGTGCCGGGAATCAGAAAGCTCAAACCCTAGGGCTGAAGGATAAGTATGTGATGATACATGCATAAATATGTGTGTTGTGTTCCTCTTTTTTACTTCATTGGTTATGCTCTCCTCTACCTGTCCCCTAATGTCAACAGAGGAGATTGTATTTCTTTCTTGCTAATTGCCTTTGACGTGAAGTTGGCAACCTTGTATTTGAGATTCTGTGTGTGATGTTCCGGGTCAGCTTCACCTCGAGGACAAAAAGCCCAATGTTACTGTAACTAGGACCAAAAACAATGGAGAAGATACTCTTCTCATCATGGTGTATTTTTAAAAAATGAGCATTTCTCCTTCAGAAGCCAAACATGTGGGACAGATCAGCTAAGATCCATTTTTGTAATATCAAGTCACCAAGCATGTGATATCTACAAATCAGAATGGTTCATTGAACTCTCGCTGTGTATGAACCACAAAGCTTCTCATCATTGCTTTGAGCAATGCAGTAACCTTCATGGCTTCACAGATGCTCAAGAATACTTGAAATACTGGAAATTTAATTGCAGTTGGTGCAGCGGAGGCTGGGTAAGGCATAAAACAGAGTTGAAGTGGCCAAATCTAAACCAGTTTGTCTGTGGGTTAGGAGTCACCTTCATCCTTGATGTAAGTGAACTGCTTTTAATTGAGCAACACTGCAGATATATTTGGGCTTCTGTCAGTATTTTTTTTTCCCAAATCCCTACATTTCCATCAGGCCAATGGCAGAAATCACACAAAGGAAGTGTGCAATGAAAAATGTGGCCACTTCTCATTCTTGAAGGAGTATTCCGTATTTTTTCAAAAAACGGAGAAAAGAGCTACGCCACTGAGAGCATGCTAAGCTCTGAGGAGTGCTTCTTGCCTGTGCAGACAAATGTACCTGAGCTGGTTTTAAATCAGCTGCTGTGGGTACCATGAACATTGCTGCTTTTGTCACACAGTCTTCAGCTTACTCGGGGTCTTTGGTGAACTTCACAATACAAACTGTTACGGCTGTCTGTCAGGGAATGGACTTATTTCAAAGATAACTCACATAACGCATATGCTTATTTTAGAACTTCAGTGCCACTATAACTTAACAGAAGAGGGCTGGAATAGTGCCTTCTTTCCCCAATTATTTTGATGTACAGTGGATTCTTTCAAAAATGCTTTTAATGGGAAGTTGTTAATTGTACTAATTTTGACTCCATCCAACACGACAGCAATTGTAACATGGCATTAAAAATTTTTACTGATTCTACTTTTGTAGCTCTATAAAATGTTGTCAGGTTGCTTTACAAATGTTAATCGATGCCTCGTGAAGTATATTTAAATTCTCTGGTAATACCAGTTTACTTGGTCATTGCAGAGTTCTGTGGCAGAGAACAGAACTGGCTAGAGCTAGGCGTGATTTTTCATAAGAATTGTTCTATTTGGAAAACAAATATTCAGCCCTGGTGGCAGAAAATGTTGGGAAAATTGTCCTGAATTGTCCATGTTTAAGAAAAAAAATTATAAAGTAAAATTATGGTTTGAAACATCATTTCCTAGCAAATAATTTGTCACAGATCCATTACAAATGACCTAGGCTTAGTGGGTGATAATCCTATTGTGAAAATATAAAACATCTAGCTAGGAATAAAACTAAGTATTTGTCATCGTCTTATTTAATGATGATTTTTCTAAAATCTGTGTTTGGTTCAACCCTCCAGATGGCTAATAAATCATAAAAAAATCCATTATTTGTTGGGTTTACTCCATAGCTGCATTTCAACATGTTAATGACATGATTAAAAATCTTGAAGAAGCAAAAGAAACAGAGAAAAGGTCAAGAAACATTTATAAGGGAAACAAAAATCTTCTCTAAACACCCCTCAAGAAATAAGCAGCGTAAGGGTAGATTCAAAGACTACCCTGTGACCTGTGCAGCTGCAGATGGTCTCCACAGCCTCTGTATTCTTCACTTTCCCAGTTCTAACAGAGGAGAGCAATTCTTTGTGTCTCCATCCCTGAAACTTACCTGAACGGTGCTGGTATTTCGAGGTCACATAAGGAGGTACTTTTACTGTGCAATATCCAACTGTTACTTTTCCAACGTTTACACGAATTATAACTTGCTGTGTCAAAATGGAAAGGAAGGACGGGTGTTTACCTTGGCAACTGCCCCTTGTACCCCTGCTCACTTAAAGTTTATGCCCTCAGATTTTTCTTTGTGGCAAAGGCCTTTATCCCACACCTTTGGGAGTCTGACCTACCCTTAGTCTCTTCCTTACTCTAAATCAACGAACAGTTTCCTGGACTTGAGAAGCAAAAGGGTAGAGGCAAAGAGCACCAGAAGTGGCAGTGCTGGGAAGACATGAATTGTTGCTATTGTTCATGCCATGCATTTATTTTCTGTGCAGGACCAATGACTTTAAGGATTTTAATTTATCCTGAACATTACATCTATACTGAATGTTAAATCTATTACGAACGGGCAGCAGAGGTAACAGAGGTAAACACACATGAAATAACTCTTTGCTGCCCTTGGTCTGGTTTAGTACATTGCTCAGATTACTTACGGAATTACTAACTTGCACAGCTCCAAAAACTATGCTTAACAGTACGCCATGAAATTGATAATTTCGTAAAGCAGGTATGCTCTCTGTGAGAGCACCCTGCCCAAATCGATTACACTGTCACACCGTGGTCCTGACCCGTCCCTGTGAGCAGGCAGAAAGTCTGTTCTGAGAAGATTCATCCTGCTGGCACAGAATGGAGCACCTCCAACCCCAGCAAATCTTGCAGTGGCAGATGAATTCATCATAAGAAAATTTAAGGTGTTTAGTTCTCATTATGGTTCTCCTTCTGGAATATCTCCAGGGGAGATCAACTTTCACTTTGCCCCTTATTCTGGCTGACAGAAGCCAATTACTGGATTTATCATGGCCTTTTCATCACCTACTTTACGCTTATTCTAGCCACCTATGAGTCCCTCCTTCAGACGTTTGCAAACTGGCCCCTTCCCCTTCTGCCCCCCTCCCCAGTCTCAAAGCCAGAACTAGCACTATCCTCTATTGGTGTAAACAACTCCCAAAAATTTAGATTTTGAAGTTCACAGACGGTTGCTTGGGCTTTTACAAAAGAGTGACACTGCAGATGGCCAGCATAAGAAAGCCACTTTCTCTACCAAAATGCTTCACAAGGCATGCACGATAAAAATCACACTCTCCCTCCGAGGAGAAAAGGGAGATAAATGTTTCCTATGTGGTCGGATTAGTGAACGTTGAGCACTGAGATGGCCCACAGATATCACAGACTTCAGATTTATTTTTATAGGACAGTATGGTCAAGTCTGGCTTTTCTCTTAACGACAACAATGCTGGCGTCAATCAATTACCTCACCTGCTGCTGCCTCTGCTTGCTGCCAAAACAATACAGGGCTTTTGCATAAATGGCATCCATAGCAAGAGGCCTTAGGGAAATATATTTTTTCCTCCACGCTTAGAACAAAGACTCCTTCACAAAAAAAAGATGTGTACACAAGCATGTACACACAGACAATACAAGACCCGTCTTGTGAACTGAAAGCTCCTCTCTCACACCCCAAAAAGGCTGGGTGGTCTTCAGCATCGGGTCTTTACGGCTGTACTGAGGAACAACTAGCTTTTCCACCTCTAGTTAATTAGTGATGGAGGTATCAATGCTTTTTAAAGCTTCTCTTTCAGGTGAATGATGTCTTACAGTATGGCTGACAGAGCCTGGCTGCTTCGGGCTGGTAGCATGAAAAACTAAACCTGTTTAAGAGAGCACTGAGGGGCTATGAAGTGTCTTCTTACTTGTGGGAATCATCACAGAATTGTCAAGGGTGGAAAGGACCTCTGAGATCACCAAGTCCAACCGTACACACACAAAAACCCCCAACAATCTCGGCCAGTAGAGCAAGCCCTTCAGTGCTGCATCTACACATGAAGTGAAGAAAGGGAAACTTGCAGCTGCATTTATCCATCTTTTCAACTATGGCATTTCATCCCCTCTTTGTTAGTCCTGCTTTCCTGACAGTATTTTCTTCTCCTGCATTATTTTCTCTGCTGCAGTTTTTGAGATTTTGAGGTTTTTGAGACACTGAGCTGCCAGTACATATGAGACAACCCATGGAAAAGGCAAGTCAGTTGGAGAAACAGGCTCCTCCAGCTACTGTGCTGGTCCAGGCTGCTGCTGTCCCAGAGCCCAGGTAAGAGAGCACGGCTGCAGCCTGCAGGGACAAACGTAAAGCTGTTGATCTGTAGTTCTGTGCGCTCTACAGCAACCATTTGCCCTGAGGGTTGTATTAATCCCCTTCCTCACTGATGGATGACCTCCACAATAACAACATGTGCAGAAACAATTACACGAGATTCTGTGAATTTGAACAAGTTAAAAGCTTTTGATAACACTGTGTATTTTAGTGGCGTGCCATGTTTTTTGCTCAGATCTGCAGGAAGCTCAGCCCAGATCTCAGAGGAGTTACTGAAAGCTCCTGCATATAGTAACCAATACATGACATGAACCTACGTCATTACCATGTGAATTATGACCTCAGGCATGTCAGCCATTGAATCTCTTCTTACCAAAGATTTGTCTACCAGAAACTGGAGTATTCTTTTTATGCAGTTGATGATAAACGTTTTCATTTTTTCAACTAGTGTTGTGGAATAAAATAATTTGAATATCAATTAAAATGGACTGAGGCATATCTTCACGAAAGGATTTTTCATGGTTATAGACCGACAAGGTGAGAGAATGACTGTATTATCCTAATCGCTTCTGTTTTCATTAATGGCTTAATGAAAACATTTCCCTACAGTTATATAAAATGACTGCAGATCTTAAACACTGGAATATGGGTTCTTTATCAAAACACATGCTGCTGTGGCTACAACTGATTTCAATGGAACCCAATGACAGATAAACTGTTTACATTACAAGACTCTATCAAAGTTATTTTGCACCTAGTTTCATTCTAATCCATCTGATTTTTCTATAGCTTTGACAAGATGACCTCTCTCGCTGTGTGTGCAGTATTGATGTCATTACTGAAGAGCTGTTCTTCAGCCTTTCTGCTGATAACAAAGTAAATGGAAATGTAGAGAAACCTTGGGGAGGTAAACAGCTTGTCCAGGATCCAGGTGAAAAACGGGAAAAATTACAAGAGGAAAGGATATCTATTGTTAAAAGGAAAGTGGGCACTATTCCACTCTAAAAAGTGTTTACATGATACAATGAAGGCATATTGTGTTTTAGAATTTCATAAACTTTTCAAAAATTTAACTTGAATAAAGGGTTTTAAGGCTCAGTAAGCATTAAGAGAATCAGCCTTGGCTGATCACCTCTTTAGACTCAGCTACAAAGTCAAACATTTTGTCTGTAATTACCTTATACTAATGTAGCAAAAAAGAACTGTTGTTGTGTAAAATACAAGTGATAGAGCAGGGCCATGGATTATATGCACGTCTTGTGTTTGTATGGTTATCAGAGAAATGGCAGTAAAGTGGCAATCATTAAGGGAAGGAGGGGGAAAAAAATCAAATAGAAAAGAAAAACATCCTATTGATTTGTTCTGCCAAAACCACTACATATATAAAATACTGAAAATGCAGCAGGTCTATAACCAGTATCAAAGTTTCTTTGGTTCAAAAACACACAGAACGCTAGCAATGTGCTTTAAATTAAGCACGCGTTTCAAAGGTTAACAGGACTATTCCTTAGGCAGAAGAACAAAGAGGAGCTGGTTAAAGAAAATTGGGTGCACTACAGCTACTTAAAATACTGTATCCAGGCACAACTCGTTTGGATGCCTTTGAGCTCAAAGCTAATTTGAATTATACAGAGGTGCTTTAAAGAACAAAAATACTAACCTGTGTTTTATCTAAGCTCTTTTAGCTGAACGGAGCTACTAATTAAAAATCTTCACTGCTCTTCCTAATTTCTGATGCATTTTTTAACAGAGTAATAAAGCCATCTAAAAACTCTGTCCTTCCTCACAGAAGACTGTTAACATTAACATCTCTGAAATGCCTTCTCATCTAACAGTTTTACTAATAACATGTCTGTCAGCTGCCTTGACTGTATCTCTCGGAGCCAATCTAAAAATATTGTGCAGTAGGACTTCTGAATGCAATAGGCGAAGAGTTTACAATCCAGGCAATGCTTAAGTGTAACAATATTTCTCAAATTATACATTAAACAGATGTGTACCTGGTATTATGAATATGTGACATAAAAATCTATTGGGCTGGTCATTGTGCATATTAAAAACCATTCAAGTAGGTCAAATTGTGGATAACTTAAAACTTTAAAGACAGCAATTTTAATAAAACTGTCAATACAATTTTCTTTGTAAAAACATTTGAGACTGATTATGCTGCTTATATTGAAAAAGAAACACAAGGTCTATATCTTTAGATCTTTTATTGAACTGTGAGCACAGCATCAATAACTGCTTCTCAGCTGTAAATGAAAATTGATTCCAGATCTAACCTGACGTTTTCTGTGTGTCTTTAATCCCAAATCACCCACAATGAGACATAAGAATCAGCAGTTTGTCTATGGGACAAAGCATGTGTCATATGGGCAGCTACAAAGTGTTTACACTGAAGATGCTGTGGGGTGGGTTTACATGTGTTAGATGTAGGCGATAACTGTGGTGTCTCCGAGCGAGGCCCAAAAAGTGACGATGGGACTTTGCAGCTGGAGTGGAGCAACTTGTAACCTGCCTCATGCCTAGTGCAAAGACTAATATGCTTGACAGAGCTGCAGTCTGAAAGGACCTGCAATGAACATCTCTTTGGACCTCCTGCATGTCACAACCCAAAGAAATTCACTTGACAACTTCTACATCAAGCCCACAAGTGCCAGAAGTCTAAAAGGAGAGGGAAACCACAAGCTTTTCATGCAATTTAAAGCAGTTTGGCACCAGCAGTTTGGATTTCCATTCAGCTCTCACTTTCTGAAGCCGCTTAAACCCTCTGGGATAAAAGTAAAGTGTGTAGCCTCTTTTCAGGATTTCTTTTTCTTGGTCATATGTTGCTAGGCCATCATCACAAGTGCCTTGACTCTTTTTGGCTGAGCCAAAAATGTCCTAGCACTTATATGAATGAGGGTTCTCCAGATCATGTTGATAACTCTTAGGAGTAATTTCCAGTTATTCAAAATTCTGTTTGAAATGTGAATGCTAAAAGTGAGCAGCACGTGCAATAACAGCCTTGCGAATGCTATCTATAGAATAAACACCTTCCACTGATTTCAACCTGGTAGTTCTCATCCAGAAATCAGGTTCAGCTTCTTAATTACAGAACTGACTGGAGCTATTGTGCATGTTGGGTTTCTCCACAACAGTGGGGAGAAAAGGAGAGAGAAGTTTAATACCTGAAAGACCACAAGCTCCATAGAACCCTAAACATCTGTCAGAATGCACACATGCCTACAGCTGAACTACAATGCTTATTAGACTGTAAAATCTTTATGCTAAAAAAAAAGAAGCATTCTTCTAACTTTGAGCTCCAGAGCTGAACATTCAACATTGTAACATTCATATATTCTAATTGCCTTGATCCATCCCTCATGAATGACTATTTTACATAGATTTTGGAAAAAATATTTTGCAGTCAAAAACCATTGCAGTTACTTTGTTGACGTTTATGTGCCTGCCCATTGGGCCAGATCAACCTTTCTTTGTGTTTCCAATCCACTCTCTATAAAGAGATATGGCAGAAGCTGCTAAAGTGCAAAGGCAGTGCCAATGTAATGTGTGAGTGATGCTACAGAGCCGTGCTGCTCAACCTTGCGAGGCCTTAGTCTGGGACGCAGTGTGTGACAAAAATCTAAAGGACAGACACATACAGTCATTCATTCAGGAAACCTAAAATACTATGGGGTTACAGGATGTAATTCTCCTTCTAAAACTTTGTCTGTGCCCTCTATTTATAATACGAATCAAGGAGATGCAACCATATGTATGTGGGGTACATAGGGAAAAGTGAAGGTTTTCACTCCAAGGTTTTCCCTTGGAGTGCACGGCATTTAAGAAATATGCTCAGTGTCCTTCCTGTCCAGCGAGTTCATCTCTTTCTTATGTGATTGTAAGTGTTCATGTCTGAAATCCCTCAATATTCAGGTGATAATCTGTTTCTTAAGAAGATCTTTGGAAGATCTTAAGAAGTTTGACTCAATTCTAATGGCTTAGAGTGAGATGAAGCTCATGCTGCTAAAAGGAAAAACATTTCCTGTGCACTATAAAATTTTGAGAAACTACATGAAAAGTCCTTATTGTGCTTTCTTGTCCATCTGCAGCTTATGCTGTGAATAGTACTACTGGAAAGTCGCGTGCAGTTTCGGTGCAGTGTGAGGCTTCCTACAGCTCAGGCGCATCACCACCACACAAGGACTCAGGCTGCAGCCCCTGAACTGGGAGCAAGATGATGCTGCTCACGAGCACAAAGCTGCCTTTGGGCAAGAGACACGCAGGTGCCACACAGCAATGACGTTTGAGAGCTATCAATACTCCACTGTGCAGCGCAGACATACCCATGTCTTTCCTGCTTGGGATTAACATGGGAGATGACACCTACTCAAGTCGGTGAGGGCTTTTTCTTTGATGTCAGCAAATGCTGATTCAGGAATTTTCTTCCTCATTCAGCAATGATACAGGATTTTACCTTAGCAGTGTAAATTTGGAATATTTCTACTGAGTGCACTAGAAAAGTACTACTGTAGGAAACAGAAGTAACTCCTACCTGATAATGTGTTTCCATTTCTGTATTTTGGGCACCTCAGTCATTTTTCAGGACTGTTTGGGCACGTTTCCAATAGGTCTGGAAACCTGCTGGTCTTATAAGCCACCATGTTTGTACAACACTGCCTTGAACAAGTATAGGCTTTCGATCCTTTGGCTTTAGATGAGAGCACAAGTCTGTCTCAGTGCTAAAAAATACTGACTTGTATGACTCAGGGGTCAGCTGACACCAGAAAGCAAGCCTTTCCCAGCATGACCCTTAAAGGACAGATAGGTAGGCTGAAGGAGAATATTTAGGTGGTTTAAAAATTAATAAGAAAAAAGGATCAACTTATAATTAACATATCCCAGTATGAACAGATGATTTTATATTGAATTATAGCATTACCTTCCTCTCTATTCCAGACATCTACACATATGAACCTACTGCATATATGAAGTAACATGAAGGATGAATTTAACCCAAAGCCTTTTTTTTTTTGTTTCTGATAAGAATGTTGAAAATATGAATTTCAACAGCTTTATTTCCCAGTATTATCTATAAATATTTATAAAGTAGGTAGGATAGAGGATAACATGAGCCAGTGTTCTGAAAATCATTCTTCATTAATGTCCCAAGTAGGCTGAGAGACTTTCGATATTGATTTAGAGCTACACACTGAAGATTTTCCCTCTCGCAAAAGGGAATCACTGAATTATTAACTATGGACTTTACTCACTGACTGGAACAAAACTTACGGACCCAATCTTCTTGGGTACAATTTTACAAATGAACTGCAAAGTGCAAATCAACTGTGCACTTATGATAGTGGCCCAATGTGGTCCTTTTACATCCACTTCCAAAAAAGTCATCAGTTTCAGAAACGGACTACAAAACAACTGGAGACTGTTCCACCGTTAGTTTGGGACAACGGAGGACAGAAACTCAGAACACATTAGCTATTCCTGGATGACGCCAAGTGTAGTCTCGTATTCCAAGGCTAGTAAGTCATATTTTGGTTTAGTTTAATCCACTTCACAAAGTTAATTCAGCAAAACTGACAAATTGCATTTCTCTTTAAGTTTCCTCCCACTGAGGTTTTATGCGCAAGCAAGATTTAAGCTAATGGATTCTGCAGCACCTCAAAATGCTTTTGATATAAATATAGTAAACCAACATGCCAGCACATTCAACGGATGAAACAGCTTTATCAGATTATATGGTCTATGCACTCATATCAGATGTATTTACCTGTTCATTGTCATCTTCATCACTGCTGAGTTTCAGATCATCCTCAAGCATTCTGTAAAAAAAGAGAGACAATACAGAATTACATTTAATGAATTAACTTTATATGCAATGGGCTGACTCTACAGCAAAGTCAGAGGAAAGGCTCCCTTTCAGTTCAACAACAGCAAAACAAGGCCTGTGATAAGGAAACTGATGAATACCCCATATATGTCTGTGTGTTTCACTCCTCTGTGGGGTGCTTGGTAAGAACAAATGTCTTTCAGACTCATCCATCAGAAAGTTTGGCAGTCACTTCCTCTTTCATGTCCTCTTTTATTTGCATATCGTTTCACAGTGATTAGTGCATATACACCTAAGCGTATTTCTGAATCAGAAGGTGGAAGGGAAATTCAACTCTGAGACTGAACTGAGAAAATGTCCTCCATGTTATATTCTTGATTGAGGGTATCACTCATTTTTGAGGCTGGTACAAATCCCCCACCTAATCAAACTGAGAATGCAGAATGGAGAATAGCAAGAAGAGGATGAACTTGTCTGTGGTTTGATGGGACCTCACAGTTAGTATCTAAAGGCAGAGCAAATGTTGTACAAGCTAGGAAGCTGCTAACTCATATCCCCATTTTTCTTTATTTTTTGGGGATAGGGAAATCTCATATCATTGTTCCTTGCCCTTGATTAAAGGGGAAGGAAACTCCTAAAAGATGTGACTGTCCCAATGCCTCTTTCCTTTGGCAGAAGAGTTGAGTAATGCATACTACTATAGTAACATTCACCTTATATTGCTGCTTTTTTTTTTTTTTAATCCAAGATTTGGATACGGCAAAACACATGGGGCAAGAAACCATACTATTTGCTATTACATCCTTGCAGGAAGGTCTCTTCTTTCAAGGCCTGTCTACCTAGAGGGACGCGACTAGCACTCACCAATACACTCCCATAGAGCTTCCTATATATTCACGCTTTTATCTTGGAGTCCTCCTCAGAGCAGATACTCCTTTGGGCACACTTATACCTCACACCCACATTTTCACCTTGACAAATCCTCTTATCGCAGGATGACGTACAAATGAATTGGCACATCTCACCCAGATCTGCTGTGACAGCCACTAAAATTGCCGAGCTTCGTTTCTCCCAGCCTGAGCTCCTTTACCCATGGCAGGAGGCTCACAAATTGCAATTACTGTTTCCTTTCTGCCTTGATGGAGACTGAAGTCTATGATTTTTTATTGTTAGCCTTTAAATAACCGTAGCAATCAATGGATGTTCTGTTAGGAAGATTTTTTTTTTTTGTTTGAAGACTACCAGTAAATCATGGAGGCCTCGTGGTGTAAGGAATTTTAAAGAGGAGACAATAATCCCAATGTGGAAATATCAGAAGCCCTGCTGGTGCTCTTAAAAAGAGAAAGTGCAAGGAGATCTTTAAACCGGTTTGTAGCGTCATATGTCTTTTGGTGACCTCTGTTGTCAGGCAGCTCAGTGGTTACAAAGTATGTGGACACATAACTACTAGTCATTAACGTCTTGATAAATGGCAGATGCCTCCCTGTAATATGTGAACCCATAAAAGTAAGACTGTAGCATGGATAAAGAATCTTCTAAAAGTGAGAATTTGTGGTGGGTTGACCCTGTCTGGACACCAGGTGCCCACCGAGTCGCTCTATCACTCCCCTCTTCAGCTGGTCAGAGGAGAGAAAATACAATGAAAGTCTCGTGGGTTGAGATAAGCACAGAGAGATTACTCAGCAATTGTCATGGGCAAAACAGACTTGACTTGGGAAAATTAGTTTATTATCAATCAAATCAGAGTAGAGTAACAAGAAATATAAACTAAATCTTAACAATACCTTTCCCCCATCCTAGCCCTCTTCTTCCTGGGCTCAACTTCAGTCCCAATTCTCAGCCTCCTCCCTGCTTCAGCACAGAGGGACTGGGAATGTGGGTTGTGGTCAGTTCATCACACATTGTCTCTGCCGCTCCTACCTCCTCAGGGGAAAGACTCCTCATACTCTTCCCCTGCTCTAATGTGGAGTTCCTCCCATGGGAGACAGTCTTCCACAAACTTCTCCAACACGAGTCTTTCCCTAGGGCTGCAGTTCTTCATGAACGGCTCCATGTGGCTTCTTTTCATAGGGTGCAGTCCTTCAAGAACAGACTGCTCCAATGTGGGTCCCCATGGGGTCACAAGTCCTGGCAGCAAACCTGCTCCAGCATGGGATCCTCTCTCCACGGGTTCACAGATTCTGCCAGAAGTCTGCTCTAGTGCAGGATCTCCATGGGGTTCCAATCTCCTTCAGACATCCACCTTTTCCAGTGTGGGGTCTTCCACAGGCTGCAGGTGGGTATCTGTTCCACTGTGGACCTCCATGGGCTGCAGGGGAACAGCCTGCTTTACCATGGTCTTCACCACATGCTGCAGGAATCTCTGGTCCAGGCTCTGGAGCACGTCCTTCCCCTTCTTCTTCACTGACCCTGGCGTCTGCAGAGCTGTTGCTCTCACGTATTCTCACTCCTCTATCCAGCTAACAATTGCTGTTGCACAGTAACTTTTTCCCCTTCTTAAATACTTTATCCCAGTGGTGCTGCCACTGTCACTGATGGGCTTGGCCTTGGCCAGTGGTGGGTCCATCTTGGAGCCGTCTGGCATTGGCTCTATTGGACCTTGGGGAAGCTTCTGGCAGCTTCTCACAGAAGCCACCCCTTTTGCCCTCTCCCCACTACCAAAACCTTGACACATAAACCCAATACAGAATATTTCAGGAAATATTAATCTTTAGAGGCCTGGACTTTGGTGAGGAACCGGAACTTTTAATGCTGTTTATCTAGCAGACACATTCATTCGTTTCCCTAGTGTCATTACTTGCTGTGCTATTTTCAATGTACCGCTGTACCTCAATCTGTCCACAGCCCCAGATTGTTATCTGTGAGTCTCATTACACACCAAAAGGACAATACCCCCAGGAAACCGAGACCATCTTCATACAGGATGATATCATTCTGATTCTTAACTCTAATTCAATCCTACACTCTTACTTTTAAACCTACATCTCACTTTAATGTGTAAATTATCTACTGCTTTAAAGCAGCACTGCTAGATAATGTGCTCTATTATTATTTTTTAATGCAGATCGAAGAGGACATAATGCAAAGGATCTTTTCATGAATGAAGGCCAAAGGGTGGTGGAGATTTTTTTTTCTTTCCAGCTATCCTTCTTTTCTATTTTTTTTTTTTTTTCATTTTTTACATGTTAAATTCCTTTTTGACATACCCTGGTAGAAATAAACCAAAAAGGACAAAGAAAATTCCATATTGGATAAATGGAATGAACAAAGAAGAAAACATAAAAAAGATAAATGAATACACTTACTAAACTAATCAAACAGCCATCTCAAATGGCTGATTAATAACTGTCCTCATACAGCCTGTACTGCAGACGCTTTCTAACAAGTACAGTACGCACTAGACATGTTTATTGAATATTGAAAAATATAAAATGGATATAAAACATGATTAGTAGGAAGGACAACTGTTAGAGTTGGTTTCAGATAAACTAGAATTGTGGGATTTATGAGTTCCCTTCAGGAGACTAATGGATGTTTACATGACTAGAGAGAGAAAAAAAAATGGATTTTGGTATTTCTTTAACAGTTCCAAGCTTATCACTTGGAGTATATAATTCTTCTTAGCCCGTTCTGCTAAATGAAGAATATGTCATCCCATTCAGTTACAAAACTCAAAGGTTAAACAACTAAACCACACAGCTGCTAAAATGCATCACGCTCTCCTGGCAGATGGAATAATTAAAGACAAACTGAGTACGGTATCAACAATAAATATATGGTAGCCAGAGAAGTGAGGGAATAAATTAAAAATACACAGTATGTGCAAATGAAAGTAGAATGCTGAAGAGTTCAAATAACCTGCTCCCAGAGAATATTGGTTGGAAGAGGTAATATTTTACAGAAAGCAGAGGACTAGATAGTCTTCCACAATTTTAAAAAGTGCTTAATATTCTGAAGACATGGGTCACAGTAGCTTGTACTGTTTAATGCTGCTATTAACTCTCATTTATAAGCAAGTAGCATCTGATCACACTCAAAGTCCAATAAGGTCTTTTTAAGATTGCCAGCAACCTTAATCCAAGGTGACTATTTCACTGTCATATCTAGAGGGGCAAACCCATGTCGGCTTCAAAGCCCTGAGACAGAAGAGCTCTGTATCTACACTTCTCATAAACACTGACTGGATGGTGAGAAGGTGAAATTAGGCCCCCTTGAGTGAAAGATCCCTTCTCCCATATGTGTAAATACACATATGATCTGTGCTGCTCTATGTAACTGCTAACCTCAGAAACACCCAGACCGGAGATCACAGAGTATATTTGTTAAAGAGATCAGGTCAGCTATTAGTAACAGCCAATTCGGCAGATATGTTGAAGTTACAATGAATACTGTCAATGAGGGCAAATCAAAGAGAAAACTGCCTGTATCAGAAAGCTATCTCCAGAGGTGTTATGAATTCATTTTATTTCCTATTCTTCTCTGACCCAGCTGACATTATTATTGAATATACATGTACTTGTTTGTCTTTTCATCCATGGCTAATGCAAAACACCACTTTAGGGAAAGAGCGGGATTAAGTAGGATTTTTTATTTCATTATTAGAGCAATGCCATTTACTGTAACAGTTGAAGTTGTGTCAGCACATTTATTATAATCTACAGTTTTCAGAGGTTTATAATTTGGAATGTGAAATTATTGCAAAGTAGAAACGTCGGGACAAAGCGCCGCATTTATCTGTGGTGTAAGTAGGGGCAATCTCATTGACTGACTACAATACCCCACTTCCTCCAGGGATGAATCGGCTCCCAGAGCAGATTGTTTCTACATTACAAATTTAACTAGACAAATGAGGGCTTTATTAGGATGAGGTCTGTAAAAGTCTCACCAGAAATAGTAACAACAAAACATTATTTTTTGGAGCCTTCAACTTGTAACATGTCTCAGAAGATGATGAGATGGACCAAAATCAAAATGAGCTATTTTTATAACAGTTTATCATAATTTTAGAATAACAAGCTAATTTTTTGTCTTCTGTCTTTGACCTCTCATACATTTTCTAAAAATATCAATAAAAAAAAAAGCCATGATGATAAACTAGTTTTAGCACAATCAGAAACCCCTCTGTGCCTGTTCTCTTAATAGACAGTGTCAAAAGATTAAGTCCCATCATGGCTTCTGTTTCCCAGTGGGACAGACTCTGCTTTGTACCTTCTTCCTCTCCATGTTCAGCACGAGTGAGTCATGGAGTCCCGCTGACCACTCCATGCAGCTGGTACAGCATGAGTTACTCAATTAAAATATAAGTCTAGGCACATTTTTTTAACTGCTTCAGAGAAGTCATGGAGAACGAGAGGCCAAAGCTGCAGAGATCTAGGACTTGATGAGACTTGTGGGGCCATTGAAATAGGTTTTTTCACTTTCCTGGGAGGACTGAAGGCAGCAGAACCACAACTCAGCTCTGGGTTCGGGGCTGAAACTTAATGGAGTGTCACCAAGCTCAGCTTGCACACGCACTGAAATTGGACTTGTAGCCCAGCTCTACGGTTCAGTTCAGCAGGTGCTTTGTGCACATCAGACCTGCTGGTTTGGGATCCCATGAATGAGCAATTAGAAGATGTGAGATAATGTCCCCTGTGAAAAAGCACTATTGTGATATAACTCAATTCCAGATATTTTTGCAGATGATGCTGAACTTCTTAAAAGAGCTCAACATCCTTTTTTTTTTTTTTCCTTTTTTTTTCTTTTTTTCTTTTTCTGATACATAACATATTTAAATGCTTTTTACAAGGGAATAAGGTCCGGATTGTCAGCAAACTTCTGAGAATGCTATGTATTTCTTCCTGCTCCGGTTGTGCAGGGCTACGATGGGAGCACACTGTGTTTATAAGAAGATGTTACAGGTTTGGTAAGACAGTTTCATGTCAAGGAGGACATGCTTAAAAAGCAGCCTAATAGGATCCAGGTTCTTCACTTCTAATTTGCTGTGGGATCAGTTCACTACTGTACTGGAGCTTCACTCAGATGTAAAAAAATAAAGCCTTGTAGGAATAAAAAAGATGGTGAAAAGGGAAGAGGGGGTTGCAAGCAGACAGCGAAGGGAATACTGGGCAATTCCCTAATCCTGAGCTGCCCAGAAAATTAACTTGCTCACGTCAAACTGCGTTTCTATAAAACGCATATCCCATCTGTGTCATATCGCAACAAACACAAGTGCTACTTCTGCAGGAAGGAGGACAGGCAATGGCATTAACCAGACATACAGACATGACATTCTTTTCTTGCCAGATTTGCCTCTGGTAAAATGGAAATATATTTATAAGATTCATGCTTTTCTAAATATTTAGCCCATGGATTTTTGGAAATCTGTAACATTGCCCTCGCAACCTCAAAGGACAAAGTGTGCTTCTGTCATGTTAGTGGGGTAGGATGTATGGCTTAAATTTGGCCGAAAAGCAAAGGTAAGGATGAAACTGTGCCTAGTGACACAAAAAACACAGTAAAGCACCAACAGGGAGAAGCAGGGGCTGGTACTGGAAGCATAGAGAGGGTCATGTCCAAGGAAAGAGTTCTGACCTGCCTCAACCTTCCTCTGGTACAAAAGGACAATATCAAACAGAGGTTTGTGTGATTACGAATTATTCTCTTCAATATTAAAGATAGATCTTAAATGGTTATAACAAATTTAACTTCTGATACTTAATAAGACTTAAATCCGGAAAAGACAAGAATCAAACAAATGTCTTTGAGTCGAAAAAAGTAGTACGTTACCATCCTGAGCTACCAAGCCCTTGCCACACTCCCACGTGCAGCAATACCTACGTGGAAGGGAACACTGTCCATGCAAATAGTGACTAGCATGGAGATGCAACCTTTTCTATCCCTGAATAAGGCCAGGAGTTCAACACAATCTATGCCAGTTTACCCTATGGACTTTATACTGAACTTGTTTTTCATTTTCCTAGTGCATTTCTCTGCAGTATATAAGACTTCTCGGAGAGCAGTAACTCAAAAGGTATCATGCAAATGACAAACTGTATAATGGAATTCAGATGTATTTTGAGAATGTGTTGCACACACTGGAGCACAATTTTATCATTTATCAAGGGGGAAGAAGGGGGCCTACGTGTGTGAAAACATCTAACAATAGATTTCCCCAGAGAAGTTTATAATACAGTGGACAAAAAAACTGGGGAAATGAAAATAAATGGTAGAGTAATTCCAAAGGAAAAAAGAAGATCTCTTGTTTTAAAACATCCCATCGATAAATCTTGAAACCTTATATTCATTCTTTTGCTGAAACGTGCAAGTCATCTTTGAAATATATCCTCTAAGATATTATAAGAGTTACGGTAAAAGAAAATCTCAGAAGATTAAATGGAATTTACAAGAACCATTTACTTTAATAGTCAGGGCCATTTGTCCAAGAATTTTATACATACTTAAATATAGTTTATTAATTTTTCCTTCTCCTCCTCATCCACCATTTTCTTTCATTACACACTTGTCAACGATGAGGTCAGTCTGGCAAACTCTTACTCACGGGAGTAACTTCTACTCATTCGAGTAATTTCAGTGGCCTGAACAGGACTAATTTGCTTCAGGATAGATCGAACCCTCAGCCTCTGGCCTGAAATTGCCTCCCCTTCAAAAGAACTGAAGTCAAGTTTTGTGTCTTCACAGGACAAAAAGCTTGTGAGCAAGAGAGATACTTGATTCTCTTCCCTCCTGCAGGAGAAGGCAGACATTAGCCTCGTAACACGGTCAGTCTGCCTCCGGCCCAGCTGATGGAGAAAGATGCCTTGCTAAGAAACACTCCGTTTTGTGTTGTCACACTCAGCCTGCCTTAGTGTTCCTGGCACCATATCAGTAATTAGTGTAATTACAGCTGGTGAGAGAGAAGTAACCCCTGTGGTTATCTATTAGGTACCTCACAATCAGAGAGTGCACTTCATTACTCATCTCGCCGTATCATCTCTTAATTTCAAAAGGATTAAGCAAAATTAATTCTTTCAGTAGAAGAATTTCTTTATCTAGCCATCCATTAATCTCTATGTATAAAAACCTCTTCAAGGCAACTAAAATATTAAGTTGCTACTAAATGCATTATAACTACAGCCCTGTTGACAGGCATTTTGTTTTTCATTAAAGCTGAGACAAGAACTTGGGGAGGGGGGAGAAACCTACTGCCAAATTTTATCTGTACAAGCATAGACGGAAATCTGTATGTTTAGCATGAATAATTCTGGAGCATACCCAGTAACTTCACATCCATTCTGAGGTCCAACCCCGCTCCCAGAAAACACCTCCAATACAATGGGAGTAGAAGTGAGTCCAAATATTTTAAAAGCAGTTTAAAAAGTAAAAAAAAAAAAAAAAAAAAAGTCGGATGTTTTTTTTTTTTCACGCTGGTTTCAAATAGTGATATTTTTGTCTTAATGACACTAACACCACCGGTTATGCCTTCTGTCTAGAAAAGTGCTTTCTCTATGAGGTTGTGCCTCCTTCACTGTCCAATAACTCCTCGGTACAACACACATCTCTGTTTGGCACGGCCTGAGAATGATGTATAATTGAAGCAAAAAGAAAAAAGGGAGGAAAAAAGAGAGAGAAGGAGAAGAGAGACAGGAACAAAGAAGAGTATGGGTCCAAAAAAAATATAGGAAGGGACTAGTAACAATTTCTAAAATGACAGTGTAAAACTTGTATTCTCAAGTTTTTAGAGAATAAAAATGAGGATCCCATCTTGTTTGGTGTGCCACATTCTGCCAGTGTGCACAAAGCTTCTACTGTTTTCCCTTTGATCAACTGCAACTCCTGATATAATTTTGGGTTCTGCTATTTATCAAGAGCAATATGTAGCCCAAGAGCCATTTCTGTGATACATACTCGTTTCCGATACATTCCACATGAAAAACACCTGCTGACTGCAACCATATTTGATTAAAACTGTCTCCTAGCCAGAGCACCAGTATTTTCTCTGGTAAACAAGCCTTCAGTTGGCATATTTACACACAAAGGCTTTGGGAACTTAGCACACAGTTAAACAATGATTGATAATTCTATAACAACTTGCAAAGGTGACTTTAAAAAAAATCATACCAGAAAATATATTAAAAAGAGTTGTTCAACAGGGAACAAATAACATAGGACTGGCTCATCTATCCAATGTTCTACAGTGCATATGGAAGGACATTAATTTTATTCATTGATTATATTATTTTATCTTTTATTTTATTCCTTTTTTAATCTGGTAGCAAAGTGAGTCCTTCAAGGAGCTGTTTGATGAACTGTCAGTACCAACACAACGTTCACAAATCTTTCTCTGTGCACTGTTTTTCCCTTACATAGACCGATCTCATTTCTGAAGAGCTGAGTTCTTTTGTTTCTGCAGATTGGAAATGAGTTGTGTCTAGTAAATCCTGGTCTGGAGTGGAAGCAGCTTTTTTGCTCATTAAAACCTTTCTAGTGATGTACTTTTGCAACTCTTCCTGCTATTTGAATTATTTGCTTCTAATTCTGAACTGCTATCTGCAAAATGCAGCGTGATGGAGAGAGACTGCACTTCAGTGTTAGCAGGAAGAATGACACCCGAGTCCTCAAGGGGCTTTACACAGGCAGTAGGAACTAAGGTGAGCTTTGCTCCTCTCCAGCATGGGGACTAGGACTGCTTGGAGCTGGGCAATGGGGTGATGAGAAAGAGAAACTTGTCCAGCAGCTGCTGTTGGAGTAAGGCTGCACGGCAGCTCGCCAGTAGCAGCGGTCTGTTCCAGTCTATGAGCTGCAATGGCACCACAGCCCTTCCACACCAGCTGTGTGTGACGCTGGGGGTAGTATTTGCCCATGCCCTCCCAAGCACAGGCCATTTGCAGAACCCAGTGTAGGCAATGGGTGTCCTACACCTCTGATACCCAGCATGACGCGCATAGGGGGACCTCCGCCTCCTTCTTCTCACTTCTTCTCACAGCTCTGTGACAGGATCTCAGGGGGATGGGGGTGCATTTGCAGACTTCCTCCAAAAGATGAACCAACTTCATCCACCCTTCACAAGTAAGGGTGGATCTGAAAAGCTGAAAGAGTCTCAGAGAAAGCTATGAGTGAACAAATCAAAGCAGCTGCCTGGACCTTGAATGCGAAGAACAGGGTGTCAAGTAAATAAAAAGTTCAACCGTGGACAATTTATGCTGAGTTCACAAATAATTCCCCTGCTTTAAGCTCTTTTAGCTGTAACAAGGCCCAACAACCTCTTGACTACAAATAACATGAGAACTATTTCCCTCCGTAGACCATTCCTTAACAAGGTCTTTGAACAGTGTTTCAGAACCAATATATATTTTGGCCCTGAAAGGAAACACAGGTCTGCAACAGGGTAGTTAATACTTCTCCACTGCAGAAGTATCACCTCCTATGGGTTCACTGTGCTCTAATATGACAAGAGAGCTTTTCACTCAGTTTTCTTAGCTAACACACA
Organism: Pedionomus torquatus; assembly: GCA_013398155.1. Classification (NCBI taxonomy): domain Eukaryota; kingdom Metazoa; phylum Chordata; class Aves; order Charadriiformes; family Pedionomidae; genus Pedionomus; species Pedionomus torquatus. The sequence goes on from VZRU01009345.1 coordinate 115,253, forward strand.
TACAGAAGAGAAAAAGTATTTTGTCTACTGAAAACTATTTCTGTCTAGTATTAGGCCCATCAGAGTTTTCCAGTTCAACACGGATGCCACGTGGGGCCATGTCTTGGTGAAGGAGATGGGGCCAAAAAGAACAGAGGAAGACAGAGAAAGAAAATCCTGTAAAAAGTAGTAATAGAAGAGTGGAAAAGATCAGGCAGAGGTGCAAGGAAAGGATGAAGAAAACACCAAAGGCAAACTAAAACCAAGTATCTCACTGTGCTTTGGTAGAATATGCACTTGTGCCAGCCTTGCTTCACAGAAATAGAAGGGACAGGAAAGGAGCAGATACGTAGGCTCTTCTTCCTGATGTAAAGTAGCTTTGCCTTTAGTAGAAACATTATTTTTGAACAGATTATTAGAAGCAATTCACTCAAATTAGAGTGTTGCTAATGTGAGGAAACTTGCAAACTCCTAAAATGAACTCCAGAAATCCTCAAAAGCTCAGACACTGCTGGGATCTGCTCATCCCTTTACAGAAAGGATAAAGAGCATTTGGCAAGAAGCTAGCTGAAGGCAAAGCCTGCCAGTTTCTTTCAAAGCACTAGCCTCTAAAAAGCTGTACTGTGACCAATGTCCTTGTATTTTAAATAGTTCAGTGTGAGTGGAGCCTAACTAATCAGATGAGTGGAGGAGTGACAACAAAGAGTCTCTGACAGTGATCTCAGGTTGAGAGGTTTTTGAATCCCTGGTGTCAATTTGTCTTCAAGAATGAATTGTCAGGGATGAGTGTCCTGTAACCCAATAAAGGGATCTGGCTGCTTCATTTCAGTGCAAATGAACAATAACTTCATAAAACTGTAAGGTATTTATTTACTTGTTCAAAAGGAAGACTCAAGATGTTTAATAACGACTGGCAGGGGGAGGTTTTCCAGTGGCAGACACTGAAAAGGCAATGCAGTGTAGCCATGCCATGGTTTTCAGAGATGAGTAAGGCCATGGAGAATGGGAGCTTCAGCCTCAGAAACAGGGTTTGTTCATACAGACAGCAGTGAAACTTGTCACATGTCAGATTTTTAAGGAATGCTTTCAGCTCAGCGCTTGACTTAAAGAGAGATTTTCAGGGCTGTGCATTACCAAAGCAGGACTGCAAGAGGGGGTGCAAGCCCTGTGCACTGGCCTGCTACTGATGGCCACCACAGAGCAGGGGTCGGGCCACAGAGGAGATGAGTAAGAACTGGGGGCTGACACTTGCATGAGAGAACTGACTGGGATCTTCAGTGCCACAAAGGCATTACACCTTTATGAAATATACTGCTGGACCGTGGCTGGTACACAAGGCAGTTCATGGCTGATCAATCAGCAAAAATCCCTGGAGAAAGCAGAGATGAGGTGATCTTGGGGAAGGTGAGCTTCATTTTCACCGCACTAAATTTCTGATCAGTTCTTAAAACCACTTCTGTAGCTGCAAAATCCTACATCGATACAAATTTTGCAGAGAGAAATGAATCTTCAGTAAGACAGTTCACTTCTATCCTTAAATGAGCATTCCGTGGATCAATCTAAAAATGTAAAAACAAATTAATCCAAGCAGTACTAAAACTAATATAAATAGTAGGGATAAAACCAAGCAAGACTAAAACTAATATAAATAGAGGGGATAAATGAATAAAATACTTAAATGATTTGTGAAGCTGGATGATTTATAAGGCACTGAATATGCATGATAGAAATCAAGTACCAAGCACAGTCCTGAAAACACTGACTCATCCAAGTAATCCTTGCTCCTGCAAGCGCTATTTTTCAGGCTCAAATCCAAACACAATGCCTGACACTGTTTGCTCTGATAATCGCTCTAAGATAAACAGATATGAATAACTGCAAATACTTCCAAGCATTTCCTTTCACTTATAATGTAAAAAGAAAAAGTCAGAGGATAAAATGAAAATGTATGTTTCCACTTCCAGATTTCATACATCATTAATTCTGTAAAAATATATCCGTCTTCATGCTGATACTTCTCTTTGCTTGGCAAGCTTGAAGAATGCAATATGCTTGATAACCTGATTGAAAATTTGATCCTATTGTTTAACAAAATGAGGATTGTTTCATAAGGGGCTCCACCATGTCTGTGCACATTTTCCCCTAAGTAACAGTGTAAGACTTGTATTTCCCCAGACAGCTGAACATTTATGTTGATGTACTTGGCTACAGATCCAATCTTGCACTGGCTGTAATACAGGAGAATTTTCCTCAGCATTTTGAATTATGGCACTGAAATAATTTAACATTGCCTTCTGTGCATGTTAAACAAGTTTTCTGGTATAGTTAGCTCTTACTGAAAGTTTGTTTACCCCATAAATTATGCCACATGGTTAAACCACACTTTGGCCTGAAATATGCAGAGGTTATTTTTTCAGTATCACTGCAAATGGTGTAAACTCTGGAAAAGCTACGATTTTCCCACATTCACATGCACACCATGTACAAATACCCTCCATTCTTAATACTGCCTAGGAGGCCCTGGTTACTTTTGAGCTATCTGCTAATCAGTGCTTGCAGAGCCTTCTCTAATGTTAGATGAACGAAGCTGGGAGGAATCAAGAAAGGAATATTCAGTATTGGTTTAAAAGTTTACAGTGTCACTATTAATGCCTAATTACTGAGAGGAAACCCTGCAAGTTTCTATCATAGTTCTGATGCTAGTGAGAACATGACGCAGATGGACATTGCCAAGATCAGGAGAAAGATAATCTCCTTCAGCAGCTCCCAGCTTTAACATATCTCTCCCAAAGTCATCCTGAGACCACTCTGGGTTTCTTTTACCACAAGGCCTTTGAGGAACATTGTGGTTGATCCCCTGAGAGGTAGGTTAATATTATTTTAATTCTGAATTCATTTAGTTGAGATGAAATGCACATTACCCCTGAAAAAAACTTGAAACTCACACACAGTCCTTAGTGCTAGAAACATTCCAGGTAAGAAAATTTCTGAAAACCAATTTTTTGTACATGTACACTTTTTGTACATTTATACCAGGCCTGGCACCTGGTTTCTTTGTCCATGACTACAGTACCTCAATGTTACTGTAAGACAAATAAACAAGAATGTTAGTACATAAAATTGATACACCGACACTAAATCATTTCTTCAAAGGGCAAAACCTTGGGGTGATGCAGACTAAACTTAATTTCATTGATAAAGTCTAATGATGTCATGACTTTACAAAGACAAATAATAATATAATGATATGTCAAAACTGTCAGACCAGATCAGGACTGTGGTACATCCAGTTCTGCATCTTGTCACAGGAGATTGCTCAATGGAACAATTTGTTAGTACTGAATTATTTTTCTTAACATAACTAGAGCAAGGCACTGGTTCATTATGTTCATGGAGCACATACATCCCCCAAATTCTTTATATCTTCTTTCAGTACCTCTTTGAACCCTAGCTCCACCGTTGGCAGCAACCTGAGTCCTTACTGATGCTATTTGTTTTCCTTGGCTTTCTGAATTTCACGGAATGCGTTCCAGCATTTAAATTGTGAGAAAAGGAAAGAGAATATTATAGGATCTACATGGGTCTAGGTGCTTGCTTCTCATTAAATTTCAACAGGGTTTCAAAACTTGGTTTTCTGTCAGTATAGTTACAAAGACATAATGCAGCTTTTTTCCTATATTGTTACTTCTGTACCTTCGCATCGTACTTTATGCATCTGCTGTAGCAAGTCTAAGTCTTAGCGACAATTATCTCCTGAGGAACAAGCCTGTACGGTTAGCTTACATCTGACATGCAAGCTGCAAAGCTCTCCCTGCTTTCCCTGAGATTTGATGTTAGTTCAATGGAAAGAGGATGAGTCCCACAAAGAAGAAATGGCATGATACACCTTGCGTTTGGTCCGCGAGCTGTTAATCTACAGACTAATCCAGTGGATACATATGGTTAGGTAGTTGGGTAACTATCAGGGACACTACTACCTTTCATCTCCTAAAGTAATGCAAAAGTTATATCTCAAATCCAATTTAAATTGGTGCTCCCTTGAGCTCAAAAATAATTTCTCTCTAATCCTCTTCTGGTTGTCTATAGCGTAACCTTCAAAATCTCAGATAAGACACGGTAAAAATATGATCAAGTCATAATTTTTTTAGCACAAAACCTAGCTATTTTTCCTGGTGGCACTATGTTCCAGCTGTTATCAGATTCAAGAATTCTTCAATTGCCTTGAACTCTGCATTTATTTTACTTTTCCAGATTTTTGCCAATGAAAATACCTCAGCACTGCTGGAAGAGAAAATAATCTTGTCAGTTTTATTGTGCCATATCTGAGAAGATGAAGGTCATGCTAACTACAAGTCTGTTCCAATCGCTACGGGGTTGGGCGAGGTGGGCTTTTTATTTTATTTTTGGTTTTCCCCTTGCTCCTACCACAAAGTAATAGGGATTTTCCCCTTTCATTCATCTTGCCTTTTGTTGTTTTTAATCGACCACCCATCAGTGCCGAATTGCCTTGTAACTGTCTGCTGAGCTTTCATTTGACAGAGATAGCTGCTATTGTTAACACGAGCCTTCACTTCAGCCCATTTAACTTTCCTCAGTTTGACAGCTTCACAATAGCCACCTTCCATCTAAAGAAAACTGTGATTTAGTAGAAAGGGAATGTGGGACAACAGCCTGATCTGTCACTCAGTCTCCAGTGAGTTCTCTTGGCATAAAGTTCCCCCACAAAGCCAGAGGATGAAATACTACACGAAAATAAGACGGTCATGAGCCATGTTCAGTTATATATTCTGGTAAAATCCAAACAGCAATCACACATAAAATACAGCCCTTTCCTGGCAGTAATACCTCGCACCGGGCAGCAAAATAAATATTTTGATTGATTTTAAATTTCCATTTTTTACTTATATTCCAGAGCAAGGCTTGACTTTTTTTTCCCTCTCTTTTATTCACCTGGTAATTGTTCTCAGATTGATCTACACCAACTCGTAGTGGAAACAATATGTCACAAGTAAATTAAAGCTTTCATTGGACCAGTCATTGGTCCTACTCCATAGAAGTCTACATGAAAAGACATTGATGAATTAAGAACCTGGGTGCCCTTCCTCCCTTACCAACAATTAAAAAAGTCAAATTAGAGCTGCCTAAGCACAGCTTCAGAATACTTCCCAGCTCAGCGCCACACTCAGCTCTCCAGTCACAGGCAGTCTGGAAATACATTTGTAGCTGGATTTTTTACTGTTGTGCATTTATACCTAATGCTCTTTTGCAGTTATGCTTAAATTTGGTTTTATCATTTGGCACAAATGACAAGCTGTAGACATCCCACTATTAGATTTGCAGGCACCGCTTTTTTTCCTAGCCATAGTTAAATAACTGTATTATTTTCTTCTCCAAAATCCTGGATCCCAGTTTGATGAAGGCTTTCTTGTTGAAAAATGTGTCTAGGAAATTGATTTGATTACCATAAAACATAATTTATTTCAGTCCACCTATACTCCACTCCTTAGAGCTCTCATTAACTTCAGAAAAGGAATGAGAAAACAGAGCTGGTACAGCTGCACGCTGCAAAACGAACCCCCTAAAATGCTGCCATGTCCACCTGAGTTTGTGAACCATTTCCAAGTATTGAAAATAAACAAGCTACTCTGGCAGTGGTGGCTAATCACCCAGCAACATACGAATTTTTGTTTGGCAGAAGCTGTTCAAAACTTCAGCTGAGAGTCTACCACAGCTATGTAGAAAGGCATGTTCAGAAGTGGAGACAGAAAATTGGACATGAGATAAACTCCAGCAAAAAGACAGATAACAGTTACTAGAGAAGCATCTATTGCCCAGAGTTCACTTGTGAGAGAGTACCCATGAGGCTATAACTAGGAAGAACACCAGGCCGCTCCACTGTTTCTAATTAGGGAGGACATCCTTCATTTTATAGCTCCTGTGGTCTAATTTGTAGAGAGCCATATCCCCTAAAGCTTTCTGTAAACCAAATTAAAACTCATTCCATCAAGGAGTTTTAGCAATATATGGTCTCTGATCACAATACGTACTCACGGTCACAGAGCTGCTTCAGGCAGTCAGTTGGGGGTGTATTCTTTTTTTTAGGGTTATTCTTTTTCTTTTTTATTAGGAAACAGCAAATTTCTTCTAGGAAAATACATTTTAAAGACCAGAGAATCTGGTTCTGTTTAAACAGTCATTCATAAGAAGGAACAGTACATACAGTCTCTCTACTGATGTCCCCGATATTCTGACATTTAATTAAAACATTTTTTTCCTTACTTTTTCAGTTAAGACACCTCAAATCTTCAGTCAGCTCAACAAACACTGCTAGCAATTTTTTCTCTAAATGAAAAAAAAAAAAGTTAGCTTAAGGCTTTTTAGGAGACTTAAGACTCCATGAATGCTTTTGAAGTTTGCAGTCCCTTCTCAGTCCAGAAAACATTCATATCATGTGCAGCAGTAACACAAACATCCTATGATCTACTCTATTGGTCTTTAACCCAGCTCTGGAGAAGAAGAGTCAAATTGATCTGTATCCCCATTCAGTGCTTGGCTTCTCCGCTGCCGCTGTCAACAAGAGAGCCAATTAGGATTACAGCTTCTGGATTTGGACACGTGTCCGTTGGACTCTGATTGAGACCTTCAGTTCATTTCACACAGGCCACTGAATAGCTCTGAGAGTGTAGTGACTTTTGTTCACTACAAATCTGCCTTGATTTTGAACTAGTAATCTAAAGGTGAAATGGTCCATCACCCTATTGTTAGTGCAGCCCCTTCTCAGTTATAAGACCATTTTGGTGTCTTCTTACACACACACACAATTTCCTGAAAAAAAATTCCCTCTTCCATTTCTCTGGGATATAATAAAAACAAATAAGTAATTACTCATGCAGCTGGTATGGCTGCTTGTATCAATCAATGGTGCAAACACCCAAGATAGATGCTTATTTCCTTCCACATACAAAGGGCCTGAGCTAAATTTCTTCAAGTAAGATTTCAAGAAAGTATTTATCACAGCTGGTGCAATACAGAATTACCTGTGAAGAATCCACAAAGGCGGAGGGATCTAATGAAAATGAATAAGTGGAAAACTACAGCATAATAACAAATAAAATGTCTACAGTCAAAATATTCCACTAGGTAAAGATCATCTATTCTCTGCCTCGAAGAACAGCAGAGCACACGGAATGCAGGCAGGTGAGGGCTTTGCCTGTATTAGGTGAAGGTATTTTGATTGACATTTCCAACTTGTTTTGACAAAGAGTGGCCAGTATGGCTTCAGCCTGGTTCACAGTAGCAGTCTGATATTAAACAGACTGGTAGGAACTTTCATAGGCAATTTGTCAATGACAGAAAGCTAGGAGGGTTGGTTGATACATAAGAAAGCTGTGCAACCATCCAGCGAGACCTAGACAGGCTGGAGAGCTGAGCAGAGAGGAGCCTGATGAAATTCAACAAGGGCAAGTAAAGTGTCCTAAACCTGGGAAGGAATAACCCCCTGCACAGGTTGGGGGCTGACCTGGTGGACAACAGGATGACCATGAGCCAGCAATGTGCCCTGATGGCCAAGAAGGCCAATGGCAACCTGGGGTGCATCAAAAAGAGTGTGACCAGCAGGTCGACGGAGGTTATCCTGCGCCTCTTATGAGGAAAGGGTGAGGGACATGGGTCTTTTTAGTCTGGAGAAGACTGACGGGGGATCTGATCAACACTTAAAAATACTCAAAGGGTGGGTGTCAAGAGGAAAGGTCAAATCTTTTTTCAGTGGTGTCCAGTAGAGCATAAGAGGAAATGGGCAGAAATTTGTACATAGGAAGTTCCAGCTAAACAGTAGGAGGAACTTCTTCACTTTGAGGGTGGCAGAGCCCTGGAACAGGCTGCTCAGAGAGGTGGTGGAGTCACTGTCTCTGGAGACATTCAAAACCCACCTGGACGAGTTTCTGTGCAACCTGTTCTAGGAGGGTCTGCTCTGACAGGGGGGTTTGACTAGATGATCTCCAGAGTTCCCTTCCAACTCCATATCATTCTGTGATGTTAAAATGCTGAAAGCTATTAAACTTGAGAAACTTATGAAAAGGGGGTGCCCTGTGGCACTGACCATTGGGGTGAGTCCCCACATTCTCAGGAGGGTGCTGCTGACTGCTGCACCTGCCTGCTACACCCATCTCCTTTCTCGCCATTCTCTGCTCTTGTCTTTTTCATTAAGTGCTTATCCACTTATTTCAAACAAAACAAATCTATTCACTGCTGTTTAAAGGCTCATCTACATTTCCTATGAATTATTTTCATCATCAGTACTCTATTAAAGTTATTTCAAAGTACACTGGCGAGAGCGAGCAAGAGACTGTGTAGCACTATGCCATGTGTCTTCTCAAACCAGCTAAATCTCAGCAAGAAGTTAAAAGAAAAAAAAAATCTATTTAAAACCAGATTAAGCTCAAGCTGCTAAAGTATAATAAATTGCTCTATTTTAACTGACTGAACTGTGCACACTTAGAATACAAGGGCATATTTCATTTGGGTTTATGCAATTGTTCAGTCTACTTTTCTACCATTTCACCCATCACCAGATGAGAGAACTTGTCAGGCAAAATTGTAGTTAATGATGTTTAATGGTGGCTAAGCCCGATAGACTTGTTTATTTCTTTTCTTCTTTTTTGTTGCTTTACTCTCACTGAAATAATGAAAATATTACATGAACAACTTCTATATTATTTGCAGGAAAAGCTTCCATTACCAATGCTAGGTAACATAAAGCTTTATCTGATTTATACAGCAATCTATATAAATCTACTTTTATGTTTTATTTGATTCCAGCCATTAGGCTGTGCTAGGAAGTAATTCTAAAATATATATCATAGCGGCAATTCACTGTACTATACCAAATTAATCTACATAAATCTATACCTGTGTGCAGGGAACCAGCATGGTAACATCACCAGTATGGAGGAGGAACGGATGCCAGTAATTCTACTTGTAGGCTTTCTAGGAAATTCAAGCTTTTTCTAAACCACTGAGCAGAATACAAATGTCCCCCGTTGAAAAATTCCTCTGTCTAAATTAACTGTATCATCATTAGCATAGCTCTTACATTTTAAATTTCAGAATATGAAACTGCATATTAGGAGAGGTATTTCCTCTTTATGACTGATCTAAAGTCAGAGAGCTGGAGCACGAATGGGCTGTTTGGAACAGAATATCCTTTTAAAAACCTGTATTCCTTACTGATTTAGAGTTCCTTGCATAGCTGAAGCCAGTGTGCTTTGTACAGCTGAATGAGGCCAGCTGGCAAAGTAGGAGCGTATCAGTATTCTGACTGCTATTCTTTTGTTTGAATATTACCTCAGTGGCTGTACACTAAACGATGTGAACTTGATGGGTTTGACTATGACCTCAGCTAAACTGAACAATATGAAGCTGGCACATCTGTAATCTCAGGCTTGCTATTTTTCAATTTATTTTTCACCTGATTTGTATTAAGATGTGGTTCAAATTTTAAAATAAAAATAAAAAGGGCCCTTCTGCATTCCAAATCAATCAGCAAATGCTGGCATGCCAGAAGGCAGGCTTCATCTGCCTCTTCACACCACATTTGGTGGATCTCTGACTTATGAGAGCTTGATTTCTAAATGTTTATGCAGAAAGAAATGCTTTACACATCCGCTCCTTCTCAGATAGCCTACAGGGATTTCTGGCAATACTTATATTTTTTTTCCCTGCCTTCCAGGTTTTCTCCCTGTGGACGCATAAAGACATAGTGACAGCAGGAGTAGGCTCAACTCGCAGTGAGCAGCATCCGTACATATTATTGCTATTGACTCCTTGAGATAAGCTGGACATCTGTCTTTACTTTTAGCAAGTTCCACAAGGATAAACATGAACGTGAATGCGGGCTGCCCATGGACAGCTTACTGGTGTTCTTTTATAGCCCAGTGCTGGGCTTCTGTCACTTTTGTCTGAGCTATATTTCAGTCTCGGGTCACAAGAGTTCAAAATGTAGTCAATTAATCAAATGGTTTCTATGAGCATAACTGGTTCAATAACTGTTTCCTATTCAACATAACCAAGGAAATGAAAGGAGGAGGTTAATGTGGAGCTAGCTGGGTTACGTGTGAGTTGTAAGCAGCAATCCTTGATTAGCCATCAGCAGACAGGGCATTTTATCAGTGGGGTTATTTTATGTGAGACAAAAGAACAAGATCAGGATGTTTATGGCCCGATCCTGCTCTCAATAAAGTCAAGTTGAATTCTTCCATTGACTTACGTCTACTAGTTCAGGATCTATGATCTTGACATTAAGATTAACACAGTAGCAGGAGAACAAAAGAAACTCTCTCTTATAATGCACTGTATTTACACTGGGAAAGATACAGGATTCAGTACTCTAAGGTTTACAGGGACAAGTGAATATGGGACATGGCAGCTAATACGCTGAACGGATGGGGAGAAGGATATTACATCGGCGCAACAGGTTTACGTCTGTTTTATCAGAGGTATGAGGTGGGGTTTGTAAAGCTACTGATGCCAGCGGTTGAAGGGGGAAGGCCCAAATTCCTCAGTCTCTGCTGCCCAAACATGACCAGCACACTCACCATTCCAGCCCTTTAGGTGGGCTTTTATTTGTCTCGCCTTTATAAAAATGCTGGGATTCTGCTTTGCATCACCCAGGTCTGTTAAAAAGGGGCTGAAACAAGCCCTCTAAGCAGTGTTGAGAATACTTCTTTTTGATGCAATAAAAAAAAAATCATAAATATGTGTTTCCAACCACTGAAGACAGCAAGCTTTGGAGGGCTTAAATGGAAATAGCTAGTTTAGACTGAGCCAGTTCTGACTGCCGCACATGTCAAATAGCACTTCACTTGACAAATGGTCCCTAAGAAATCTATGGGACTATTCAGGGAGTAAGGTGGTGTTTGGTGTGAGTAAGGAGATTAAAATCTGGCCCTTGTTTTATTCTCAGAGAGATTTCAAACATGTGTTTATTCTAATTCTCTCGTCCTTCTAGGATTGCTGGTATTCACTTGGCCAGGCTTTAGAGGCAGAGCAATGTGAAAAGCAGCACCGGTAAAAAAAATTATAAACTCTCTACAATATGACCAAAACAGGCTCCCCCCCCCCATAAAATATGTGGCATAAACAAATTCCATAATGATGCTATGTGTTACAAAAGTTTTATTGGCAATCATTTGGGATTACCCGCATAACTTGCTTGTGAGTTCACCACTCCTGGGTAATGCACTCATCCCAAATGCATGCTAAAAACCAGCTTATATAAAAAGTCCTGTTAGAATTTAACAGAGATTAAACTAACAAATTTTTTACAGAAGCCTCTTACAGTACAGAGGTTCACAAAAATTATAAAAATCTTAGTCTATAACAGGCAATGTTTTCATTAGGTTTATCCCAAACATCCCATATTAAATTCCATAAGTTCTTAACCAGTGACATGTATATCAACTCTGCAATTTTGCATTTTTTCCCCTCCCTATCTGTAACCACACCTTTGTGTCATATCATAAACATGTGAACATGTGGCTGCACCCAGAGAGAATACGGCCCCTTCTGCTAGGCCACTACAAAGACATAGTATAAAAGAGTCCTCACTCTAGCAACTGTACTGTCTAAAATGAAATGACAGGGAATGGGAAAAAAAACATTATTCCTATTTACAGACTAAGAACTGAGACATAATTTCCAAAAGGTCATACAGGAAGTCCCAGTTAGAGTTGGAATTAAAATCAAATTCTTCTGAGCAGCAATCCAGCGCATTGAGGACACATTAATCTTTCCCCAACATCCGTGTTTTTCTTCATCTGCTGTATTGCGTGCTCATCCCTGTACCATTTAAACATGTCTCTTCAGTACTGTAAGTGACACAATCAGTACCTGTCTTGACTTAAAGCATCACACATGCAAACTCCATACCTGGACAAGCCAACTCATGAGGAGCACGAATAAGGTTATCGGACCATACATTCCTTGAGTCAGGAAGCGAGTGTTATATTTTGCACAAAACCTTTTACCAACCAAAACCCTAAACTTAGTCTAAGGCAATTCCTTTGCCCCACAGGGAAAGCAGCATGAGCTAGTGCTGACTGGGCAGAGTTAAGCTGATTTTCCACAGTCTTCGTTCCTACTTTCCCCTGCTTTCTTCTCTAAACATTGTCTAACTCATGATGGTGCACGTGACATTTATACAGGCAACAGCCAAACCTCCTGCATTGCCTCATTCAACCTGAAAAAAGACCACCACTCAGAGACGTTCCTCTGAACACTTCTGTGCCTTCACCTACGCATCCTGCTTGGATACAATTAGGAAGAATTTGTGTCATTAACCACCCAAGGTTTCTAATTTTGTTTGAAAAAAATAAAAAGGGGTCACAAAGACACCCAAAATACCTGATTTTTTTTTATTCCTTAAGTAAATATTTCCTCTCAATTTTCAGGTGAACATTCTGTGAAAATTTGTGATGAAAATGAAAATTTTAGGCAATGTTTTACAGGCAATATTTTTCTGTTAACTCACATATGAGAGAAGTCTAAAACATGGTATGAAATAAGGTTAAACCTTAAAAATGAACCCAATTTGCCATCATGGCAAAAAAAAGTGAGATTAAGAAAATGCTTTGGTGAATAGCTAGGCATATCGAGTACTAATGCGATACAGTTATTTCCAAGGAAGATGGAAATAGCTTCCTTAAATAAGGAAGAATGCAATGTCCTTCTAATTTTCAGAATTATTTCCTACCTAAAGATAGACATATCACTTGATTTTCAATCACTTCAGAGCAAGTAACTCTAAAATCTAAAGAATGTACCTGCTATTAACAATCTCAGCAGTGCCTAATAAAAAAGCACTTAAGCACAAACTGTACTTAATTTATACGATGCATAGCTATAAGTTATCAACCCCAGAATCCTGTGCAGGAATTAAATATTCAGTTTCTTCTTTACTGATTCAAGTAGGATTTTTATCCCTCAATTGTGCAAGCTTGACAGTGGAGGAAAACGAGTTGAGTCAATGCCTCCAGCAAGAACAGCATTACAGCGGGTGCTGGGACCAGGAGAGCCGCAAGTCTCCTTAGGGAAGATGGACTGGTAGAAAGTTTAGACTTCTAGAACACTCGCAGTTGTCAATTCAAGAATAAACACGTCACCTGTTTTCATTGAACTCACTGGCAAAACTATCACTTTATCACATTGCTGAAAATCACCCCCCCCTCCCAGCATAGGCAAGACCATTGTTGAAATGGGTTAGGACAGGAGTGGAAACTGCCTGAATCATAGAATGGTTAAAGTTGGAAGGGACCTTAAAGATCACCCAGTTCCAACTCCCCTGCCATGGGCAGGGACACCTCCCACCAGACCAGGTTGCGCAAAGCCCCATCCAACCTGGCTCTAAACACTTCCAAGGATGGGGCAGCCACAACTTCTCCAGGCAACGCGTTCCAGTGTCTCACCACCCTCACAGGAAAGAATTTCTTACTGGTATCTAATGTAAATCTCCCCTCTTCCAATTTAAAACCATTACACCTTGTCCTATCACTACACTTCCTGGCAAAGAGTCCCTCTCTTGCTCTCCTGTAGCTCCCTTTAGATACTGGAAGGCTGCTAGAAGGTCTCCCCAGAGCCTTCTCTTCTCCAGGCTGAGCAGCCCCAGCTCTTTATGCCTGTCTTCACAGGAGACGTGCTTCATCCCTGTGATCATCTTTGTTGCCCTCCACTGGACCCCTTCCAACAGGTCCATGTCCTTTCTACGTTGAGGACTCCAGAACTGGACACAGTACTCCAGGTGGTATCTCACCAGAGCAGAGTAGATCAACAGAATATATCAGATGTGCTAAACACTAAGTGGAAAGCTATAGGAAGGACAAACACACATATTCTGCTTAATATATGTTAAAAAAAAGGAGTATCAGGGAACCAGTCAGTCTGGAGAAGGGGATGGAAAGAAGGAAGGTAATAAAGCAATAATCTCAGACACAACCCTAGAATTACCCAAAGTCTGCAGCGCTCTGTAGGGATTTTAAAAAGCACATTTAGAAAATTTGTGCAGAATTAAGAGAGCAGGGTCAATAAAGTTAAACTCTGTCAATAATCACCCCGTAATATGTACAAGGATCTTCCACCACAGTGCCTGAGGGCTACCCCTGAACTTAGAACTGAACTTTTCAAATTTAAAAAGACCCATTTATTGCAGCAAGTCATTCGAGAAAATCTTATTATGGAAAAAGGCCTAAAAATAGAGCTGTTTTTTTAACACTCAGGACTCACACACACACACACCGGCCCTGAGCATCCATGAACCAAACTTTGCCAAGAGGAATATTTAATGAGAAGTTTTTAAGTCATTAGCCTGGTCATAACAGCACCTCATGTGATTGCAGGGATTTGGGAGGCTGGAGCAGGCCACACAGGGAGTGACCAGGTTAAAAAAACACAAGACCCAACTCTATGCTCGCTTGCTGGAGGCTGCCAGGGCCAGCATCGACATAATGGCCAGGGCAGGAGAAGAAATCTCCCATACCTGGTCCTCTTCACACCTCTGAAGAGTTAAGGCCATGTCTCTAGTGCACCATGGTGTGCTGTGAGGGGATTTTTACGAGCAAAGTGGTGTCAGTGCAGAGGCAGTGCAGTGCTTGGCCCCACGTGGCCATGGTGATGGCCATGGTGCCTGAGGCCAATGGGGGGCCATGGGGCCACAGCAGCTTCTCAGCGCTGACCCGGAGAGCAATAACACGAGGTGACACCACAGCTGTCCCCAGGCTCTCATCCTCACCAGGCACTTCCAAACATCACCCCAGCCTCAGAGGCTCAGCTGCAGGCATTAAGGATATCTTGGCAGATGGCCCTCAGGAGGAGAAGGGCTACAAAAATTCATTGCAAGCTTATGTTTTACTTGAGTATTTACATAAAGCATGTGTTCAAAGTTAAAAAGCCCTTCACTCTCTCTTCTATAATTCAAAACATTGTGGGGATGCTATTAATGCTGAATTGCTACAGATACCGACTGCCTGAGACAACAGCCACTTAAAACGTTTTGTTCCCACAGAAAATATGTAAGGTGAAGTTGTGTGCTAAGCAACATCAAATAGCAAAATAACAAGTAATTTTTTTAAATTTTTTTTTTTTTAAGAGAACTACCTAAATCATGGATGTTTTTAAGAGGGCTATCCAGGCTCTAGAACTGGATCTTGCTCTTTTTTCTCAGATGACATACCAACACTCTTGTTTATTGTTAAATGGCTCCATGGTGCTAATCTAAAACGGTATTTTACCAGAAAATGCCCAGAAGTACTTGGTAAATGGGGCTCTTAAGAAGGACCTTCGCGTCCTTCAGATGAATGACTCCAGTAACTCCACTGAGATGACTTTTACAACGAAGTTTATTGGGATCCTGCTCCACTGTTAACTCATTCAATTTATCCAGTAACACAGCAAGGTACACGAACTCACCACAGTTCGTGCTTGTAGTAGGTTTAGCTTTTGGGTGTCATGTATGAAAATACGCACCCGATTGCAAAAACTTCAGCTGTAGGTTAGCTGTTAGTATCCAGTCAGAATATCCCACAAAGATGCACTTTTGCACCTCTCATACCAAAAGGGGTTTCACTGCTGCTTTACAAATGTCCTTCAGGAACTCAGCCCTAAAGCCAGTTGCCACTGAAATCCTAATCCAATGAGGCAAGTACGTGCACATGAGATTACAGCCCAGAGCTGGCAACACAGCACAGTTGGATCCACCTTCACTCCTCCTCTTTCTTCAGCAGGAAATTTTGTTTGAGCATAATTTAAGGATTTTGTTGACAAAACCCCACCAGGTCTCCTACAGGTGCATGCCCACAAGCGCCAAAACACATCAGCACTATCTGGATTGAACTGAATGCCCTTGGGAACTGCTGGAGTATCCTGAACACTGTCCTGGCCAGGCACGGCAAATCCCAGTTAAATTAAGAAAATGTGCATGTGTTTCTGCATGGGAAACACAACAAACCCACCAAACGCTGCTCACAAACCACGGGACTGGGTGTTCATGAGCGCTGAACAATCTGCAGTCAAAAACCTCAAACATTTAATTCTGCATCCCTCCTGCATTCTGCTTACTTAAGCTTTCCAAAACTCAGTGAAATCAACCGCAGTTTGAGGGATACTGAGACTAAACATGCTTTTTTTCTGAGCACAAGCTCCAACAGAGCTGTAAATGATTAATATTAATAATGAGGAAAATCTGTCATGTATAAACAATATAAACAAACAATAACAACCACTTATATTTGTTAATCTGAGAATTTCTTTTCTCTGACTCTCTTTCATAAACAAAATATTTTTTTCATCAGGCAGTATCCATTATGTTCATCCTTAGTGTAGTTACAAGGCAAAAAATGTGGATTATTGATGAAATAGATCATAATGGCTCTTTCCCAGCCATTATCATTTATCATTTAAATGTGTATTCAATGAGCTTTAATCTGCAAATTTGTCACGATTGGGAGCCATTACGATTTAACAGATTCATTGTGTTTGCTTTATTCTTTTTTTTTAATACAATGCATGGTGGATGTTCTGTAGACTACATGTAATTTACCTATCAGAACGGATTTTTAAAAAACTTACTACAGCTGTTTATTAAGGCCTTCAGTCTTTAAAGCACAACAGTGCTGAAACACCACATCATTATACTTATAAACAAGTCCTGCAAAATCTTCATAGCCAGCGATATTGCTCTTTCTTCTGAAAAGTCTCAATCTCCCATTACTTCTACAAACAGCACCACTCCTATCTGAGATTTCAACTATATCCCTTTTAACCAACTCCCTAAATAAGCACTTTTTCTACTGGTTGAGACAAAGCAAACAAAATCAATAAATGCTCTTGCACTGGTATTAATCAGTCTGAGCCGTGTAGCCTATACTACCAAGGATCCAACTGATTTCAATCCCTGCGCAGGTTTTTTTTTTTTTGATTTGCAAGAGTCAATTAATAATAATAATATTATGTAACGTTTTGGCTAAAGCAAAGTAGCATAGAATGTTCTTTATTTTGGAGAAGGAAGGTGATACTGGATTTTTAACTCAGTATTTACATAGCTGCACAATGTACAGAACTACAAGAAAGGTCAACAACTGGCAGAACATGTACTTTTACTGCTTTTTGGCTATGGCAGATTAATTCCATCTCCAGTTTGTATATAACTCACTTAACACCTTTTTTTTACTCAAGTTTTACAATTTCCTGAATAAAATCCCTCTGAGAGTGAGCTGCACACTATCTGAGCAAACTCCCTTTGTAGTCACCAGGAACATTGCTATTTGCTTTGAAAGAAGACATGGTGGGTAAATACAGAAAAGCTCATCAACCCAGAATTAAGATCATCCGCTGGTCGTGATCTCCCTTTCCTTCTTGACGCTATCATCGAACACTGTAGGGTGGGAAGGCTCCTCAGCCAAACATGAGGCCAGAGGCCAACAGGAGATGAGAACTATTCTACTGTAGCAAGGTTTACTTCATGCCCTTTCTATTTTGCAGCAGACTGCTCTGAACTGGTTTGGGGTGGAGACATGGAGGCAAACGATATGCACGTGTGATTGACAGCTGTGCCAAGATTAGTCAGGAACTGTGGCCTCCAAAACGGCTGTGAGACTTTGCGTCCCTCCTGAGTAAGCAGCCTGGAGCAGCTGAAAGCTCACCAAGCCACCGTGGAGCTTGGAGGCTCTCTGTGTCCCGGGAGGTGGGCTCCAACTACCCCTCAGGTAATGCCTGCAGGCTGCTATAAGGAATGACAGCACTGTAGGCTCTTCTCATTATACATCCCAATAGTGTAATTCCACAGAGAGCTAGCGGACAGCTGTAGAAGGACTGCATTACACTGCTGCCACCTTGCCCAGGTAAGGTGCATGTGGGCACTTTCATGCCACTCTTAACCACTGTTTGCCCCATGTTCGCTATTAACCGATTATTCACAGATTCTCCAAGGACAGCGGACTTTTGCTTTAAACACAAATATTTCCGGGCATTAAAAGATGTGCATCTAAAATAAAAAAAGGAATCATCTCTATTGGGCTTAACACAAAATAATCTCACATAAAAGGAAGTATTTTTTAACGGCACATATCTGCTTTATGGCACTGGTCTCTTAACTTAGTGCTTATGAGTTAGGGAAACAGCCCCTTGGTGGATTACTTTTCATAGTTTGCTCAGTAATGTGTTTACAAAGCCATTGTTACAACTAGATGCTTATATATTTTGATATACAGCATGCACTACAACAGTACATCTTCAGAGATTTCATGCTTACTTTAAAAACCTATTTAAATGTTTCTTTACCTTCCCTCCCAGCAAAATACGAGTTTATTGCCAGATACTCCAGGGCTCCATAGTCCAGTCTGACAGTAATTAAGGCAGAATTAGTGCTGCTTTGCAGGAAATGGTAACAGTGGCAAGTGCACAACAGGATGGGCCAAATTCATCCCTGACAGCAACTCCTCTGAAAGAACTAACTTACTCGAGGAATTAATTTGACACTCAAAATTTCAAATAATGGCCTCTATTTTTAACTGTCTGCAAGTACCAAAGCACGCAACTCAGAGTCTGAGAAATGTTAAGTGGATTTTGTTTTCCTTTGTTAGAAAGCTGCTCACCTAACTCACTCCTTTCTGCTGTGCATCAAGTCACCGGTCTACTCCAGAAATCAGTGTTTTGTTATGGTGACAGAACATATTATTTCAGCGCAACATGCACTTGCTTAATGCTTACTCGCCCTTGAAAACGGACAGCATTAGTGATAAACGTTCTCTCTGAACCATGCAATGAGTGATACAAAACTCTGTGTTTGTGAACATCTGTAATATTTCCTGTGACCCTATAATTATACAATACACAGATATATAACAAATCCAGTTCTTTGGCAGTACAGTCTAAAGAAAACTAAAGGAAGCATTTTCCTGTGCACACCTTCTACTTGAACTCAGACTCATACATGGCCTTAGGATTTTGCAGTAAGTTTAGACACTAAGCTTTGACAAAAATATCTCTTCGAAAAATTTAATGCCATCTACCTACAGCTATTAAACTTTCATCTAACTATATATAGTACCTACAAACCAATCTGACTCTGCAGCAGTTATCTAGCTGTACAGAGCATCTAATCCAATTCAACAGTATCTACCTGTCCATTAAGAAATCTCCTTGATCTGATATGTAAAATCTATATATTTTTTATGGTTTTTTGGTTTTGGGTTTTTTTTTTTTTTTTGTGTGTGTGTGTGTGTAGAGGACAGCAATCCCTACTGGGATATAGAAAGCAGGGCTAGTGGCTGCTAGGAGGCAGCATCCCACCAGCACCCCCTTCCTAGCCTTGGGAAGGAGAGCAGGGCCCTCAGAGCATCCTCAGAACCCTCATGTGTTTGGGGAAAGCCACAGGTTAACATGAGACAGTGTTGCAACATGATCTTCAAGGTTATTTGATTTTGGGATGAGGGGGATTCCTAGATAAAGTGAAAAAAAGTAGGAAATCCTTTATGTGACCCTCAGCACCTTTTCTCCATTGGGAAAGAAACAACTTAACCTCCTTTAGCAGTGAAGGACTTGCACTATTATCTCCCTCTGACTGTTGCATTGATTAGATTGGAAAATGAGTAACTTTTATCACACTTGATCTGAAATAGCGCTATCTAGCTTATGTTTATCCCTTTACATCTACAGAACAGATAATTGCATGGATCCTGGGAGTCAGACTCGACACTGCCACGTCTCTTTTGATTCTTGGTGTCACGTTAAAGGGACAAAAAAAAAAAAAAGGAAAGTTAACCTGTGATTTAACTCTGGCCACTGCCTGGCTCTGGTTCAGACCTCTGCGAGTGCACGTCTGGCTCCCTTCTCACCAGGCAGGTTCACTTGCTGCCACCTCTAATATCAGCCTCTGTGCTGGGGTCTGCAGCACGTGCTTTACTTTGAATTGCAACAGATTTTTGCCTAAAAAAAATATAAATAAATCAAGACATGGTTTTCTGGTTTTGCTTCTTGGTTTTTTTTTTTTTGTTTTTTTTTTTTGGGGTTTTTTTTTTTTTTTTTTTTTTTTTTTTGTTTGTTTGTTTTTTTTTTTTATTTCTCCCTCTTTTTTTTTTTTAAGTACAAGGAAAAGCAGATTATTTCAATTAAGAGCCCGTCACTGACAATTGTAAGCGACCTTTCTTCAGTTCCGTGCAGCAGTCGCAGTTTTAAGTTTCTCCCTGCTTCTGTCAGGATCTAATTTTCAAGGCCCCGTTGCCATGGCAGCAAGTTGGAATTTTAATCCAGTACTAAAGGTCAAGACAGGTCACCAGTTTCAGTTCCTCTTCAATCTCCCCATAAAGAGTCACAAAAAGAAGCTGAGATAAAGGTCTGACCTAACAAAAAATTCCAGTCTAGCACACAGCCAGACTTGAAGCTATACGATTTGTATAGGCTTGCAAATTTGTCTGGAGCTATTGAAATTCACGCTAAGTCAAACATGGGCAGTCCTGCTTTGCATCCCTCTCTCTGCAGAAAAGCACATACGTGTCTTTAAAGGACAGTTCATGTGCGTGCAACTTAGGAGGGATACCCAGCGAAGTCCCCAGTAAAGTCGAACAGGTAATAACTGGGAAAGCAATCCCCTCCTTACTGGAGATATTTACTTCTTCTGCAGACTCAGATGAGCCCGACACCCGCACTTAAGTCTTTCTTGTCAATGTGAGGCAGATGAGTCAACATCTTGCTTTCAAAACCTGTAAAGATCTCCTTGTGAAGGATTTTTTCCTAAACAAGGCTTTCCAGTAAGGGATAATTTCCCGAAAGCTAAACCACCTTCAGGTTTTGTCTACTATTTTTATCTTGAAGGATAAAAAGCTCCCGTGGAAATTAGGAAATAACTTTTTATTTGCCAATTTTCTAGGCCCCCTCCTGTGTTTTCCATAACATAGATTTTAATTAAACAACCGGTTTGCAGCCTCTGAAGTAAGGCTGCAGACATCTCCTCTAGGGCTACATCACTTTTTCAGGAAGATGCAGTTACAGCATGAGGAAAGCCTCAAAATGCATTTTTAGGAGATGCATGGACATGAGTGAGGGAAGCAGCTCTTCCTCCAGGAATTAAGAACAGTAATTAGCCCAGCCGTGGAGAATATTTTCCTTTTTCTCCGTTCGGGAGGATCTATTTATAAGGTAAAGCTATTCTGAATCTGTGGCTCCAAGGGCCATCCAAGCCAGAGGATAATGCAGCGAGCGTGGCCCAGCCCCATGGGGTGTTGTGAGAACTTCACTTCATAAAAAATAAGCCCTCTGGCCAGAAAATTGATAGGCTTTGGAGCCCTGCTGAGCCCTCAGCCCAAAGGATAATGGCAGCAATATAAGTTCCTCTGGATGGAGAGTGTAAAGCTGAGAAAAATGTGGTGGATTATTGGGGTTGTCAGAGGGATTCAGAGGAAAGATGCAAAGGATTAAGTTGTGATATTAGGAAAAGTGGCTGTTAGTCTTACCTAGGATATTTAGGACACAAATTGGGAGTTTCAAGCCCACTCTGGTGTTATGAATGCCAAGCTCCCTGGCAAAACCCATTCTTCTTTCAAGCTTATCACCCATTTCCGATTATGACTATTTTGCAGCATAGTGCCGATGAATCTGGGTGACAATCTTCTATCTGTCTCAGGCTACTGAAGTCTTTAAAGCCAGTAAGATATGACAGTACGAATGAAAGGGACTAGAGCAAAGAGCATCAGAAAGAAAAAGCCAGAGAGAGAAATGGTTTGGCTCTGAACCTGAAATACACTGAGAGCTCAGAGTTAAGACAAAAGGGAGCAGGGTGAGGTCTGAACGATGGTGGCCAGAAAGCCAAGCAAGAAGATAGTCTATATGCATTTTGTCAGCAAGCCTGCAGCTCGCAAAACAAATAGGTGGGAGAGGTACCAAGCGTGATGGCTTCCTCTGCTCTCTCCTAATTTACATTTTCAGACTTGCCAAGTACATTCATTTTTCAAACTGAATGTTTGAAGTTACACGGAAGTTTGGAAATTATTCCATCCCACAGATATGTAAATTGGGAGGTTGGTTTGAGACTGGCCTCAAGACATGAAGGCATATATACTGCTGCCTGTGGAAAAGCTCTTTAAATACAGGGAAACCTATGGCAGATTTGCAGTCTAACCAGTTGCCCAAACGGGAAGCGATATGTAGCAGACAGGGAAATACATCCCTAATCCAAACATGTTAATGCGTGTCATTTACCTGCCTCTATTAATACTGACACTTCGGTGGTCACAGCTCAGCGGTTGCATATATTTGGCAGTGACACAGCAGTGCACCCTACTTGAGAACAAAGTATTTCAGCTGCCACTTGTTAGTTAGGGCAAATAAACGTTGAATTTTTAATGGTGGGTTATACAGTATCAGAGGAAATTCAACTGGTTCAGTGCTCACTTGCAATCAGCAGCGCTGGCAAGGATGCATTGGTTAGCTTGTTTCAGGCATTCTTAAAGGCAGTAATTATGTATGCCTCTGATAGTCAAGAAAAATTATTCAACATTGATCAGCAAAATGTAAGAGAATTAATTTAGTTCTGTTCCCACAATCTTTTAAACTGATTTATAAACATGTCAGGAGAAAGAGATCATGGAAAAGAATGTATTAGGAAATAACTTTATTTTGACAGGGAGGTTAAACTGTATGTGAGCCAGCTGAATAATGAAAACAAATTAAAAGTCTAATTTAGAAATTATTTTGAATAATGGGCTTATCTTTGAGGATACAGGGCCTTTAATTACGACACTGGATTTTAACATATTTCACAGCAGCCGAAATATTTTGCAAGTTTGCTTCTATAGGCAACTGTCCATAGGAAATGTTTGTGTGTTTAATTCTCAATTACTTAGTACTTTGGTCAAAAGGAAAAGCCTGTGGCAGCGAGGAACAAAACTACACAATCTTGACTGCCTATCATTGCTCCAAACCCAAGAACTTACGAGGCAAAAGGATGCAACTTCTAACATACAAAACCAAACAGTAAATACGGAAGATGAATGATATCTTATCAAAACAGACCCTTCTATTTTCATTTGCTATTTGTCCTTTTAATATGGTGCACTGGAGCTCTCTAAAGATTAATGCAGTTCCAATTACATGCCACTGTTGTTTCACTTATCATAATTTGTACATGGCAGTGTAAGTCCCTTGTATTCATGACTTTCCCAGTTTACCCAGAGGGAATATCTTTGGAACTTCCTACTTCTAACAAACAGGCAGCACTTTGTCTAATGATTGAAGCTTGCCACACTCGCTAAGTGAAAACGAACGTATGCTATAAAAGCAAGCAGGCTATCAACACTGTGGGATCAATGGACGCCCCCAAGCTTTAATAGGATCCATCAAAAACAGTAAGTAGAAGTACTAAAATGTCACCTTCTTCAGTGTATTACACCTGGGCTGGACTGTGACTAGAACTCAGGTACAGGCTTGGATACATAGACAGAAACATTCTTCCTATTCCAGTTGCAGATGAATTTTACATTTTTGGTTCATATGACTGAACTGGAAATGATGCATCGACATTGAACGAACCCCAGTTTTTTAAAACTGATTCCTTTCAAGGTTAAGAATTCATCAGTGCTTCTTGATTTGAATGTTCTGAATAACAACATTACTTGTTGTCGCATTATCCAATATACAATCCTTGGTGTAAAATCCTCTTGATGTCTGATTACTCTTCATAAGGACCTCACGCTGATTCATTTCAAACTGTGAATTACCTTTAATTCATAGCTTGAACATGCTGCCAAATTTTGTTTTCCATGCTCCCAGGTGGCTGTCCCTGACACAGTGGAGAACTTCCAAAAAGCCATTAGATACTTATGAAAAGTAGTTAGATGTCAAGAAGCACATTTCCATTTTCAAACAGGCTTCCATCAAGTATTAACATAATCTTTGGGATTAGAAAAGTACTGGTATTTACTGACATTTTTTTAGAACTGTGAAGTGAAATCCTGGCCCAACTGAAGCCAGTGCTGAGCCCCCCTCCTTTGAAAAATCCTTGCTGAAATATCACACAAAGCCTTTCAGCTGTTTGTTTTGATTTTGAGCCCACTGTATTTAGTTGTTCTCTAGCCCCCCACAGGTTGTGTATCATTAAGTATGATGGATAACAAAAACTCTATAAAGATAAAATAAGTTGGTTTTGTCTGATCCATAAAAATTTGCTGCTCTAAGTTTTTAATGGTTTCCGGTGGTTCACTGAGCCCACGAGAAGTGCCTTTTAATACTGTATTAATACAGCAAGTATAGGAAGTAATTTTGTGACAGGGGAAGAATACCATTATGATTACATTCTTCTTTTTAGCTAGGCTTTTATGGAAACTACTCAAGACTACTCTGCAGCATGATTTTGAAACACAGGATGTGCTTGATTAAAAAGGTTCTGGGTAGTTTCCAACTGGACAGAGGCCAAATGCTAACAACCAAAACAGAATAAAAGGATTGGATGTTTGAGGATGACATACTTGCAGTGGTAATTGTATAACAGAAACCCAAGTCGCGAGCTGAGTTCCTACCCTCAAATTCATGGAAGTTGACAGAAAATCCTTCTCAGTGCAATTGGTTGCACCTTATTCTCTTCCTGCTTACTGTGCTTCATAATAATCTAATTGGAGTAGACTGGCTGAAAACTGACTGCACAATACTCAACGGAGATTTACAGTGAATCCCAAATTAAAAAATGCACAGCCTGATTTCAGCTACCACGGTATACACGCAGGCATGCACATCAGTGTTCAAAATTTCATTTTCAAGATTTTTGAGTAGAAAATAGGATCTGACGTTAGTTACATGTACAGATCCTCACATACAACAGAGATGCAGAATTTAGATGCAATCCCAACTACTTTACCTTCTATTTTATCTGCTGCAAAGAACTGGGGATTTGGTTTCTCCAGCATGTGGATGCAGTAAAGTACATTGAAATAGTATAAAAAGGATGAAATTTGTATTTCAGAAAGCTTTACCTAGACAAGTCATGCATCTTCCATCCCCCTATAAAAGCAAGACATCGGTCAATTAATCTGCCTTGCAGGGTGTTGCCTCCATTCTTCCCCCTAGAAGCCCGTACCTGAAAGGTTATCTTGCAAAGAACGTACTTCCCTTTGGTCTGACCTTCTGTCATGCCAACGTTTCTGCACCTGAAGGTGCCTACATACAGGCAGCTTGGCTACTGGAGAAGAAAACAGCATCAGGAAGGCAAAGTATTTTTCTTCTGCACACATCGCTCTACTAGGCATGGTATAAGTCACCAGCATGGTGAGGGCAAGTACATTACTATCAATTCCTACAAAGTTCTAACAAAGCCAATGGAATTCTATAAGACTGTTTCCAGGGCCAACATAAATGGAAAACACAACTTAAGTTTCAAGTTTGAATTGCATGTAAACTGACAAAAGTCGGGGAATATCTAGAAATATGTCCAGGTTAAAAGGTGTCTAACAAAGCATAAAGGTGAACAAACCAAATCCAGTCAGATTTGATCGAACTGAAATGCAGGTAATAGATTCCATTGACAAAATATACAACAAACTGGTGGGGGATAGAGTTTTGAAGCCAGTATGATCATGCTGTGTGCTTAACGTTGTTGCAGCCAGTGTTACTGAGGGTAAATTGGGCTGTAATTTCACCGATACACTCCAGTATCCCCGAAACTGACCGATTTTAGAAAGATTAAATCCTTAGTACAGTGGCAATCTGATAAATATTATAAAATCCACAATGACTGCAGGAGCATTCAATCTCTAAGGGTTTGTTTGGATCACGCTACCCAGCTCTACTTGATACCATTACGTCTTTCTGCCCCACTCCTTGCTTTAATTTCATTATGTCCTCAAGTGCTGCAATTCCCAATGAAAGCACCGGGAACTGCACACGCAGATCTAAAGAAACAAATTGGCCTCGTAATACCAAGTCTCACAGTGGACTGCCTTCTAACCTCCCAAAGCCCTATGGAAATCCTTAGAAGCTGCCTTAACAATTTTTCTGCAGTAAAAGAGAAAAAGTGATAGTAATGGGTTAGCTGATCTTCATTTGGAAGCTAAAAATAAAAGTAGCTTTATTGCAGCTCTGATCTCTCATGTGTAAAATCTATCACCTACCATAAGAAGGCAGTTCATTGCAGCAGAAACCTGATTGATAGTACTGGAACTTTAGATCAAGCAGCAGAACAGAGAGCAACTGGTTCATAAAATGTACTCAGTGTCTTCAGGTTTTATATCAGGCTTCCTATAGAGAGCTTTGGTCCCATTAAATGCACTATATACCACTGAGCTCTGAAGCACTGTTCTTTTGAAATTCAGCTTATAACTATAAACCATGATTGACAAGTCTATTACTGTTGGTTACAAACTATTGAAATATTGTATTTTATGGTATAGTCAGTAAAATATTTTTTGCAGTGGAATCCAAATACACTTGCTTTAGGAGAAAAATCATTTTAAGACATAATAATATTTTTTTTACCTTTTTTTTAAACTTTATTTATTAGGGAATGTGCTTGATGTTAGGTGTGGATCACGTAGATGTTCTGAAACATGACTGCATCCCTTCTATTTCCAAGAACAGTGGGCATGGTTGGCTAGATTCTTTAAAAAAACCTAAGCCATTACTGGAAATCAAATAGCAAAGGGCAAAACCTAATTTGTTTCAAAAGTAAATACGATCCATGCATATTAATTTATTTATCATTAGCATTCCTATCAGATTCTTATTCATTCTGAAGAAAAAAGCATTTCATTTTAAAACTGAATCAGCCTTTTAACCACAGTTTTGAAAAGCTTTACTCAACAAATATTATTTGACTGAGTACTTCCATGACTTGAGTTTATGAGCAAAGAACTGGACCTTCAGAGCATGGTGAGCACATCAAGAGATTCAGCACCCACATCTAATGTAGTCCCACATCTCTTACATGGTCACAGACAAATCGCTGAACTCCAGCAAGCCCTTGCCTGTACACGTATTTGCACTAAGAATCAACATATTTAAATTATTTAACACCACCACCCCCCCTTATAGGCATCTCCACATTGATTTTGTTTTTCCCTGTAGCGATTTACTTAAAATTTTGTCCTTAGTAGGTTAAGTGGAACACTTGGGTATTTTGAAGTAAATTTAAATGAACATACTGTATTTACACAGATGTCAGTTAAGCTAGTGCAGTTCTACATACAATAGTTTAAAACACTTGAACACTAAAAAAGAAAAAAAAAATGCTCTGAACTGAAATCAGAGCCACACCCTTTCATAAGCATAAAACCAAAAACTTACTTTTCAAAGTTATTATTTAATTCCTGTTCGTAAATTACTTTGAGATCCTTGGGTGAAAGTAAAAAGCCAGTTCAGTCTCAACTCACTGCTACATTATTGCAGCCTT
Source organism: Pedionomus torquatus (assembly GCA_013398155.1). Taxonomy (NCBI): domain Eukaryota; kingdom Metazoa; phylum Chordata; class Aves; order Charadriiformes; family Pedionomidae; genus Pedionomus; species Pedionomus torquatus. Next base: position 142,647 of record VZRU01009345.1, read on the forward strand.
ACACCAGAGAAGCACCAAAGAAAAATGGTTTAACACAATGGAGAATTAGCTCTTCCACAATTTTCAACTCTCATATTTACAGATCATCTGTGATTTTTAGATGTTTCAAAGAATATGAAACTCAAGACAAGTTTTTCAACACCAGTTCGTAGAATCATTCCCTACGATGTGTTTTACTCTCTCACTGTATGAATGTTAAAATTCCTGCATCATCTGTTCATTGGGTTGCATTTTCTATTGTAAGAGGCTTAGTATCTGATGAGAGAAGCATAAAAGTGATTTAATTTTGGCAAGCTGTACAACTAAAATCAGCATTATTTCTGCTTAATAAACTCATCTTTCACCCATACCTCTGTTAGCTAATGCTTAAAAAGAAGAAACAGTAATAAGCACTGAAAACATAAAACCGGTTTATGGCTGATTTTTAAGGACTACTGAGAACACCTGAACACCAGGACAAGATTATGAGCAGAGCTAGGTTTCAGTTAGCTTTGCAGAAATAAACTCATTCTTTATGATAAATTTAAAATGAGATTTAAAGCTGGAAATAATAATACTTACGACTTTTGTGGCACCGACTTTGTTGCAACTTTCCCTGCTGGATCACTCCACTCTGCAAACAAAGGAAACACATTTTCAAATGTCAAAAGATTACTGCAGAATTAAAATGCACTCAAAGCTGTCAGCCCATCTAATTATACTTGGTTTCACAACATGCCACAATGCATAACATGTAATAAAAAATGGAACTGATCTACCATAGAAATTAATTTTTTAGCCTTTGTTTTAATGATGTTAAGCAAGAAAAAAAAAACCAACCCAACCCTGAACATTCGGGCTAGGATGATAAAGACCTACTTTGTACATTGTATCCTGAGGTCAGATGTTGAGACTCCTACAAAGAAGAACACACAAAATGTCAGCATTAGTTAAATAAGATGAAGAAGGTAAGCTATATCTTAGCGTGCTAGATTAAGGGCAATGGAATTACACAAACAGGGAAAGAGATGGCACAGGGAAGGAACCATGTGATTCTTAAGGCAGCACCAGTGACATTGGTTTAAAAAAACATTAACTGTGGAGACAGAGCACCACTGAGGGACTCTTTCACAGTTCAGACAAGAGCTTGTCCTCAGCCGCTGTAAATCTACATACCTCCTTTATGGAGACACTGCACAGATTAATACCCGCAGTGGTCCTAGCCTTTTCCAGGCTTGGCCGAGGATGTGTGTATGAGCCATCTATGATGTACAATTTAGACCGCAGCATGAATGCAGCTACGCATTAAATTCAGCACCACTGCCTTTCTTTTTTTGATCTCACTGCTTAGAAATACAGTAACCTTTTATTGATAGTCACTGCTTTTATTTGGACTGTGACACACAGGATTTGATAAAGACGCGGGAAGCAGATCTTCACCTGATGGAAACTGGTTCAAATCCAATGAAATCAATGGAAGTACAACAACCGTAAACCAGCAAAGAATCTGGCTTGTACCACTGAGCATGCTAATGCTGGGATTCCTGTTGGCTCACAATAACTAAGCTGCTTCCTGAATGTCACAGAGTTCTCTTGCTTAGTTTTTCTCTAGGCTTTGTAGTCCACAGTGATTGTAATCAGCTTTCCTTCCAAGCAGAGTTTGATCATTTGAAATTAAGGTGTTATTTACAACCTCATCTTACAGCCAGGCACTACTGTGCTGGAAGTGTTAGTTCTGTAGGATGTTAAAGTCATTAAAGCCCTCACTGCACTTCCTCTTAGGGCATTATTAGTTCCTAATATTATACTGTGCTGTCAGTCAGTCCCTTGTGAAGTAAATCATGCCCTAAGAGTAAACATGGCACTTTAAATTTGAATGTCAAAGGGATAAATTGTTCTGATACGTTCCGCCTTCTTCATCGCACTTTTTTATACACATTTCTCATGAGGATACTTTCTTTTAATAGTTAAATTGAGAACTTCTAATAGGGCCTGTCTCTGGTTTGTGTGACTGCACAATCTACCCGCATTATGTCTAAGATCTGTAATTTGGCTAGCTGTAATTGATTTAATGTGATGGTCTGAAGAGACATTTTTGTCGTATTTTTTAAAGTAAAACTAGCAAACTTGGAAATATTTAAGTGCTTGCCTATCTCCAGAAATGCTAGCTCCAAAAAAAAAATCTAATTTATATTTTTTTATTGAAGTGATATGGTCAAGAATTTTAGCGTCAACATTTAACATGCCCAGAAATTAACTTTGATGTGGATCTTAAAAGTTCAAAGCAAACTTCATAGAAACAGAAAAGTAAAACAAAATTTTAGCTTCTCTGATCCTATGCTTATACTGCTGCCAGTGGAGACAGCGGCAGTCTGCAGGACGTAGACCAATTTCTGTAGGCCCCACCAAAAAGAGAGCACTAAATTAAGGAGGGTATACATTGAAAAAATACAGCTTCCAGTGGGCAAAGCCTTCTACTCTCACTTATGGTATTCACACAGGTCAGACCCCTCTGTCACTTAAATGGCTTCAACTAACTTTAATCTGTTTTCTAATGTGGATTATTCTCTTGTATGACTCCTGATGCTTCATGCTGCTGCAGTCAACTGTAGCACCATTAGCAGTGCTGGAGCAGGAACAATCACATTCCATTAAAATAAGGCGTTCTTGGTGCTGGCTTTGTTTTTTCAAGGAGCCACAGATACTGCTAATCTCCTATGATTTCCAATTAAGTATGGTGGCTGCATTTCAGACAGGGGAGTATCTGCCAAACAGATAAAATCAGTAAGAGGAAAATCACATTCCAGCTTCTAAAACTGGATATGATTGCTTGAACCATAATGTCCAACAGTATCAGTTTTGTAAGCTATTTCCCAAGGTCATGCCTTTAGACTAAAGAAACTTTTAGGTAGCTCCATGTCAGACTGCTGTAGATTTCCTATCCTGGGAAAGTTTTCCCCTTCCTCAAACATTATCAACTCCCGGTTGCTCAAGTCCCAGCAAAAGATACCTCCACCAGTAATTGTCCTGGGTACGAGCTTGACCTCTAACAGTGCTATCAGAACCATGGCGAGAAGGCAACAATGGAATTTGGGCTGAAGGCATGTTCAAATCATACAGTTTAACAACTTGCTGTGTGTTAGGAGAACTGCAGGTGCTCTCCAGGCACGTGTTTTTGATGTGGTAAGTGCTGAGTGCGTGCTTTTCACAAGGTAAATACTGAGGATTGCACCGTGCAATGTCATGCGCCCCTGGAGCGTGCACAGATGCCACAGCGCTGTTCACATGCAGGAGCATTTTAAGTCACCATAATTTGACCATGGAGCCTAAACCTCAGCATGTAATCAGTCACTAAGGAGGAAGAAATGCCCATTTCAGCCATTGCACTGCAGAAATAGTAATGCAAGAAAAATGAACAAATAAAAGAGATTGTACTTGATGTAGAAAGACTCTTACAACAACAAAGAGAAAGTTCACCTTGCCTCCGTTGTAACTTCTGCAGCTTCAAATAAGCAGTCCTACTAGTAACAACAGTCTGATTGGGAATTTCCAACTAAAAATAGTCTTAGAAATTTTTGAAGATGGAACCAATTACAAAAATAAACTCTCCAGCGAAGAACACTTAACAGAACAGAATGTTAATCAGGTCACTGGTAATAGCCTACTTGTACCTTGCTTGGGATAGAAAACTTGGTCTGCTCAGCCTTGCCAGGAGTGTGAATAGCAGTAAGAGGAGGCGGCCAGGAATGGGTCATCTCCTAGGGAAGAAAAAAAAAAATTGTTTTTCAAAACAAATTCATGTACATAAAGAAGAAAGAAAGGAACAAATTATCAAGTATTCTCCACTTAGTCTGGAGATGCAATTGCTTAAAGGAAAAGGAAGCATCATCAGTCATCTGTACGTGGAAGATGAAAACCTTAACTACCCAACAGGCATCAATTCCTGGGAACAAAGTTGAGGACAGGTTTTACTCTTGAGAATTTTGACGATCTGTGTCTTCATCAGGTGGCAGCTGACTCCACCCCCATGGTCAGACTGTCACGCTGTAGGAATGAAGCCATCACAGGTACAGAACAGGGTTTTACTTGCCAACCTCAACCAGGAAGGATGTCCCTCCTGTATTGCCCTGGATGCCACCCTATGGAGGACTGCTCGGTGACAACACGCAACTCTAATCAAGATCACATAGTGGCAAAATAAACCAGGGACAGGTCTAGAAAAAGCTGGAGTGGGCTTGCAGCGTGAATGCCCAGTGTAGAAGAGAGAGGGAACCGTGTCCTATGCACCAAAGCATCTTCTCATTGAACTGCCCATAGGCACTTACTGTGGTACACAACGCCACAGCATCAGAGCACTACCGATTCCATTTTAAAATGAACGACTGAGAGAGATCAGGTGATTCGCATGGGGTTACACAGAAAAGCCATACTTAATTAGGAAATCCAAGTCTCCAGTGAAGGCCTGCCTACCAGGCCATGCAAGTGACATGCCCGTTCTCTGTATCAGTGTGTTAATTCATCATGTGTACACGCCATGTTCTAACTGTCTTCAAAGAAATTAGCTGGTTGCCTTCGGTTATGAAATACAAGCAGAAGAGAGAGAGCACACCCTGCATTTTCCTACTGAAGGCCCAGAACTGCTCGGTGGGAACAGACTGGGGTTTGTGTTCAGAGGAGGGGGAAAAATCAGTAAAACGAGAAACTGCAGAAGTGTTGTTTTAGGCAGAGCTTGTAAATACCCTTCTAATGAGTGTTTTATGGTAGATACTGCTCCGTTTGCTCTTATCTTTGTCTTTAATTTAATAAATATTCAGAGAGGCAGTAATACTTGTCTCTGGCAATCTGTTCAATCTTTGTGTTGGTTGTTTTTCTTTGCCTACAAAGCTCAGGAAGGATTCTTTCTTCAGACAAGGCCAACAAAGAGCAAAAGAGGATCTAGGAAATTTTGGGTGCAATGGCCATAACCCTGACTGCAGTAAACTGAATTTCCCAGCTGCTCTTTTACACTGGTCAAGCCCAGTCACAACACACCTTATGGACACACAAGTTTCTGCAGGTAACGTGAAAGCCACTGCAAATGCTCCACAAGTAAAAAAATAATATAACATGGTTAATTAAAGAAAATGTAACTTCTGTCAAAAGGGCAGTGTGGTTGGGTGCATTTGGGCTGAAGACATGGCCTGGGTGACTACAGCTGGATGCAAGTGGATAATTCACTGAAGACACAGCCAGCAAGTTCCAGGTCTCCAGTTGTCCCTCACAAATCACATGTTATACAGGAGGTTAGGAGAAACGAAAGCCATGCTCTGCGGTCCTCAGTCAATGGGACAGGTGGACACGTGAACTTTCCCCAAGCTCCTGTCAAGCACTGGTATTTTATTGAAGCCTATCCATTTCCACCTTTAGGAGTGATGCTACTGCAGCAAGGTTTGGCCGAGCCCTACAAGGGAGAGAGCCCAGGATGGATGCCTAGAAGCTCTAGAAGAGAAGCTCTTACCCAGTCCTGGTGAAGGCAGGAGGGCAGGGCAGGGCTGATATGGCAGCTCAGCCTCACTGGGCTCTTTGATTCTGCTTCCACCAGTGCACCATGGACACTCTTGCAGCTCATCTAAAGGGCCACACAGCTACAGACACTGCAGCCTGGGGCCAAGCTTTGCCGTTCCTTGTCCTGGTGGCCCAGGGCGGGGTGAGGGTGCAGCTGCCTCTGCACTCCTGAAAGAGCTTTTGGTTTTCTGCCTGTGGAGCTCAGGGCCTGTTTTCATTGTACGAAGCCCCAAGAGTGGCAATGAGGAGGAAAGAGGCAGCTCGAGAGCAGCTCATCCCTCCCAGTGGGTGATGCTGTGGGAGCTCAGTGCAATGACGAGAAGCACACTATTATATTGCACAGATTGTTTGACCTCTGCACAGAGGAAAGCAGAAAAAGATTTACGTATCCAGTGAACTTTTCTGTGAGATAATATAATCCAAATCCTGCGTGCCTCTGCCAAAATCCTATGCCATAGAGGTTGCTTTGTGGCAAATCTCTTCATAGCACAATGATGAAACAGAGACTTTATCACATAATTAAAAGAGGGTCGGGCAGCCTGACTGAAGGCAGAAACAAAGCATATTCTAGAACTGCAATTATAGGCTTGACCTCAGTCTCTTCCTGCCCACACTGGACTGAGAAGCTAGGATTCATGGGAAGATGACACCAGCCAACATTTCAGAACATTCACTGTCAAAATGCATCTAGTGTCCACTGTGTAACCAACTTGGTGGGTGGAAGTGTAAGCAAATCTAGTCATCCCCCTGCTATGGCACACCTGAACACACAACGTTGGGAAAAGGAAAACAGAGTCTGCTACTATTTGAGGAAATTCAATTATAAGGTAAGAAATCCTGACTCCACTGAGGTCAGAGGCAAAAGGCAACTTCACCGAGATCAGGACTACCCAAACTATGTGTTTAAGAGTGACATTGTGACCATCAAAGTCTATTACAAAGTTACAAACTAGCTACATTGAAGAATTTCACTCAAATTATCACTGTCACAAAAATTATTGGGTAGAAAATTGCAGATAGGATCACGCATGGAAAACAACAGAAATATTTAAAGCTCAGAGTATAAGCAAACACTGTGTGTGGAAGTGGTGAGGAAGCATGTAGTTACTTAAAGAAACATACCTACATCCACCTACAGACAAGTGCCACAGCACTGTTGACCAAAGAGCCTTGAATGATGGTAGAGAAAGTTTTGAGTTCACTTGTCTGAAAAATGTCAGATCAAAACATATGGGCAGCAGCCCCACCTTGACCATCACCCGGCTGCCTGTTATGCAGAGCGCTACCAAGTTATGGAACGACACCCAGAACTGGCACCGCACCATTTGCAGGGAGAGGTCAGAACCCCAACCCCGCATCCTGCAGAGATGTATGTGACCCATCTGCTTAACTCCCCCTGACTCTGCTCCTTAAGCACATGCACAGTGCTTTGGAGGATCAGAAGGAAGGATGCCATTTGTTTAATCATCCATGGGACTTCACCGCTCTTTGCTATGCCCCAATTTCTTTTGGAAGTCCCTCTTCTTTAAGTACTTGCTAAGCTCTGTTCTGTTTAACTTGTGAAATCCGATATATCTACCTCCTAATATGTTATGACTATAAAGAACCACACAGACAGTGTGTGTATTGTACATGCATCCACTAAGATGTATATATAAACATCTTGGCTTGTAAATACCTGGGAAAGCAGGCAATGAATTGCCTACTTTTTTTTTCTTTCTTTCTTTCTTTTTTTTTTTTTCCCCATGAAAAGTTAAAAAACTTTAATCAATCCAAATTTGGAAGTATTTAGAAATTCCTGGAAGTAACAATAATAAAACCGAGCATATGAAATGCTTTAAAGAGGAATTTAATGGAAACAAAGTAATCCCACAAAATTGAGTTAGGATTTATTTTCACATGGTTTGGACTTAAAATAATTCCAAAATCATGTTAACTGTCGGAGTTGGTAGATGACTGCTATGGAAGCAGGCATTTTTTTATAGACCTGGAGATTAAATGAGAAAGTAAACCTGCTCAGTTTGTTGGCTTAAAAGTCACTGTGGTCCTCTGATGTAGTAACATCAAGCATCCTCCTTTCTGAAAATTATTTAAACATTGTTTTAATTGACTCCATGTGCTTTATTTATTGGAGCTAGGCACGCTCATCTCTTCAGCTAAGTCTGCTTCTTTCAGCTACAAAAGCCCTCAGGTAAGTAACCAAGAGGGACACATGCAGATGCAATCTAATGAATCACCAAAAATACAACTACTCCAAGCAAACTTTTTAAGGGCTGCGAAGGTATAAGGCCAAATCACGATTTAAATGGAAGGAGAGGACTGGGGAAGGATTTAAACTTGCAAGTTTCTAAGGAAAAGGTCAGAGCAAGAGAACAGGGCATATGGGGCAGATGGTAAATAGCTTTACAAAACCAGTCCCTAAAATTAATAGCTGCCTTCAAGATTTATTTCCTTTCTCTGCATTTCATTTTTCCATCATTTCCTTCTTGTTCAAAAGAAACTGTGCAGTGTTTTTAAATACAGATAAAAGCACTGAGCCGGGCTCTGAGAGGTCATTATGGAAAAGAGCAGCTAGACTGTGTACTCTGTGTCCCTACTGAGGCAGCTTCCCTTCTTGCAGCGCGCTCTAAACTGCTTACCCTGATCTAATTTGAAGTCTCCCAAGATATAGGGTTCATGCTTCTTCTCTTGGGAGACTCAAGGGGAGACATGAGAAGAGTCTTCAATTACAGAAAGAGCTGTTGCTAAAGGAGAGAATAATCAGTTCTCCAGTTTTATGGTGGATATGAACTTAAGCTGCAGCCAGAAAGATTCCAGCTAGATGTAAGAAAAAGCTCTCTAATGGTAAGCAGCACTGAAACAGATTGCTCAGAGCCCTACACAGGCTCCATCTTTGGAGCAACACACTTAACAACAGATTAGCACGCATCAGTCAGGAATGGCTTAGGCAGAATTGATTCTTGCATTGGGACAGGGATGTGTAGTAGATGATGAGATTTCTAAGACCTTTCCCCGCTTCTTGTTCTGTAGTTTGATAGATCTCTGTTGGCCACGCTACCCTTACCGTCTCTTGTGGACTGCAGATCCACAAAAAGGCAGAAGAAGAAAGCAACAATCCTGGTGCTTTTCTTCTGTGGCGTTAGAGGCCACAAAGACAGTTTCAGGAGCAACACTTTGCCCACATCATTAGAGGGCAGGCAGAGGAGCAGGAGGAGGAGCAGCTCTGCACACATTGCTAGCAATAAATGCAATCTGAGGCCACTGCTGCTAAAGAGACCTTATCTGTGGTATTTTCTCTGTCAACTGCCCTTCTCAAGCTTTTTAACTCTTAGTGATGTCTATTGCTTTAAACTTTCTCCCATTTTTGGTTACACTGTTAATATATGATGAATAGGTTATTACAAACTTCATGTTATAGCTGGTGCTAAGCAACCTACTGTCTTGACGGAATAAAGATAACCAAGTGATTTACCATTTATTAAAGCCTCTATTAATGATTTACTAGTGTTTTATTAACTATTTATCAATGCAACCTTAATAAAAAGCACGTCTTTTTTCACAGTATCTTTCTGATTTCTGCATTTATACAAACGCGATCAAACCCTCTCTGCTTGGAAGCCCGTAACGCATGAGGGGCAGCCACACTTCATGTGTGTGATGCATACTGAATCAAAAAACATCTCAACATGTTTCATCTTTGGGGAAAAGGCAAAGGAAAGAATGAAGATACAGATATATATTTATACATGTACAAGCAAATGACACTAAAGCCTAAAGGAACACAAAGGCAATAAAAATACGTGCTGGGTTTCATTCATATTCCTTTGGAAGGAACAGAAAATTTGCACGAACATCTGGGAATACCCTGACCGATAATCTGGCCTGCTTTATACAGGGGCCAAAGGCTTCCCAAGGAAGGGGTTTTGGTACATTGTCAGTATTGACTGGGACATGAGAGAGAAATGCATGAATATGCATTTGATTTTCATGTTTTGGCAATTAAAAAAAATCTCATCCTCACATCTTTTTTCCTGTAAGGGAGAAAAAAAAAAAAAAAAAGACTTCAGTGGTGGTCTGATGGCTTCCAAGACCAAGTCAGCTTGCCTGGTATAAAAGTTAAGGCAGGAAGCTTTTTTCTCATCCAAGTGTTTTAGCAAATTTCTCATCAGTGGCGAGGGCCCAGTACATATTTTTGGAAGAACAATGTGGTGGCATCTGCAATGATGCCTTTGTCATACTAGAACTTATCTTGCTACTGTACCAAAAACTTCTAAAAAGCCATTTGGAAATACTCTGCAGGTATTCATTACTGAAAAGCCAGAGTTTATTCTACAAAAAAGCAACCATTTCCCTGACCATAATCTAAAAACAGTGTTGACCTTGTGGGTTTTATTAGTGACAACAAATAAGTTCCCTTTGCCCTGCTGGGGAATGGGACGCACTCCATAGCCTCCCCCATGGTAAATTAATATTCCTTTCCATATTAACAAGAACGGGAAGGACAGAGAAAAAATGATAATCAGTGAAAATGAATATAGAAAGTGCTTTAGAAACCAATAATGGTTTGGCTATAAACCTTACAACGCATGTTTTCCTTTCCTACTTTGTTAATATTTCCACAAAGAAAGTGATAGCGATATGGACATTTTCTGTTGAGCTCCTCGGTATTCTCTGACTCCGGTTTACCACACGCTTTTCAATATATTTTCCTCATACTGTGGCTTTTATAACTAATAACGCTCATATCCCTTGCTTAGAGCATTTAGAAGACAATAAAAAAAATAGCAAATCATGATTGATGTATTTACTGCTGTAAACTATCTTGTGTATGTGAAGAAAAACAACGTTCCATTACAGTGAGAAGGTATCTCAGTTCAAGAGGCTGTTTTAGGAGAGTAATGAAGCTACACCACATGAACCCACCACCGGATTTCCAATTTAACAAGTCCAACACAGCCCTAAGAGTAACCACAGCCTATATAATAGTGTGTCTACACTGCCAAGTGATTTAGCTCCCTGCTGGGTCCTGGGCCCCAAACAGTCCACGCTGTGCATGTAACAGTTCATCCCCAAGGCTCCTCTGTGACACAGGCTGGATACTTCCCTCCCAGCTAGTTCAGGGTAATTTTCTTCAGCATCCACACCTCAGGAAGATTACATGGTCAAAACCTCTCCAGAATGTGGCTCACACTGCCCAGGACAGCCCTTCAGCTCAGCCCCAATCAAGCTTTGTGACATTGAACACCTTCTCACGCTTTCTTGGCATTTTCAGGAACACGCAGCATGACTTCCTAAAGGTCCTACCATAGAAACAATGTTATGGGAACTGCAACAAGAGGTCTATAGCAGCTCTATCGTACTCTTGTTGAGTTTAGGTTATCTGTATGAGTAAAGTGCAAGAAGGACATGGGGAAGTTCACAGAACATAATCGGTGAAGTAGAATCACACAATGTAATCAATGAAACAGGACCTTACAAGAAGCAGACAGGAGAGCTTTCTTAATAAGTTTCATATGATGAGACAGAATTAAGAATTCTGTGGAAGTGGGATGCCTGAGAAATCGTGAAGTCAAAGGTAGATGCATCCTGCATATATGATTGTGTCTCTGACTCACGCTGCCTTGTCATAGACAAGCTTTCTAGTGAAAGTCCAGGAGATGAGCAGGAGCCAGAGTTGTCTTTGTCACAAGCCATGAGTCTTCAGAGAGTCCAAAGACAGGCACGTCCTAATCAGGAATAACAGCACCAAGGTAGCTCCACTTCTCATCCAAGAGAGGGAGGAGGCATCTTTGCTACCTGAAGAATATATGAGGTATGTTAAGGAAAGGCCAGAACGGCTGCATGCAAGGAAGGGATGATCAAAGCTTTGAAGTTTTGCCAACCACATGTGAGGTATTTGTATTTCCATATTACTGGTCTTCCAGACAGATTTACTGATGGGTCAGAAACATGGAACTGCCAGAATGGGTCAGACTTGAGGACCTGCTTATCTGGGATGCTGGCAGACAGTGGTTGGTGCTGTGTCTTTCACAGGGCACTTCAAGAACACCAGAGCAATCATGAGGGTAAAATCCTGAATCTCCATATTTACCAATCCTCAGCTGTGCTTCGATCCTATCTGCCTCATACTGTGTCCAGAACTGGATATTTAGTTAACACCAACTAACACCAGTTTTAGAGTTCTAGAAACATTTGGGTACTTGCAGTCAGGTGTATTAAACACACTTCCAGTAAGGTAGGCATCCTTCATCTGTCACTCTCAGTAACTAAACTAATGACTTCATGGCCCCATACACAGTATCAGAGTCTTGCTGCGGACAGTATGGCCAATGCAACACCTCCTGTTCTTGGCAGCTTCTCATGCCCACAGAGAGACACAGCCATGTCTCACTGATTTTATTTATTCAAAACGATACTTGATGGTAACCATCTCCGGGGATGGCACATCTAATTTTCATGAGGGCCCCCAGAGATAGGAAGTATGCATTGAACTGTTAAATACAGCATAACGTCCTGGCAGTACAACAGTATAATATAAACAAAGGCACAATAAGTAATAAAAAGCTAATTCTCTCAAAAGTTACTAATACCAACATATAATTTCATCTCTGCAATTTAAAAAACATTGGCAACATTTCTCCAAGTAAATAAGCAACTGTGTTTTGAAACTATTCACTGCTGGCACTTGTTTAAGGGAATCTGGTAATTTGTTCCATCCATCCTGAGCTTCACAAGCAAAAAAAGCATGTCTTGAATCGCCTGTTTTCTTCTCTGAAACTTAGGGTTCACACCAAGAGGAGAGCAGAACTATAATTTACAGTTACAAAACAAGACTGCACCTACCCTGAGGCACTCCACTGTGCACATTTATACAATACATTACACCATCTCCTTTACATTGCCAGATGTAATCAATTCATGTTTTTTTTTCATACAAAATACTACAGTGAATTATGTAGTCACGTGACAAGACCTTATCCATGTAATTTATTACAAAATGCATTTAATTTCTGGAGCCACTTATGCCAAAGACATGAAAAAATAAAATCTCTACAATTCAGTATCAGGCAAAATTAAATTATTAAACTAAACTTCTTGTTCTCTAGGCTTAGCACTGAAACTATTTAAATTTCACATTGTGCACTAAACTTTAAGCCACGTAACCGGCTTATAACCCACATCCTGAAAGTATGATGAAACTGAGTCTAAAGATCATCAGGAATTTGAAAGCGTCAACTTGTGCCAGAAGACACTAGTTTTAGTCTTAAAACAGGAGCATCAATTATCTGAAATAGCACATAGGGGGAAATTAAGAAACCAGGTTAGGCAACTTATTTAAATCTGAATTCTTTTGCATAAGCCACAATTTGCTTTTATTAAAATTGGACTCCAAACTGTTACTCGCCAAATACAAAGAAATTAAGCTACCACACACTGCTGTACAATACACATTGAAATCTTTTACAAAAGCTGGGGGGGGTTGCCTCCAAAACCAAGACTCTGCCAGATCTCTTTTATTCTGCTTACCACACAAGCAGTATTGCAGCATGGGTTTTCCTGAGTGGGTGTGCCAGGGTAGCATTTCTTTTTAATGTTGTTTCCCTCTTACATAGTCTATCAGCCCCCAACTGTACTGCTATTGAAACAGTGGGCTGAGGCAAAGACACAGTGAAGACCTAGAAAAGCTCAAACCCATCCTTACAGAAGCTGTCGTTTTTCACCATAACCTATTCTTCATCTACGCGACGGTCTCTCTACTCTGTGTCCCAGCTGAAAACTTGTTTCTCCCTCAGTGTGTGAAGAATGCACTCTCCCCTACGGAGTAAGATTATCTTCCCAGGGCCTACATCAGAGACTATGAATGCTTTGAGGGCAAACATCATCTCAGCTTTTTGTCTTATGCAATGCCTAGGGCAGTGGTGGAACTTCTGAATGTTGACAGGAAAGTGGGAACTGTGAATATTGGCTGGAAAATCCTGGGTGGACACCACAGCCAGCTCAATCAGCATTTAGCGAGTCCTGGACGGACAGGAAACTTGAAACTGAAGCCTGATTATTGGATCCTCTAATTTGGCACCCTGTTGTTTTTGTAAGGTTAAAAGCTTAGCATGTTTGCCAAAAAATATACTATGGGTTCTGGCCTGTAACAGAGAGGGAAAGTCCTTGCTACCTCTCAATTCAACCCTTTAATTCTCTACTCCTACAGAAAGACCTAAGCAGCCACCTGAAAACCTGCCATGTGACCTGGCATTTATTATAGTAATTTTAGCCTTTGGAAAAGAACAAACATTTCAGTCTGGATTTCCTTTTCCTCACTTGTGCCTTGAAGCAGGTCTCTTCCTGCATCTGTGTGTCCTGTAAATCATGCCAGCACTCCCCTTTGATCTGCTCCTGCTAAGCTAACAGGTGTAGGAAAAATGGATGGATGTTATAGAAGATGTTTTGATACAACATATACCTTTTTGGCATGTCAGCCTTACCAACACAAGCCAGCTTAAAGAGTAAAGAAAACCGAAGCCAAACCATGCTGAGGGTGTTTTTTTGATCTCCCTTAAGGTATGGAAGCTTCAGAGTATTGCTAGTAGACAAATTCCCACTGTCACATGCATGCATTTGATTCCTCGTTTCCCAGCTCGTTCTTTCTTACAAAGCTACTAAGTCTGAGGTTGGAAACATTAAATACTCAGAACTGCCACTAAGATGTATGACAGCTGAGGATGGCTGATCCCACCCAGCGCAGTCCTAATGTCTGAAATCAGCATGTTCAGACTACACACCAGATTAATATATCCTGCTCACATGCCTGCATTTTTTAAAACCTTCTGACAACAAACTCATTGAAACAAGCTAACTCTTAAAAACTGGGCTGAAAAAGAGCAAAGTCCATAACCTTCCTGTCTCCAAACACTTTGCTACTTTTTTTTTCCCCCCACAAAAAACACTGAACAGGACACCAAAGCCACAGCACTAAAATGCAGTACGTTTGTTGCTCCAGCATTTAAAAATTATGCATCTACATTACTAGATGATGACATGTACTGTCTTTGTTGCTTCTAGATGGACAAAAAGGAATAGCAAACTGTTCATTAGTAATAGTTTATCGGGGGTCACAGGAGCAATCTGGAGCAAACTTGGAGCAAGCCCAAGAAAAGACCACCCAGCAGACCCACGGTCGCTAGTTAGCTCTAAGCAGTCAGTGCTATTTGCAACTCCAGCTGGTGTCAAGCACTGACAATTACCAGTTATCATACAAAGATGAACTGGAAGAAACCTGCCAAACTTTTTTTTTTTTTTTTTTTTTTTAAAAAAAAAAGTGCAATGTATTATCACGTTCAAGCAATTACCAAAAGGAGTTGCTGATCTCACTTTGCTGGAGAGATAGATGCAGTAACATGGCATTCTTTTTGAAGGGTAACTGGTGTTATAAGTGAAAGACTCTACAGAGTGACAACGCTGCAGCAGAAGGAGGCAGAATGATGCATTTAGTCAAATTCCCAGTCTAAGCCTTTTCAAAGAGCTCGAGCAGTTAGTATAACATTCCTTGGGGTTCCTGTATCCTTTCAAACATGATAGCTTTCTTGTAGTTTACACTTATCATATTAAGAAAAATGGTAATGAGGAGATCATGACAACTTCTTTTCAAGCAACAATGACTCAATTGCCAAGAAAAAAAAGGACTGATAACTATTTTCATGGAAAGAAGCCTCCAGTGAACGCCTCACTGTTGAAGCTGTGTTGTTTTTGTCTGAACTCAGGAATGACAAGGGGCTGCTCTTCAAAAAAAAATGTGAGCACCAGTTTTCATTTGATTGGTACAACACTCCTTTTTCAGATAAACTGGCAGCTCAGACCTCTTACTGAAAAGATTAGGGACTCAAGAGGTTAGAAATGATAAAATAGTGGAATAAGTGGGAAGGGATTAATTGGTTTGATTTTAAAGAAAAAAAAAAATAAAAAAAAAAAGGGCCACTTCTGGAAATGTTCTCCTAGAAACCAAACATCGTCTTTTTTCTGAGGCTCAGAAGAATATTTTTAAAGGTTACTGTATCTTGGGGTACACGAAACCCATACTCTTTAGCAAGATATACCCACGGCAAATACCTTAACGGACTACAAAGCCCAAAGGTGCCTTTAACAATCAGTGCTCGTGCAATAAATTCCACCAGGAGATCTCAAAGCATTCCTCACAAGAGATCAGTACCCACCATTTTTTCAGCTTGGCTCCAAAGGTGAAGCTTTGTTCATGCCTTAAATCACCCACTCAACCGGCAGGAATTGCAATGAGCACTACCCTGCCC